>CM056999.1:102526807-102886807 GCA_029891345.1 Dryococelus australis
TTGCTTGAATCTCAATTGATATAGCCATCAATGATATATATTTAAGATTTATTTTCTCCTGGAAATATCAAAGGGCCAATTTGAAAAACAAATATTTTAATTAAAATAACAAGGTCTGAAACTATCCGTTATGTGTTACATTTTTGTAGAAGTTGCTACACCCTATTCCTTCAGATCCAATGGCAATTATTCAATTCTTTTATGAAGTGATAACTTTTAAGTTGTTTCTAGCATGCATACAAATGGTGTGCGCAATGTTCCAGTTTCTGGAAGGGGTGGTAAATCATCAGTGTGCTTGCTGCCCTACAGTCTGTGGAAGACCAGGGTATTGTTCCACTACAGGTTGCACAAAGATCATTACATTTTTGTTTGTATGGTTATAATTTCCTACACATTTCAAAATACCTCTCAAAATAACCTAACACATCTAATGAGTGCAGAAGTAGCATTCGTATATGGTATAGATACTGCGCAGCAATTACATACACTCTACTGAACAGCAAGGTAATATGTTCCAGATAATTTTAATGCTCCAGTTATCCATGTATCCAAGTTTGATAGAGTATTATATTCATATTGATGTATTGATTTATTTGGTTTGTATTTTCACTCTTAAGATTCAACTGGACACCAGCGACCAGCCAGTCATTTTGGTTTCCTGTCAAAAGTGCGTATTTCCCCTTGTCTGGCTGAACTCCCCTCCATATTCCTCCCCTACCCAAGTTGGCTCCCAACCCTATGCAGCTGCCTACTGCTGACACCCCCCCCCCCCCCCCTGTGCTTATGGATGTCCCCCACCAACTTGCGGTCTACCTGCTGACTGCCTTCTGCATATCTGCTCCTTGTGGTCGCTCTTCCGGGAAGTGTTGTCAACGAACATGTTAGGTTCTCCAATCCTTCCAACATTCTTTGCAATTCACGAACTTGTTCGTTCTTATTACATTTGAGTAAGGTATGTTACATGAACATTTTCATGACAGTGAACATTTTCGAACGCCTCGCTTGCTATATTGCCATTGATCGCTAGTATGTAATATAAAACTACAAATGTTTTGTCCCGTCTAATGGTATGGTCGCAAATGCCACTTGACATACAAAGTAGTCACCATCGCTATAGCATGTGGCATGACAAGAGCTTTTGCCACCCATTTAAACAATAAATAAACATAAACATGTTTGGTCGAAAGAAAGTAATGTAAAACAACTATGGTTTAGATATTAGAATATGAACGCACAATATGGGGCCAAAAATTTAAAGAGGGTATGCTACCTCCCTTCCTCATAAATCCGAGCTGCGCCCATGGCGCAGACTACTTCACCTACGGAGCACACCCAAAGAAGACTAGTAGAAGTGTATACTACATGCATTATAATACTGTATGCTACTGCAGACAGTGTAAGTTTTTGTGTAGCTGTTTCCAGCTCATCTTCTCCGATTCACTCCCTGAGAGAAAGTAAACAGCAGCCCCTCGTCTTAGCTGCCATAAAAATTTTAAAGATATGCCTTATCACTCCATCTTTTTTGCTTATGTTGCTGTGCTTACTTTTCTTAATCAAAAGTATTGTTCTGTTAGAAATCTTTTAAAACTGTATGTTAGCCATTATTTTTAGGGAAGTGGTAAGGAAAGAAATAAACACAGTAGTATTTTGTTTTTAATAATATGTTGGTACATGAACATTTGAAACAAACAAATAAAAACACAAACTTTTATTCATATGCCTCTTGTAAATCCTGTATTTTCTTACTTTACTTTGGCTGTGTATTGAATTTCGGAAGTAATTAATGTGAGTAGGGCAGCAGCATCTTCAAACTTCTGCGTACTAAATTTTAAGAGTATTCCTTTTTGTTCCTGTATTTCTAAAATGTTATAATACATTAATTATTTCCCTATCAGTTACCTAATATTAACTATGTGGCATATATTAATTGTAAACTTAAAACATTTGGATTGTTATTTACAATTATACAAAATATATGTTGTGTAATTTTTTAAATTTAAAGTATTCCCACAAAGTAAAATTATAAGTAATTTTAATCACTTAAATATATTATTTAATTTCAGTAATAATTTCATCCAAGTATAAAATAGGTATGTTGGATAAAAATAACAAAAATTTGTGATTTTTATACAGCTTTATTTTATACCAAATATCAGCCATTTTATTTTGTTACATTAAGTGCTTGTAGTATAACATGGAAACTTTGTCAAACCTTCAAATATTTTGTCTGGTGGTCAAATAATGATAAGAAAATATAAATAATTTATCATGAAGAAGTAAAACATAATTTAAAATACTGAGTACGTGAATGGCGAAATAGCAGTGTTTATGACATAAAAATGATGTAACTACAATTATTAGGTAAAACCTGATTTTCATGTGATGCCTAATTCGAGTAAACTGAATTTCACTCATCCAAATTCACATAGTAACTACAATTATTAGGTAAAACCTGATTTTCATATGATGCCTAATTCGAGTAAACTGAATTTCACTCATTCAAATTCACATAGTCCATTCATAGTATATTCACATTCTTTGAATTGACCCTATGAAAAAAGTCCCACGAATAACATGTTGGCATGTTTATTAAATAATAATCATGAAACCTTTTTTACTGCTGTTTACTTCAGAGTACCGGAATATAAATAAATAAAGTAAGTATAAACATATTTTCAATAATTTTTTGTTTTATATAATTACATTTTTTACTAATTAAGACGGAATTACGAGTTTTGATGATGTGATATGTACTATGATGGTACTGGGTAGAGAGAAATAGTTCTTGTGTAGAATTTTACTAAATTTATTTTTTACGTGTATTTTATAGTGTAAATATTTCTAACATTTTTACGTTTCCAGTTACTGTTGATGAAAACCCATTCAAATGTTATGTATAAAAAAATATTTACTTTTTTTACGGTATGTTTATAGAGTATGAATAAGGTTCGTTGGTTCCTAATGGTTGGTTTTCGAGACGGAGAAGCTCGCAAAGTGTAGACAAGTTACAACTCATCATAAATGTCGAATTTTTACGAACATACATACTATGCATAACACTGTATAATTACAAAAATATCACAGAAATTACACCAATAGTTTGTGGCTAGAGAGGTTTTATGTGGAATACTGGCCGATAGCTTAATATATAAATACATACATATAGACTATTTTTAAAATTGCATAATAAAATGAAATATAATAGCAATAAAAACATATGCAATCAAAGTATTGCTTTGGTTATAATTGGCTATTTTAACAGTTTTGTGGTCATGTATTTAATAGATCATTATATTCAACACAAAAAATAGTAACAAAATATACTGCTACATGTATGGGAGGTATGATTATTTGAATTATTGATAGTGTATTTGTAAATTGCCGCTGCTAGTCCACAACACTAGTATGAACAGGGATATACCACTTACCAAAACACCATTCAATACAGGAAGTCAATCATATGACCTTAACAGATTTTTACACTGCCGCTGAAAACAAACAAAAATTATTCTAACTACTCCAAGATTACTAAGAAAAGAAAAATTTTGGCAGCTTTTTGGAATAAGGAGTTTAATTGAAAAATACCTCTCTAGTGGAACGGTAAGTGGTAAAATTATTATTTTTGACCCTGAACATCAAATTTGTTTTAAAAACAAGGTTCTAGCCAACCTTACTATTGAGTGAAAAATAATGAGAAAAATTATTTCAAACTTGACAAAAACATAGCAAAAGAATTGCTTGTAAAATACTCTCCAGACTTGTTTTAAATTATTCCAGCAATGAATGAGACAACACCAGTTATGATATTACAGCTCAATCTTACTCTCTTGGTATTAAAATTACTTTTACATGGAACCATCTTCAGGGCCCTATCTAGGTGACAAAACATGCAAAAATTACATAAATATTCTAAGAGTAAAACTGTTTCAAATAATTACTGTTCAAAGAAATTAAAATATATGATTTTAGAACTGCTCTCTGTTTAGCAATAAAGCGTAGAGTAACTTAGCTGCTGTTTAGTAACATCGATGACGTGATGACGTAGGCTGGATGTAGCTGGATAACGAAATAAATATCTCCGAAGTCAAACTCATTTCTTGCTGGATCCTTTTCGTCCTTCGAAAACTTCCCTAAGCATAAGCACACGGGCTTACATCAATGCTGAATACAGTCCATTGCATGTTATTACACAAGCGTTTTCCCATCTAATCTAATGCTAAACGCGTAATCATCCAACATTAGGCCTCTTATTTATTTCTGTAACATGCACGCGTCTTGATTCTTCATATTTCGCCTGGTATTACTTACTCGGACTCGTTAAACAGAGAAATTCCTAGCACGATGCCATTTTTTTTCCCTTTAAAAAACATCATTACATTTAAAGACTTTCTTAATAAAGTAAAATTTCTTATTACAAAGACAGCTTTATAAAAAATCTTTAAGCAGTATTTGTCAGGAGCAGAATCGTCCCCCACAATAATCAACAAATTGCTGTAAACTGAAGGGAAAAAATATTTCTTTTTTTAATACAATTATATTAGGGGAAAAAAATATCTCTTCGTTTTCTCAACAAATAATTAAAATGACAGTTTCACTGGCAAAGAAAAAAATATCTCTTCGTTTTCTCAACAAATAATTAAAATGACAGTTTCACTGGCAAAGAAAAAAATAAAAATATCTTTTACATAAACTATCCTGTTCTACAATGCAAATTAACCATGATATTGTGCTGAAATAATAATACTAGATGAAAGTGTTGGTCAGAAAGAAAATAATTAATTTACATTAAAAATCCGCGTGCAAGAAAAAATTAACTTTAACCACAATTCCAGATGTTACAAAATATTCAGCTGATTAGTATATTTAAGCCAGGTATTCTAAATAACTAAAGTTCATTGAGAGATTGCTAAAAAAATGCATAGTATTTTAATTACATAAAATAATTAAATAACTAAACACAATCCACTTATGTAAAACTAAACCAATGCGCAAATTTGATATTCAAACAATTTAAATGTAAACTAATTTCAAGGAATTCTCTTATCTTTGATCATCAATCACTTTAAATGTGATGCATTTTAGTTATCTGTTACATTACCAAACATTTTGAAATGAAAATATCCTTGTTTTTTGTACAACACAACCACACAATTCAAGGTGTATGTAAGTCCTAGATTTTCAATTTATGTGACTAAAATATTTCTGTATAATAGCGAATTTTCTGATTATATTTATTTAGTGAACCCTACTTGTTCCACTACAACAATATTAACATTCTTCTCTGGAATGTAACATTTGTCTTTGCTCGGTTTACTCTCCCCTTTTTCATTACTTTTCTTCTTGGTTGCAGCTTTTTCTTGAGCTGTAGTTATCCAGTCCAGATCTCGGATTGGCATTGAGCACATGTGGCGTGGGTCTACTGACAGAATATTTGAAGAAAACTATGAAAGCTAAACAAACATGTTTGGTGTAAGAGCATTTACTATTTACTCGTGGCTTTAATTTTTTTTCCTAATTGAAAAATTTACCTCCTAGAAAATAGTAAATAATACTTGAGACGTACTGAGTTAAATGTGAAAACAAATTTCTTTAGCTAGAAATCAAATAAAAAATTACCCTACATATCATAATATAACTGTTGAATTTATTTGCTGGTTCTTTGTTACAATATAAAGCAACTGGTATTAATGACATAGTTCTGAAAATGTGTCAATGATTTTTGCGTACTCAACATCATCATCTCCAACATAACACAGATATAGTAGCAACTCATCACCTTATCCAGCCGTTCACTTGCTCTTAAATTGCTCACAATTTCTTTCAGAATTTAGTGAATATACAGGAATTGTACTACCTCCAATAACTTCCCTACATTCATATGTGAAATTTCACATGCTGTGGATTTACAAACACTGAGAGCCACATGGCATTTTTTACAAAATTGGTGTGGTCATTGACAGAACAGCTGTGGTGGAAGAATACAAAGTGTTTTAGCACTTCTTTCGTAGAAATGTTAAAATTTGGTAAAATTATATGAAATGGACTATACCAGTGATATGAAAGGCTTCACAAAGGGAAAGCTCTGATATTACATATAAGCTGCCAGTATGTCTGACAAAAACAGCATTTCGTAAGGCACATTTCTGTTGGGGTTCTACGGCACATAAGCACACAAGCACACCAGCATCACGGAAGCGTATACATATTGCAGACTGGGGGAAAAAGAAAGGTTTCAAGTTTATTTATAATGAGTAGCATACGTGCATGAAAGCTTATGTACAAAAGTAACGGGATAAACATGTCAACTCCAAACTATTATCTGTACATAAATACGTATAGCAAACTGAAATCAAGTATTTGGTTTGATACTTGTTCATTACCATTGTATCTTATAATAAAAAACTGGGTACTTGAAAATACGATAGGGCCATAACTAATTCTACGATTAACTATGTGTCTGATAATAATGGCATTTGTATAAGATGGCGAAACTAGGTGCATGAATTTTCTGCCATAGACATCTGTAACAATACACGGAATGTTGATCCAAATTGGTCATAGCACTTTGGCTCGACTATAAATTTAACATAATACTGTAACAAGGCGCCATGTAGCTGTAGCAGTTTCAGTTCACTTTTAATTACTGCAACATCACAAATAATTGCATTTTTGTAGAACTGAAATTCGTTCAGATATGTCCGCTTATTTTGCTTACCGGTTTCGTGTTCGTTTATTAAAAAATTTGCGTATGTCTGAATGCCCGTGAGAAAATTAATGCTGAAGATCACACCACGCAAAAATTTCCTACATAAATAAATAGATTTTACGATTCTTTTGATAGTTTGGATTCATGTAATAAAATATTTTTTCTCCCTTTCTCATCTTTTAGATTTTGCTAGCGTGAGTTGGAACTTCTCGTCACGAGCACTTTTATTTTATGCGTTTTTTTTTTTTTTTTTACACATTTTCACAGCCTCATATTTATGGGTCTGATTATATAAAATATTCTCGAAACTTACCGTGTTTTTCTCCAGTACTCAGCAGGGTGGGACCATTTCTTTTATTCCGCTTGGCACTGAGATTCAGTTGTGTTTCACTTTTCCCTTCCTGCTAAATCTGGATGAATGAAATGATGCATTTTGAACTTTCACTTCACCAGTAGCTTAAGCTGCCCCTACATAATGCCCATTTCCATAGCAGTTTTCCTACCCATTTTCTGCTAGTGTTTCTGCTCACATGTAGGTTACAATCCAACCTCCTTCGGAGGGGTCTGGCACCAGGTATAACAGTTTTCGTACCCATGGGCATGCCGAAAATGGTAATAGAACGTGTTCTAAGTTTCTGCTATACCCACGGGCTCTGTAAAATGTATGTATGTACAAAATGAAACTTAATGTACGTGTAAGTAGCAGGAAATGTTTTAGTTAACTCCCATGGTCATAATAAAACAATAAACACAACTTAAAAAATACGTGATAACTATGGACTTTTATCGTGTATTTAACTTTTTACATGTTGCGTGTGTGCGAGTAGCTCAGTGGGTTTGTGCGTGGGTTAGCACCATGTAATTTTAGGCTTTAGAGTTCAAATCTCTGCAGTATAACAAAATTTTTTAGTTAATGTATGTGATACATTATTGCGGTTTCTAATATAAGTTATTGCCAGAAAATGCTTATTTCTAGAATATGCTTATCTAAAAGCAAAATTACAAACAGTTATACAGAACCAAAGCTAAATTAAAAAAACCACAGGCAGCTGATTGCACTATACAGTTATTTGTGCATTATTGCATTTACACAAAGAAATTCTAGAAATAAATGTCTTTTAACAAAAACATAAATTATACACAACAATAATGTATCACATAAAATAATTTAAAAATCTTGTTACAAACTAAACTACACATCCAACCTACAAACGAGCAGTGTAAAAGCATAATTTGATCTGTGTAGCATGAGTGATGTTAACCCACACAAACAAAAGCTTTATTATTAGTAATGTTATATTTTTGCCTTCTTTTAGACTCCTAACAGTATATAAGCGCGTTTAGTTACGGAAAGTACAAGATTGATTATTATGCCTGTTACAGATAAATATTTAAATAATTAAATAATATTTTAATTAGTCGCATAAACATCCATTGTACATTGCAAATACAGTGCATGGTTTTTTATTCATATGCAGTGTCGTTACTAATATAATTTTCCATACATTAATAGTCCAGTACTCGTACTCAGAAATTTAAGTTATTGCGGTCTTCTGGGAAAAAAAAAATCTTTTTGGATGTACCACAAACCCCCTACATATCATATTTGATTGCATTTGTACCCCCTGCCACCTATGGAATGTCTGCCATTTGCAAGTTATTTTTGACTGCCATTTACAACATTCTGTTAGCACGTTAGGTAATGTGTGGGTATGAACTGATGGATTCTTTCTTCTCTTCTGCTACAAAAACTTTTATGCCTTCTGTTGTGCCCATGGGTATAACAGAAGGTAGCAGAAATTGGGTATCGTGTAGGGACGGCTTTATCATCCGTCACAACACAGTGCCAGACGCAACAGTTAGGAAGGATAGCTAGTGGAAGGTTAACGACCCTGTTTGTGTGTGGTGCTGGGGGGGGGGGGGGGTTGGGGTGAAGAAAGGGATGGCTCACTGGTTTGGAAGCAGGCTCCTCCTCAAGTCGGGGGTGGAGGAAGTTGTACCTCGGTGCTGCCGCCTGGAGTAAGACTGCTGAACAACACTGCAGCGGATGCAGGAACAGAACAAAGGAGAAGAAAGTAATTTTATCTTTCAGTTTTCTTAGAAATGAACAGTGATATTACGAAACCAAAAGTGTAGTTACAATACTGTTGTAATTCTGCATTACTCTATATAAAAATATTTTCTAAATTTTTTAAAGCAGCAATAATTACCTTTATTTACTAATTAAGTGGTAGCAAAAAAAAAACTACAATAAAGTATTTTTTTTTACCACAAGAAACATTCTAAAAATATCAAAGATTAACGCGGTTGCTCTTCTTTGAAGAAAAATGTCTCCCAGGTCAAGTAAACAGTCAGTAAATAATCAACAAATCCACTCAAATTCATGAATAACCATGACGGTACAGTGAAATCTTAATCACACCATTTATTACACAAGGTATTGTGGTTATGTACAACGTACATGTCCAGTACTTTAAAGAGGGTTTCTCAATACATACACTATTCATGTGCATTTATAATCAATCCTACACCTGTGCTTCCTATTTACCTTCCTTTTCCACATTTTCATAAATTATTTGGCGCACCAACGAGGTGGCTCAACATGGTGGGAGTAAGGATTGCAAAATTATGAGTAAATGAGCAGAAGCACCTGGACCCCATAAAACTTGTGTACTGCCACAACCATCAATTATAGAGTGCTGGAATAGGTAATTGCCATGGAGGAAACCACAGAGGTAATGCAAGTGTTGGCTGCAGGTAGCCACATTACAGATACCCTACACACTACATATATAATGTTAACATAGATCTCCCGGTCTCTGCTTTTTTATTTTAATGCAGGAAATCCTGATTCATGTCTGCGTTGACCAGTGCCCTAAGTCCAAACACTGATGCACAGCCACATCAGAAGAGACTCTTCCTCCATGTTTAGAGACCCTTGCACTGACACCATGCAGGTGGTCTCACCGGGGACTATCAAACCCTTAATGCCTTTCTAGGGCACCACCGGAGCAGCTTGCCTGCTCACTGCCTGGTCTGTCGTCAAGAGTGGGAATCTCTCCAGACCTCCCCCAGCATACTGGGTTAACCACTGCCAGTACGAGTCCAACCCAAAGATTGGTCACAGAAGAGAACCTCCGATGGGCCAACCGATCGTCCTGTATTTACACTTAATTTTCATGGCACTAATGGGTTGTCAGCGTGCGGTCACCAACCCCACTGGCCAAATTCGAGCGAACTGGAAGGACCTCACCCCTATTTCTTCAGGGTTGAGGGATTGTCCACCGGGCATAAGCCTTACACCTGTGATTGGCCGGTTGCTCGCCTGATCAGGCTCTGCCCACCGATACAAGTAAATGAAGATGACTTACAACAGCCTGGCATGGTCTACGTCTCCCTAACCGGGAGAGACTCCGATCAGGGAGTAAGCAAGCCATCGCTCTGAGTTGGAAGCAACTAGCCAAATGTTTTGTCATTCTCGGAATAGCCTTACTTGCTTCCTTATTTTCATCACTGCCTCCAGTCAGTTGCAATCGCCACCACATCATCACCTGCCGGTGCGCAGTCGAGCGGATCTGAATCCGCCCACTCAACCATTACCCGCTGTGTAAACAAATCATTGGAGGCGCCAAGCCGGCTGGCTAGTCTGCTTATGAAGCCGAAAGAGCATATGAGGGAGAAAGAAAGGAAGGAATGATGCCATCTTAGGATGAGAATCTCAGTGCAGAGGAAAATAAGGAAAAATAAACCGAGCAAAAATTGTGTGAGGCATTGGAGAAAATGGAAACTTTGTCGCTGTTGCCGCACAGCTGATCGTAAATCCAGAGACAGAAAACTATGTTCTGCGTGGAGAAAAGGAAAGCTAAAACTCTGCCAATGTTTTCACACAGTGTAAAAAAAGTGATGCAATCAAAAATCACTTAATGTGGTGGTAAAGAAAATGTAAATTTTGTCACATTTTAACAAATGTTGAACATTTAACAGGTTTTCATGTCGTTGACTGTGGGAAGTGCTAACGGACAAGCGTTCATGATTTTTGGCACCGCAAAATTACCAGAACTCCCAAGGGTATCGTATAAAACTGAAACTTGCATTGAAGACTTGTGCGAAGAAATCAAATTAATTGTACGGCGGAGACTGCATTTAGCCGCTGAGAAAAGAATCAAGTGTGCAAAGAAGTGTAAAATACATGAGCTGTGCTATTACGTGCAGTTGATGTGAGCAGGCACTGGGATTAACAAACTGAGAAGCTAATGCCTCTTTATGAGGGCCCTTATGAAGTGAGGTGAGAGGTATTTATGAACTGCTATGAATTAGTTTTGCCAGCTACGAACTAACTGGTAGGAAGATTCAATTTGACTGTGCTCTGTGTTTACTGCTCAAGTGACAAAGAGTTCAGTACGGATACTGACCAGCAGCGATTAATGGAAGAAGCCAACAGAAGCTTTAAGAAATACCAGTATGCTGTGGCATAAATTGCTTTAAGAGTTCCTGCTTGGTAAGAGGAAAATTTCACGTGAAGTAGTAAGGAAGTGCGCTAACCTGGTAGTTATGCAGCCCCTATACATTCTATGCTTTAAGTTTAATGTGAATACATCCCAAGTTATCATATTAATTTTCAAGCACCGCGTATATTGAAGAGGGCTGTGTCATCGCGTTGCTGAGAAGTGAGTATTATTGTCGCCGCCTAGGCCCACGTAGTACTGAAGTAAATGATTTGTTGCAAGCGCTATGCAATTTGTGCCTAACATCTTGAACTCCCAGCCAAAATGAGCTGAGCCTACCAGTAGTGTATGGGTACATTGAGTACAATCCATTTTTGCCTCAAATTCCATGGATTTTCAATGTTTTTTTTCCTTAATTTACAATGGTTTTTTTTTTTTACTTCCAAGGTTTTTCCCTCTTTTTTCAAGCCTCAAAATAGCTTCAAAAAAGACTAAAATGCCTCCATGAACGTTGTTTTTTCAAGCCTGATTTTCTCATACACGAAAAAGTGAAACGCAAAGATGATTTCAAGTCTGAATTTTTCATACTCGCACGAGAAAGTGAAACACTTAAGATAATTTCAAAAATTAATTAATTTTGATTTTATATAAATTAAGCAAATTTAAACTAAAAACAATCAAATGTAAGCCAAATCTGCAAGTTAAATCAAGTAAATTTTAAACTAAAAACAAGCAAATTTTAAACTAAAAACAAGCAAATTTAACAGGGTATCTACTGACCGGGAAAACTAGGAAAAACGAGAATTGTACAGGAATTCCACTGCCCGGGAAAATTACGGGAATTGCACAAGATTTTATTCAGATGTCCGGGAATTCATTTCTCTTCCTCCTCTCCGAAAGTCTATAATGTAGTCATGAAAGCCAAAATGCTTGGTGGCGAAGCAGCCTCGCTCGTGAATCTTGTGATTAGTGCATCAACTGATGTTTTACTGCTGACATTGACTGCGCCTGCCGCTCGCTACTGATAACGCACAGCAAAATACGTGCGTGTCGGTCGGACGAAAGGACTTGCCCAATCTCAACTGTAGCCGCTGGCAGCGGGCTGCCATGCCAGTCGGCATGCGACTCTGTTTCGTAACGTACGGTGCAGTGACTATTGTGCGTCCATCTGTTAACGCATGGTAAACATACAATAATATTTGTGTACCAGGGCTTGCACTACATTATATTCGTTCTAAAGTATAAATTATTATAAATATTTAAGTAAAACCTCACTAATCAAAATGCCCGGAGCCGAAATTTGTGACTTTGAATCACATAATTTCGATTTTTTTTTTTTTTTTTTTTTTTTTTTTAACTGGTCTTTTCCTCAGAAAACGGTGGTGGTATTTCACATTTTAAATATTATGTATGCACTACTTACCCACGCGCCTCTTGCAATTTTTTTCTCAAAAGTAAGGCCTCCAGAAAGACGCTCTATGCACAAGCCACTAAAACTGGTGTGCAGTTTTTCCGTCTGTAACTTGCCTCTGTGGCTTCCAGCTGCGACTGTTATTTTATGATGTAATAATAAAGATGCACAGCCTCTACGACTTTAAAAACAACAGTTTTTACCATTCCCAGTTTCGAAATCTGATGTTAAAATAATTTAAATCTCCGGACATGAAAAGTTTCATAAACGCCAATCAAAATATAGAATTCAAAAAGAAATGGAGCAGTTGTAAAATAAAATTTGCTTCAGGGATGCATAGCACAAAATAGTGCTACTGGTGGGGGGGAAATACGATATAGGTTTGGAGGTAAAACAAGAAAATTTCCACCACGAGCTTTCCCTGTCTTGTAAACAGATACTGAAAATAATCCCCACGCAAGGCCGCCACCCCTCGCCCCCTTTTTTTTACCTTGACTTGGCAGCTTTCAAAACCTTTTCCCCCATTTCATCATTTCTCTTCCTTCTCCAAGCTATTGTTTGTCAACAGACCACGGCATTCCAAGCCTGCACAAAAAAAAAGGCAGCTTGGCAACTACCTGCATGGATCTATTACACACAAAATCCTAATGGGGCAGTGGTAGTTTTACCCTTTCTCTGATGCCGTGTCGAACGTTAGATACCTGTCCAGACGTTACCAAGTCATGTTATTCAACATAAAACCACTCAAACTAAGTATCTTACAGGTCAAAATATTCAGCGCAGTGATTTTTCTTTAAACCCATGTCCTGGATATTATGACAAGAACTTCTGTACTGCTCATTCTTTCATGTCTCTCATAATCAAGGTCGGGTAAAAAAAAAAAAAGAAACTGGGTAGGAAACGGCAGCGTGGCTGGCGGGAGTTTGTATACATAAAGATGGAGAATGGGTGGCTTGACGGGGGGGGGGGGGTAGCTCTTGTTACGTTCGGCCACCTGCCAACAAACATGAAAGGTGGCAGTGCGTGTATCGCTGCAGACGACCGGATGATGTGCCTACATAAAGAGGCAGTTTGCTATGCTTGTTGTTTTGTTACATAATAGGAGTATAATTACTGCCGCATTAATAAATTATCAGAATTTTACATACAATGTGTTATAAATGCTTAAAAAGCTGATAGCATCTGATCTGAAATCAAAGAAATCCTAAATTACCTAATGACAAAATCATCAGTTTGAACTCTGCCTTTGTATTCAGTGTCAACACTTGGTTTAATTCAGAATTTGAAATACTTGCCAACTATTAATTATTCACCACAATTCCACGTGTATCACCCATATATTGCTATAATTTATTTTCAGTATTGCACTTAACAGTGCTAAGAATTTAGCATACCTGTGTCTTGTTTGGTTGTTTAAAATTTATGCTAATATGAGAACTTGAAACAACATGCATTTGACTAGTATATGCAGCACAGAATGATTAAAATTTTCTCTTCCTACTAAAAATTTATATTGTATTAATAAACCATAAATTGTAAGACAGGACAGCTTTGGATTTCACAAACGTGCACTTGATTAAATAAACATTATTCTACCAGTATTGACTTATTGATTGCTGGTAGTAAAAAATCCATCCAATCTTATATTAATGTCACTGCATTAGATGTTTGCAGTGGAAAAGGCAGACCAAAAGTTTATTTTATGTGCATCATGTTAATATTTGCAAACACAGGTTCATAATGATTAAATTGATATGTTTCTTTTAAGCATTATCCATCCGTGTATTTGAGTGAACTATATTTGAAATAATGAGTTAATGCATGTTATTTTTTAAAATGTGTTTTTTGTCCTTTTCTGTGAGCATCATTAAAGGTACTTGGAAGCTGCAGATGTACATGGATTTTTTCATTTCTGTGCAGGAATGTACAAGAATTGTACAGGAATTCGTGAGCCAACTTGGCTAGACACCATGTTTAAGCAAAAATCAAGCAATCTTAAGCTAAATCTTCAAACTAAATCATGCAAAGTTATGTGAAATATGAAAAAAAGATTCAAAACATATAATTTTTAGATTTTAAGAGAATTCTAAACCATGCATAGATTTTCCATTTTTCATGTCTTTTGAACGTTTATATGTTATAAAAACTTGTTTCTCATTTATTAATTTAAAGCTATTTTTATCAAGTATATTTATATAACGATCGGGTAAAGTAATTTTATACTTGTTTTCTAAAATACAACTAATTTATTTACCAAATTTAGATTTGTGTAATTTAAATTCGGTAGCAACATACTTTTTATTTTTTTCTATGTCTGGATGTTTAGTTAATTTATATGAATTATTTAACTTGGAGAGCAGCAATTCTATTTTGTTTTATGTGTGAAGAAAATAATGTAATAAGAGAAAAAATTCAAATAAAAATAAAAAATAGAAAAATAATTTTTTAATTTAAATTTCTTTATAAATGATAAAAAATTGAATTAATACCCAATTATGAACTGGATGATAATGAAATAAGTAAGCAGTGTAAAAAGTGCAAAGAATTATTAAGCATACAGGTTTTTACTCAAACACACAAAAGATAAGTATTATAACACCCGTAAAAAAGGTTTAATTGAAAATGTCAAAAATAATTATGATTTAAAAAAAGAGAAAGTACTATGTGAATGTGGAAAATATGTTTATAATGTATTTTTCAAAAAGCATAAAAATATTAAATTTCACAATACAAATGAAATTCAACTTGATGATTATCCAACAAAAACATGTACATTAATTAATGAGAATAAAGCTATTGAATCCTTTTACTTAAATAAACACACAAAATATAAATATTATAGCTATGTGAGTGCAATGTGGAGGTTTTGCGCCCCTGTTCACCACTTTGTTGTGTACGCACGATGACCAGGGTAACCGAGTGCGGAAAATACGTTTATAATGTATTACTAAAAAGACATAAAAAATACTAAATCACACAGTACAGTATTAGGTATTCTAAAGGAAATTCAAAATGTCAATTATCAAACAAAAAAATGCACAGTATGTAATGAGAATGAATATATAAAATTATTTTCTCCTAATAAAAATACTAAAGACAAACACGCATCAATATGTAAAAAATGTGCTAATAAGAAATATTGCCATAATAAAGACTTAAATAGTTAAAAATTATTACCCTTAATTTTTTTAAAACTTCATAAATATTTTTTCTTCAAATAAACAAATAAAAAGTTGACGAACAATTAAATAATTGTGTTGAACGAAATGAGATTTGGGGAGTTAAGGAATATAGGTAGTAGTTTAAAAATAAAAATATATATAAGCTAAGAAAAGATGATTAAATTGACAGTATTATTACTCAATGCAATGCTATTCACGCAGGAGAAAATCAATCAAAAAATCTACAGAAAATCTAAATCATTTAAAAGTTGAGGAATTAAGAGCTAAAGAAAAAAGTTTAAAATTAAAATATTTATGCAAGTTAAGAAAATATTATTTAGTTACAGCTATTGCAAATGAAGAAGCAAAGAATAATTTTACTAATTTACCTTTTTCAAAATACAGAATGTACAGAAAAAAAAAATAATTAAAATAAATATTTCCATTTTCTAATCAGTTATTTGTAAAACCAAGAAATAAAAGTAACCAGAATTAAAAAAATTTACATTTTTCAAAAATTGATGTTAAAGAAGAAAATAAACGTCTAGGTCAAATGTTTCCTTTTAATCCAAAATTTTTAATGAGCATGTTGTAGTAACCCCTTTCCTCAACTCCTAATATCTCGTTTCTCTCTTACTCTGACATTACTTTACTGTATGTCACAACACTTAGGATTGGGGTCTACAAAATGGGAGAGGGGGGGGGGGCAGTTGGTAACTACAGATGGCTGTTCAATAAATAAGATTCTTTCTACTAAACACATTTATTATAATAACTCTATAAGCAAGCAGAACAATTAGTTTGACATAAATAGAACATGGATACAATTACTTTACTTTAGTTTAATGACATCAATTACAAGATTACTATAACGCAGTTGATCCCTAACCTTTGCCAGCATATTATTTAGGTAATTACTAACAGGGCCTCAAGATCGGGGATGACACCCTACTGCCTAGCCGAAATTATGCTCACCATATATTGTAGAATTGTAGTGTGCAGAGTGGCCTGGAGCTCCTTCAGACCCTAGTATCAGTTGCCCTCCTCTTCTTGCTGCTTCGGCACTATACATCGTCGCTTCTCAATCTCACTCGTGGTTCTAGGGGTGGGGGTACGGCGCGCTAACCTTTTATAGATCGGTGGCAGTGGGTCACACAAGGTTTGTTGTATAAACAGGGGCTCGCAAAGAATCTATAGTGCAGACGACTTTAACTGGTGTGTATGGCCCCCTGGAGTCTGCCACAGTGTGGAGAGGAGCCCACCATTTGAGGTTCACGAAATCAATCGTAATTTAATTGAAGACTTCAATATTTGGCAAACAAAGTACAACTTTCGAATAAATGATTTAGAAGGCACTTCTATAAAAAAAAATAAACACTGTTCGTAATACTGTGCACGCATGTTTGAAAGCTGTAAAAAAATTGTCTTGTTATATAAATAGTGATCAAATGAGAATATATGCAAATAATCAGAATTTTCACCATACAATTGAGAGAATAATTACATCCAACGAAAATGTAGACATAAACGAAACCACTTTTGACATTGACGTTTACAGTGTTCCAAGAGGAGGAAAAGTTTAAAAAATTGTCAATTTATCTAAAGATATAAAGTCAAAACAATGTATTAATAAAATTAACAATACTAATAATTTATGTGGTCACAAAGCTATAGTTACAGCTTTAATATATGAAACTAATACAATTTTGGATAGAGAATTAACGAATAATGAAATTATTTACATTAGAAAAGGTGTAGAAAATTGTAAGAAGAATTGGCTTGTGAACTTTGCAAAAAAATGGGAAAAAATTTGTGAAATAGGTTTCAGTTTGGAAGACGTTATGGATGCAGAAAAGTTTCGAACTGTTCAAATTAAAGTTGTTTCAGCTGAAAATTTTAACTCAATTATACAGTATGATTAAAAAAACCAAAAACTATTTATTTGTATTTACACAATAAACATTATGATGCAATTAATAGTTTGAAAGTGATTTTAGGTAGTGTTTGTTATTGTAAAAATTATGACAAACCGTACAATTATAAGTACAGACATGAGAGTGAGAAAAATAATAAAGATATATGTGATTTGTGCAAAAAAACCACAACACAAAAAAGTTTGGGAAGATGAAGATTGAATTAGAATATATTGCAAAAAATGTAATAGATATTGCTTTGGAAAAGAATGTTTTTCTAATCACAAGGATGTTTGTGAGACAGTTTATAAGTGTAAAATGTGTAACAAAATATGTTTGAGAATATATAAAACACATTTGTGGTTATGACAAATGTATGAATTGTGGGGAATTTGTGAAAACTGATGAAAATGAGTGTTGCATGACAAATATTTGACAGAAGGGCAGTTTTTTTCACAAAAGATTGTACTTGTAATTGTAGAAACAGTGAGAAATATAAAAATAGTTCTTACACAGAAGATTACTACTGTTTACGAAGCAACACAATATACAGGTTTTTACTTGCCAAACTATACAGTTGTCCATGATGTTGATGATAAAATGCATTTTAAAACAAGTGATGAGTTTTGCGAGTGGGCGTTATGTGAAGAAAGCAGAGGATATTCATTTATTGCCCATAATTGCAAAGGTTATGATTCATATTTTTTTTTAAATTACTGTGTTAAAAATATTATACATCCAGAGGTTATACACCAAGGTTCAAAATTAATGATAATTAATTTACCTCAGTTTAGCATAAAATTGATTAATAGTATGAACTTTATTCAAGGAAGTCTTGCAACATTTCCCAAAACATTTGGTTTACAAGAGCTTAAAAAAGTATATTTTCCACACTGTTTTAATAAACCAGAAAATCAAAATCGTGATGGAAAAATACCATCAACAAAATATTACGGAGTAAACACAATGAAAGAACAATGTAAAAATAATTTTTAAATGGCGTTCTGAAAAAGTAAAAGATATATATTTCCGATTTCAAAAAATAAATTGCTATTCTGATGTTGATATTTTATGATGTGGTTGTCTCAAATTTAGAGAGTCATTTCTAGAAATAGCAAATATAGATCCTGTTTATTACATAACAATAGCAAATGTTTCTATGGCTGTTTATAGATAAAATTTTCTTATGAATAATACTATTGCAGTAGTTAAAAATGATAAAGAAATGTTTAGTAAAGGATCAATTTCATAGTTAAATACATTTCCTAATGTTCGACATGCTTTAAATGGTGGAGAAGTAACTATTTGTGGAGAAACAGTTGACGGTTATGACAATAAAACTAAAACAATATATCAATATCACAGTGATTTTTGGCATGGTTGTCCAGATTGTTATTCTCCACATACGATAAATAAATGTAACAATGAAAATATGGATGATTTGTTTACTAAAACAAACAATTGAACAACAATTTTAAGACTAAATGGATACAAAGTAAGGGAAATGTGGGCTTGTAAATGGAAATTTTTTTACAAAAATAATTGAGAAAAAACTAAAAATGTAATGGAACCATTACAACCTGGAGATGTATTTTTTGGAGGTAGAACAAATGCTTCAAAATTAAAAGTTTCAGGGAAAAAATTAAGATATATAGATATATGTAGTTTATATCCAAAAGTAATATTTTATGATCATTATCCAATTGGCCTTCCAATTAAAATATTTAAACCTAAAAATTGCAATGAAAATTGTTTTGGATTGATCAAATGTTAAGTTTTAGCACCACAAAATTTATATCATCCAGTTCTATCAATTAAAAAAGAAAAGTATTGTTTACTTTTTGTTTAAAATGTGCTGATGAGAAAAAAGGAATATGCAAACATAATGATGAAGAAAGAGCAATAAATGGAACATGGACAACTTTAGAATGAAATAAAGCTATAGAAAAAGGTTACAAAATACTGAAAATTCATGAAGTTTGGCATTTCAAGCAAAGAAGTAATTAATTATATGTTTAGATATTACATTAAAACATGTATGAAAATAAAATTGGAAACTAGTCCTTGGGAAGACAATTATAAATCAAAAGAAGAATATATTAGTGTTATTACATTGATTTAGACATTGAAAAAATTGAACAAAATCCTGGAAGATGTTTGTTTAAATTCACTTTGGGGTAAATTTGGACAAAGGCAAAATTTGACACAAACAGTATACATTCATAAACCTCTACTATGGTATGAAATGTTATTGAATGATAAAATAGAAGTAAATAATGTTGTTTATATATTTAAAAAAAAGTATTGAAGTAACATTTAAATTCAACTATAATTATGTACACATATATATTTATAGCAACTTCAAATGCTCGATTAAGAATATATGAAATGTTAGATAAATAAAATAATAAAGTAGTATATTATGATACAGATAGCATAGTTTACATTGGCAATGGTAAAAATACTGTTAAAACAGGTTGTATGCTCGGTGAATGGACAGATGAATTTGAAAAAATTATTATGGTATCAGTTGGATAAATACTGGTCCAAAAAGTTATGGTTATGAAACTTGTTTGCGAAAACAAGTTACAAAAATCAAAGGATTCACTCTAAATTACGAAAATGCTTTAAAATAGACTATGAAATTCATGTCTTAATTAGTACAAAAAACTAAGAAAAATGTTATTATAAAAACATCACAAGAGATAAGAAAATAAAAAAATTGGTGAATAAGCTTTCGACAAAGGAGTTTAATTTTAACTATGACAAATGTATGATTTTGACTGAAAAAGATGATACTATATATGCATTACCATGGAGATATTAAACAAATTGTTTTATATTCATGTATAATTTTTTAATATCTATGTATAGTTTTATTTTATATTTATGTATAATTTTGTGTTCTATTAATGTATAATTTATATCTTCTATTTATACATTTTATGGATTCAAAAAATCTGCAATATTTCTAATATCTTAAGTATCTAAAATAATATAAATATCAGCACCATCATAATCAATTACTGTTTTCCATTTTCATCTCTAATTTCCAAAACAATATGGTTAAAATAATAATAATTAATATTAAAAAAAAAACAGATGTAACCGGCTCATAAATAATAGAATCTCTAAAACCAAACATCTTTTGTGATGGAAAACTGGAGAGTATAATTGTTTCTCATGATTGGATTGTTCATATTTTATTAACATTCCATATGCTAAATTTCAATGAACATTTATCTTTTTAAATGGAACAAAATTAGGTAATTTAGTAGCTATAACAATTTTTCCCTTTTCAATGATTATTTATTTTTTTTAGAAACCAATAATATCAGATATTCAATCATCAAATTTAATATCAAACTTAGATTTAATTGTTATTATATTTTTACATAGTCTGCTGTTAATTCAATGTTATTAGTTGAAAATGGTTCAAATGCATTTATCTTTAATTTTATTGATTCAGTATTGTATTGTCCTGTAGGTATATTTATAACTTTATTATTATCTATCAATGTAATTGTATTGTTTATATTTGGTGTTACAAATTTTTGATGAAAACTAATTAAAGCAATTGGTTTATCTTTATGAATACTGTCATAATGAAGTTTCTTCTGTAGTATGGAACTGTTATTTGTTAATTTAAATACTTTATTTTCCATTTAATAAAAAAAAATTATTAAATGAAAAAAAGTTGATTTGGGTGTTGGTGTTTTAATTTCTGAAGAAAATTCTAAAAATTAAAATAAAAAATGGAGAACTATTACCTGACAACATGAGGACAATAATAGTGGGTCCAAGTAATAGTGCAAAAACGAATTTGATGATAAATTTTATTTATAAGAATGGTTGGTTAAATTTTAATTAATTGCATGTTTGCTCAAAAAGTTTAAATCAACCAAACAATATTCAGTTACACAAAGATATTGATATTTCATCCAATAAGCTAAAAGTTAAAGAAAAATGTACTTTTTAAAAATAATAATGATGTAATTAGATCTATGTGAAAATGATTCTTTGGTTATATTTGACAATGTTATTTTAGACGATCAACATATAATCCACGAATATTTCACTAGAGGAAGAATTAAAAATATAGCTGTATTTTATTTATCTCAAACTTTTTTGAAAATTCCTAAACAATTGGTAAGAGATAATATGAATTTTCTATATATGTTTAAACAAGATGATACTAAGTTAAAGGATATTTTTAATGATTTTGTTGGTGGAGACATGACATGAATAATTTAATAAAGAGATTTGTGCAAACTGTTGAGATGAAGAATATGGTCTTATAACATTAGATTTGAGTATAAAAATGAAAGAAGGAAAATATTGAAATAAAAATAAAGACTTTTAGTATATTATTTTTGCATATCAAAGATTTTTATTTTATTTTTTTAATTTTTGCAAAATACTGTTTCTATTTTAAGATTTGTTGAACGTATATTATGAACGTTAAAACGGCAGAAGAACATGTGTTATGAATGTTAAAACAAATGTTAAACATGTTTTATGAATGTTAAAATGATGTTGTGTTTGAAATGATTTAGAAAATTTGAAGGGGGATCGGCAATCTCCCGTAAGAGGTACATAAGATAAAATTATTTTGAACCCCGTCTATAAGACAGGGTTGGTAGGAAGCCTTGTGTTATTTTTAAATAAAATAAACTTAAAAAATTTAATTCTTGTTTTATTAGAAAACATAAAGGGATGTCTGCCAGATACCCTAAGAGGTAATGAAAAATCTGCTATTACAATTCACAAAACATATTTTGGTTTAGTAAACATATTCACAAAATCTTGCTGTCTAAATTTTTTTCATTTATTTTATTAACTGCAGTTGGTTTTATACCAATAGTTCTATGTTTTGTATTGTTGAATTCTTTTACTAAATCTTCTGAAATATTTATCCATTTATAATTACCATTCAGAGCAAATTTTTTCCACATTTTATTTTCCATTGTGTGATTAAATCTTTCTACAACACTAGCTTTTAGTTCATTAAATGTAGAATAATGGTTAATATAATATTTTTGCATAAATTTTGCATATTTTGAAATACATCAATAATTGTCATAATATATTTATATCCATTGTTTATATGTGATAAACCTTCTAAATTACCAGTATTCATCAGTATCAATTTGCTATAAATCATCAATACCATATGTCATTACTTTTCTTGGAAAATTTCTTCTTGCTGGTTTATATAATTGGTTGATTATTCCTTCTCTTACATCTGACAACTTTTTTTAAAATTTTTATTTATTAGTATTATGTATAAAACATTTACTTTTCTGAACTAATCATCCATTTGTAGTATTTTCAATTTCTACATCACAATTTTTAGTAGTCTCCTAACATTTCAAACACCCAAGTATTCTCCATTTAATAATAAAAATATATTTATTCTTTATATTTTACGAATATTGTTATGGTAGTCATCAATCCATTATCATATTCAGATTACTTATTTATTTTTATTTCAAAAGTTAAAATACCACCTTTCTTAACATCTAAATGTTTACTGTAATCTATTTTATTAGATCACTTAATAACAGATATAGTTTGGTCAGATAAATTGAAATTAGTAGTACATAATTATTTTATAATCATTACAATCCATCAAAAAAGAAAAGAAAAAATATTATCTAAGTGAAAAATATAATTTTTTGTATTACACTTTGCAGGCAAATAAAATATATAAGATTTTTCTTCACTGCATTTTTCATTTTTTGAGTTAACAAGTGTGTCTCAATAATTGAAAATTGATTGGTTTAAATTTTGTAATTTATTAGCTATTTCTTTATCAAAAAATCTTGTATTGACTGCATTTTTTCCATCTATAGGATCAGCCATATTATTAATTCTACGATTTTGAATAGAAACATAATCTTTCTTTCGTATAAACAAAAACTTTACTTATTTGACCTTGTAAAGCAGAAACAATAATAGTGTATTTTGAATCTAAAATTTTTTTCAAATCAGAAACAATATCATATTTTGAATCTACATATGTTATTAGATTTTCGTCAAAAGTTTTAAGCTTTTCAGCATAAGTGTTAAAACTCTTCATTTAAATTTTCAGCTAAAGTGTCAAAGTTTTCATATAAATATTTCATTAATCATTCTCCAAATAGATCCATAATTTAATAACTAATAAATTATATTATTAAACTTAAATTATCTCGAAAAAAGATATAATACAATTAAACATAGATGTCCACATACATTATCTACCCAAAAGTAATTGGGCATCCATGAAGATAGGTAATTTAGTACATCAGTTGACTTGTTTCATGGCCTTCTGTGTAGGACCACTGGTGCTTGTCTGTGGTAGGATGAACACAGAGGCCTAACATTTTGGATAATGAAATGCTCCCAACATTGTGGTACTTTTACGGAATGGATCCATGCTACTTCAAGGATGACAATGCCAGGTGCCATGTTTCAAGGGCTACTATGCAGAGGTACGCCAACAACAATGTTCACAGATTGGACTGGCCCACCATGATCTCAACCCTATAGAACATCTTTGGGACAAATTGGATCGCCAGGTGAGGGCTCGTCAGGCGCGGCCAAAAGCCATTGCTCAACTCATGGAATGGTTGCAAAAGGAATGGCGATGAATCCCCATGGATGTCCTGCAAACACTCGTAGAGAGCATGCCTGACAGGGTGGCTGTTGCTATAGCTGCATGAGGTGGCCCGACGAGATTATAATGGGGTGGCAACCACCAAGCAAACATTGTGGACAGGTGCCCAATTACTTTTTGGTAGATAGTGTATAACTGAATTAAAATTGTGAACTCTATTATCATTGTAATAAACATTTCTGTTTTTGAAGCTATTAATTAAATTATTACAAGTATTGCCTCCAAATGATTCAAAATAATAAAAATAATTATTTTCTTTAAAATGACAAACCCAATGAGTACCAGGATTTGCTGAAATGTTAAAAATTATCAGCAGCACATTCATTTTTCTGCATTATTTTTGGTATAATTCATTAATCATATAAACTTTCTGAAGGGTCTAATATGGAGTATTTTTACATATTTTTCAATATCAATATTAGATAATGGAAATAAAGTAATTTTTTTTGGTATCACTTTTTTTTTTGCAACTAAACCACTTCCTGGTTTATTTTCCATTGCTTAATTATGTCTCTAATGTTTTTTTTTTTTTTTTTTTTTTTTTTTTTTTTTTTTTTTTTTTTTTTGTTCAACAGAATTATACAGTTGCACTAGCTCCTTCAGCTAAAGCTCCATTTGCCACTAAAAATGGAATTACAAATTGTAAAAAGCCACCTTGATATAAACCATTTCTAGATTTTTCTTTATATATATCTCTGTGTGTGTGTGTGCGTGCGTGCGTGCATGTGTGTGTGTGTGTTGCGTGTGTGCGCGTGCGTGCGTGTGTGTGTGCGTGCGCATGATGCATGTGTGCGTGCATGCATGTGTGCGTGCGTGTGAAGTTCATTTGAAACCCTTTACTTCTTTTAATTGTTTATTTTTTCTCTCAAGTTGAGCTTTTGTTAAACATTTATTTATACCCAAATCTCTTAATTGATTAATGGGTATATCAAAAGTTATATTAGTTATCTTCATTTATAAAGAAAAAATATTACTAATTTAATAAATTTTAATACCCCATCCTAATTTTCTTTTTGTAAACATAGTTGAAGTAACAGCTGCAGAAACAATTTTTTCACCAATTGGTGTATTTTTATGTAACATAATTTCTTTTGCTTATTTTTGTAAAATTTTGTCAGCTTCATGTCTAGATTTTAAACCTTTATTATCTCTATAAGCAATATCATGATATTTAGATGCTTCATCTATTTTATTTATTCTAATGTCTTTGTTTTCCAATCTTTAGTTTAATTTTGTATATGGTCCACAATAATAATAGCGTGGCAAATGCATTTCAGGCAAATTTAAATTGTTTAAAGCCCAATTTATTATACCTTTGCCATGATGTTCTGAATTCCAAAAAGAATGCGGAACGACATTTAAACCTCTTATAAGATATTGAATTCCTTTTGGGTTATTAATAGAAAATTCAGAAAATTTATTGTTTAACATATTTATTATGCTTACTTTTCATAAATTTCCAACATTTTCTTCAACATGAATAACTAACAATCTATCAATTAATTTTCTAACATCACCCATCCAAACTTATTCTTTTGGTAAAATATTGTATTTTTTTATTCCTTCTCCAGGTATAGGATTTTTTGGAGAAATCATTCTTTCTGGTGTGTTTGGCTCTGATCTTGTTTCTTTTATATAGTTGTCATAAACAGGTTTAATTATATTTATGTATTTCCAACTTTTATTAGAGTTAATTTTCTGTTTTGGATTATATTTTTGGTATGCAGAATTGGTTGATAAAATAATTTCTGTGTAATTTTCGTAGTCATTATCAGAGAATGTATCATCAAGTTCTTTTTTTCCTTTTGTTAAATAATTAGAAAGTCTTTGTGTTAGTTTATATTCTTGATGATTAACAAATATTTTATCCTCATCTATCTTTACTTTTCTATCTCCAATGAAAAAATTATTCTCATCTCTTTTTCTTCTTCTTTTTTAATATTCTGCTTCATGATTCTTTTTTATAATTGCTGCATTTTTCAGTTAGTTATTTAACTCTGGAAACTTCCTTTGATAAATCTCTCATTTATATATATATTTTTCTTATAAATGAGTTGTAAAAGTATGGAGAGTTTTGAGGGACAAACGTTTCCTCCAACTGATCCAACTAGAGGAAATTTGATTGAATACAGTAGTAGAATCGAATTTGATATTCCAATAGGTGATGGCTTTTCTTTTCCAAATTATGCTTATGAACAATATAGCTTACTAAAAAGAGATAAAGTTGGAGATGAAGCAAAACATGAGTTGAAACCTCAAAACATGGAAATATTATTGAAGCTGTTGATTATCCAGGATTAACATCAACAATGATGAATGCTTTGTTAAGATGATCAACTGAACAAAATGATTTAGAGGTGTCTTTTGTTGATAATGAATATTGAGTAAAATCTGTTCATAGTGATAGAACAAATGAAGTAATGTATCCACTGAGATGCTTGGTTTTATTTGCAATAACAATATTTACTGGAAAGGTCGTTATAAAATTACTTTTATTCGTAATTCATCTGATAAAAATTATTTGTTTATGAAACGAAAAATGCAGATGGTGCAGTTCAGAAAATTTATGCCAATCCAGGTAAAATTGTTATTCAAAAATTAAAAATTATGTGGCCTATTGTTGAATATGAATCTAACACAGCCATTGCAATTAAAGAAAAAGTATGCAAAAATCCTAAAATATCTATTCATTTTAATTATTGGTAATTTATAGAAAATTATGTTCCTGCTGGATCGACTGTTTTTATTTTTGATATAAAAGATCAGTTTAATAATTTACAATTTGATATGCCTGATTTTGTAATTGTAGGTTTTAAAACTAATAGAAGAAATTGTGCTGAACAGTATGGTCATGCTTGTATTTTGATCATTGTAATGTAAGAAATATTTATGTTAAAAATGGAAGAAATGAAATTTTTCTCAAAGATAATTGGAATTTAGATATTGAAAATGGTCTTTGTGATAAGATGTTTTTTTTGCTTATAATGATTTTAGAAATTCTAAATCAAAACTAGAAGAAAAAAAAAAAAAATATATATATATATATATAATAGAACTGTATTATATACTCACTGTAAACCCTCGTGGTGATATCACTTATTATTCATTTTGGGGTCGAAGACCATTATATGTTATTGAATGTTTATATAGAAAAATAACTGTAGTTAAAGAAAAAATAATTATAAAAATTAGTGTGGATTTTAATAAAGCTACTGCAACACACACAATTTGTAATGTTGTTCTAATTAGCCAAAGGAATCTAACTTATGATTACTTGAAAGAAAGAATTACTGAAGATATATACATTTTTTAAAATAATAAATGGATGAAATACACAATTTTACATCAAAATGTTACGATAGTTAAATACCATTTTTTAGACGTATAGTTAAATTGTTTAATCATTTAAAACAATAACAGATTTTTAGAAGTATATTTGAGTTGTTTTATCAAATAAAAATAATTTTGTCAAATCAAAATGAATTTTTTATCTTAAAAATTTATTGGATTTAACTTGGAGATTTGGTTGAAATTTGACTGTTTTTAGCTTAAATTTGTATACTTTATATAAAATTAAGATTAATTAATTTTTAAAATTATTTTAGCTTTCCACTTTAGTCATTTTTTGAATTTTTTTTGGAAGGTTTTTTAGGCCTGAAAAAAAGAAAAAACCTTGAAATTAAGGGGGGAAAAAAAAAACATTTTAAATTAAGGGAAAAACATTGAAAATTCATGGAATTTAAGGCAGAAATTGGAATGTCTTCAATGTACCCATATACTACTCCTGCCTATAGACGTAGCTAGCTTACCTCAACCGCACTGTCAAAGCCAATCCCTACCTTGTTCCATAATGCAGCTCGATCTGCAGACCTGAAAAAAAATGAAAGAAGAGCCCGAAGGCTTTTTAGGGAAAACAAAGAACAGAGTTCTCTATATAATAGCACATAGTGGGTGGAAACATTGTATGAGGTGGACTCCGTGTAATAAAGGCTGTTAACTGTTCTCCGGACTGTTGTTCCTGGAGCATAAGTTTACTCTGCGCTTGCAATGACTTAAACGCTCCCCCAAATCTGCACTGAAAAGAATATAGGAATTCTGCCCAGTCCATGCAATAATGATTGGTAGAATTCCACCAAGCCTTCGTGTCACCTTCTAGCTGATTACCCACACAGCTTGCCTATTCCTCCTCACAAACACCATACCTTTTGAAACGTGTGGTGCAGTCCTTGATGAAGGCAGTAGGATGCTAGTTTGGCTCGTTGGTGAATGTATGTAAAGTCTGGAAACGTGTCAGAATTGGTTTCTTGGTCGGTTCCGTGTTGAAATTGGTGGGTGCTCTTGTGGTTTCCTTCTGCTTTTTGGTGGGTTGTGGCCAGCTGGGGATGGGTGTCTGCCCATAGTTGTAAGCTGTGCATTGTGTCACCAGTGTTATTGCAGGATATAGAGTGGGAATGGTTTATCAATATTGGCTGTAAATTTGACAGAAATATGGGTGCAGGATAATATGTAGGCATTTGTGGTAAGTACTGACCTTGGTATGAGTGGGAGAGGTGCTGAAGGTAGAGTAGGCAGGTAGGGTGTTGACTGGGCACTCAGCGTTGTTTTGTTTTCATCTGCCACATGCACGCTGTGGGCGTGACAGCTGTTTGTTGATATTTTCCATTGCCATGCAGTCGTGACACGTGAACTGTGCTCCCTGTGCCGGCAGTCTCTCTTCTGTGGTGAAACATTGCTCATGTACTGTTGCCCTACAAACATAACACTGCTTATTAACACTGCCACTGTCTCCATTGCCTTGTGACACATGGTGATTTGTTGCAGTTCTGCGAAGAAGTTATCCCAATCATAGGGTGTTTGCTGTGTTTTCAGATTCTCATTGCATTGTTTACACGCAAACTGGAGTCCGGTTATGGTTTTGGTTTCGCGCAAATCTAAACACTCTTTATAAAATTGCACTTGGCATTGCATGCAGCTAAGGATGAGGGTCACTTGACCTGCACATAAAATATTGTTGCACCAACTTAGCTGTTTGTAATTTGGAAAAAAATGTTTGCCGTTTGGTTGTCCGAAATATTTGTAATTTCAGTGGTGATAAAGTTTTTATTTTTCTTGTCACTGGTTTTTTCGCGGTTGTTTGTGATGCAGTTGCTCCTTGGGCTAGACTCGCGATCACGACGACAGTACTTGGTGCCTAGTCTGTATTTGTCCTCTAAAGCTTGCGGTTTAGGGCACAAACACTACAAGCATAAGGGTGCCGGGCACTACCTTGCGTTTGGCTAGCCATTGTTTGTCAACAAAACCACATGCTCGCGGCTCTAACCTTTCTGCCAGCATGCGTAACTCCTCCTTAACCTCTTTCTTTACCATCTCTATCCTACACTTCATCTCCCATTCATTCCTGTTCATCAGTTCCACTATATCCCCTTTCCACTTCTTAAATTCATCCCTCTACAACATTGGCAATTTCTCCACAAGTTTAGTCCCCAACATATAAATACAGAATTAAAATAAAAAAATTAGGAACACCAAAAAAAAAAAAAAAAAAAAAGAGAGAGAAGCCGCCTATTACCTAAATTAGAGTTTATAAAATTTTTCCTATTATTCCTTCCAAGGCTCCATTTTTGTAATGAAATAAAATTGTTCTCTGTAATGCTTTTACTAGAGTATCAAGCTATTGCACATCATAAATACTGTGTTAATGAATTTCTACATAAGCATTATTTTGCAAAATTATGTACACTGGGTGTAATATATTTGTCTTGTTTTAACAACATTCACTAACTTAATCCAGCAGTGAATTGCTCAATATCATTTCCACAAACTGTAATTTTTTCTCTTTAATTGGTAAAAAGACTTTTGAACCTTAGTAATTATGAATTATGAATACTATATATAAGCCATATGTAATGCCCCCTTGGACACGCAGACCAACCGCTAGATACACAATATTTTAGAATTCTCTGTTGGTGACAACTTTGGATTTACAATTATGATCAGCTCTGTATATTAGTATCGTGGTTAATTCCGGGTTTTGACATATGTAATGGCCAATTCTGGGTTCAGCATTGTGTCAGTTTAAAATTCTTAGTCTTTTTCTATTAATTACCTTTATTAAAATATTGGCACGAGAGGTCATAGCCAGGGAGACTGAATGTTTGTGGATGTCAATAGTTCTTTCTACAGTTATAGTTTAAGTTTCCATATAATAAAAATAATAAACCCCCAGGAGAGGGGAGGGGTAGTTAAGTACCTGTTAAGAAAAGATTAAATGTTTTGTTCAAGGCTCAATTTAATACATATCAAAGAAAATTAGAATAGCCATCAAACTTGTTTACAATTCTGGAAATGTCTTTGTATGATATGGTTAATGACATACCAAGATCAAAATAAGGAAGACAGTCACGGCTGAGATTCAACAAAAATAAACTCAAAATAGAATTACGACAAGCTGCCATGCAGTAACTTAAAAAGTTTGACCATAAATACTGAAACCTTTGACAAGAGCTTCAATTAGATTAGCAAACAGTTCCTATTTGATGAAACCCGAAGCCCAAACATTAGTTTTGTTGTGTGAACGAGTAAGGGACATGACATTTCTAAAGAATGCTATTTATAAATCTACATGTTGTGCTGGACTGTTTGAAGAAAAGCTGAAACAAATATTGAACTGCGAACACAGGCGTGAGAAAGGAAACTCGCTCATTGTCTTGTTTCAAGTACACATGTACAAATGTGTCACTCAGCAATTATCAGAGACCATCTGTGACACTTTTTACCTGCTGCAAAAACCCTACCCCAGATTATTAATAAAGATGCGACCAGCAGCTGAACTAAAGAGTGAATTCTCTTCCCATGTCAACAGTTCCTGACAAAAGAATGTCCTAAAATTAAGGCTTTACCAGCCATGTCTAACTTAAGTTGTGCATCCTAATAATGGGGTGGGGGGGGGGGGAGAACCAGAAATAAATGTCTAACCTCAAAAATATTGATGTAACAATATGTTCTGGATTCTTCATTTGGCTTAGTTTTGGTTCTGTCTAATGGTCGAATCTAGATTAGGTATAATGGAGTTTGGTATTGTGATGATGTGAAGGTTTGGTATTTGACATTTTGGCTTTATGGGACAAATAAATATTTTGGAGAAAATTGCTTACTTCTGATGCGTGTCCAATTAACTAAGGCTGGGACACGGTCATCATGGCTTTAGTTGCGCTTAGGTCAGAGGCGTGTCTAGGGTTTTCGGTTGGGAATGCTTCCAGTTGGATCTGGCAATCAGGCACGTAGCCTTGCGCAGAAGAACAAAGTTCTCTAGGGTTTGGGTGACTAGTCCCTTATGCTTATACCCCTGCTTACTGACCACGTTCTTAGTTGCCGTTGGCGACTGGCGGGAAATGTTAGGGTTACTTGACTTACTGACATCTCGAGGGCGAGTGGTGGTTGGCTGTAGATGGTCGATGCTGGTGTAGTCGGTCAGGACGGCAGCGAGGACATTGGGCTCGACAACATGAAACTTACGGTTCCACCTCGTTGCAGCTGAACTCCAAAAGGTAACATTGGAGATTCCAAGACTTCCCTCTGTCTCATTCACCACACCACTCAGGATGGGGTGGTAATCAGAGTGTGTACGAGTAGGGGGAGAGACAAGAGTTTACACACACACTGGCGATGAAGGTCTTTCCAATAACCTAAGTAAAGTGGCGAGGTCTCATTCCGCCTGTCGTTCCGTTGTAGGGGGAGTTAAACCTATCTGCTGTTTGGCAGCAAGATGAGAAATCCTTTGCTCTTCCCTCCTTGTGCCGTGTCTCACCTTATATGGCATAGAGTAAAGATGGCTGCTGAGAACGGCAGGTCGGGCACCACGGACATGAAGAGAAACCCTAGAGTAGTTTCTGGTCGGTAACGGCTTGGTAGCGGGAGCCCGGTGCCTCAGAAGATCCCCCACTCTAGCGGGTATATCAGAGGCATTGGAGCTGTGGGGGCCACCACTGCTATTACTGGGTGTGTTTTCTCAGCCAAGGCCAGGCCATATCACCTGAGCGAATATCCCTGCCAGCACCTAGGTGCTCGGTGGGGATACAACTCTGGTGTACTGTCTCTCCTGGGTTGAAAAGTATTCCTAGTGGTTGGGGGCTCCTCTATTGTAATCCTCCAGCACCTGGGTGCTCAGTGGGAATACAATAGATGGCCATCTAATGGGTGTGTATCGGACTGCGGCCTTCTGAAGGGGCGTCCGCAGTCGTAGCTAGTTTGTAATCAAATCTCCCGTCTTTGGTTGGTAGTGCACGACTCGGCGTTCTCCTGGCAGCTGACTTGGAAGTACTCTAGGAATGAGACTCGCAGTTGAAATAACAAAGCAGTGTGTATTAATTGCTAAGTAACACAGTGACTCGTGCTAGCTCCTACCAAGCAGACGGGTGGCTGGATGTAACCTGCGTTAGCCAGGTGTAGGTGACCTGGTCCTAGGCTACTTGGGAAAGTTAAAAACTGTCGAAGATTGATCAGTATACAAACGAACTAACTATAAGTGGGATGTCGCTAAGAGACTGTGAAGGTTGGTGTGTGGTATGTCTCTAGTTACCAATGAAGAGCTTGTGGTAACTGTTGACGATTGATGTCACTGGAGCGTCGGGTTGCAGATGCTGCAGAGCTCTAACAGTGACTGCAAGGTTGCCAGTCCCTGGTGGCTGCTGGAGGCTGTTGAGCTGTTGGTGGCAGCCTCTGGAGAGCTGCTGAAGGTATCGTAATAGTCGGAGGCCCCATCATTGTAAGTGGTGGAGCGAGCTCGAAGAACTGGATGGAACAACTGGAATGACTGGTGTGGTCCATCGGGCACGTACTTTTATAGTGAGGGTTGCGGTTGTCATGGCGGTGGTTGGGGGGGGGGGAGGACATCCCTTGGTGCGAGGCCGGAGTGGGGGTAGCAACCCTTTAGTCATCTCTCGGCCTTCGCATACCTTTGGTGACACTCGGCCATGCCCTAAGGCGGCTGACTGCTTGTAGGCTCTCAGCGTGGGGGATGGGGGTGACGTGCCACTAACTTGCGCAACCCTTTGTATCCACATGTCCGGCTGCCCTCCAGGATTGTAGCAGGCCGTGACATCTGTGTACGGGTTGGCGCGGGGTTTGACTCTCTCGTGGTTAGCAGTAGGTATACTGGGTTTGAAGCGAAATGAGTCGTAATTGTATTTAATAGTAGTATAAGTGGCACGTTTTACTTCTTTATTAGTTTTTGTTTTGTTTATCTTGTATTGGAATACTTAATAAAATAACTTGTTAAGTATAACATGTAGAATGTAAGGCCTTGCTTGGTAGTGCTTTGCTTTGGATTTAACAGTGTGTGTTAATCATTATGTTCTCATTACAACAGTGTTTTAAGTGCCATTAATTTGACATTACAGGAGCTGTGTGATACACCTTGCTTGTTTGGGAAGCACGTGGCTTCAAGGACTATAGCTAAGGGGCAGTTTAGCAGTGCTGGATGATATCAGCCTTCTCGATATTGGCTGGAGTTAAGGAAATATGCCACAAGGTACAGTATTTCATGCTGCAATATTGTAATATTAATCTATTTAATGTATGTAAGTATTACCATTAACGTTTTTTCCATTTAAATTGGTATGTTGTAATTATTGTAAATTTAATAATGAAAAGAATTATCAAAGTATAACTTTTTCTCTAAGTTGTCTTTCAAAGACATGTGATAACATATTTACAACTACACAACATGCAGAACATAGCAAATATGTTAGAAAATAACAGTGTGTGCACTCCTTGCAAGTTTTCTTGATCATTCTTTAGGTATTTCACTGGTTAAATGTCAGTGTTTTACATTTTTCCGGTGTCATCTTTTTCCTGTGTTCAGAAAGCACAAGCAAGGTTGTGACTGATGGAAAATCTGTTAGCACTCTGCTCTGTTAATAGGCAACCGTAGATTCGTTAATATTACGTTGCGTGCAGAACTCTGTATTCTCATTGAATTGACCACAAGTGGAAGTTAAGAGCAGACATTCACTTCTTTGACTTTACTCATGAATTAATTTATATATTTACCTATTTCCATATTTATTTTTTTTAAATGCACATTTATTCATTTGAGTCTGCCAGTATTTTATCAGGAAAAACGTAGTAAAGTGTGCCTAATTTATATGCATTAGAAACATCTGGTAGAGCATTGCATTTAGTAGTATTTCTGTGTATGGCTGACTGTGACACTGCCAGATTCACTGATATTACGTGTTGTGATCTCTCTTCAAGTCTTTAATAGATTGGAAAACAATTATAGGCTGTTCACTGTAAAGTGAGCACTCTTTAAGGGCCTTCCAACATGCATTAACCACTAATAAATATATCTTATTGCAGCCTCAGGCATTAAATTTTGAGGGTGGTGAAATGTATACACTGTGTTTATTAGTCACGTTGCAATGTTTATGTTAGAAAGCAGCAGGAAGATGGAAATTGGATGAAAGGAAAAATTTATAAGGGCCTTATTAAGTGCTCACTTTACCATGAACAGCCTATACTACCAGAATGTAAAGGCAGCTTGAGAATTTCAGACAGTATGTTGATAAATTACCTCATTACATTACTTTTCAGAAAATTTTAAATTTTTTCGGAATGGATTGGAACACTTGTGTAACAGAGCAAGCGCGAGGGAGTTCTAATATCTGACACCAAAAAATTTATATTCAGAAATGTTATACAGTTACTGAATATAAATAAAAAAACTGAAATTGAGTAAAAAAAATTGATATTTTTGCTGGGTACAATTTATATGCCACTGTTGTATTTTCAACAGTTTCACAATTTGTCTTTTATATATTTTTATGTGTTCGTAGTAAACAAGGTAGTGTATCTTCTGTTAGGGGTAGGTCATATACTCATAGTGGTGCAGTAGTTAAACCACTTGTTTCTCACCAAGGCAAATGTGGTTCAGTTCCTGGCAGGATCACTTCTGGTTTTTGCTTGTGGAAATTGTGCCAGATGGTGTTGCTGGTCAGCAGGTTTTCTTGGGAATCTCCTGTCCTTCCCCTACCCCTTCCCTTGCACTTAGGCGCAGCTCTATATTCACCTCTCTTCATCCTCATCCGCTCTCAAGTCTTTGTTGTTAAAGAACTGTTATCCCCCCCCTCCCTCTTCCCATTTTGCATACAAATTTAGGGCATCATTTTATCTTTATGGGCTGAAGACACTTCATGGAAGCTATGGTTTGTCTGGAGAGGAGATGAGGAAAACTAAGCTTATTTTAACAAACATGGGCCATAAAGTTATATTTTATTATAAATTACAAATTATGAGAGTAGTTGTACAGTACACTGTGGCATGGCTCTGTTGCAATGATACACTATCTGATCAAAAGTATCCAGACACCCACGCGCAACTTTCACATAGTTGTTCCTCAGGTGTACTGCCCGGTAGCAGACATTAATTAAGAACGGGCCCACTCTTGGCCTTTAGTACAGCCGTAACACTGTGAGGGAGATTGTCAAACCAATGTTGGAACTTCTCCTGTTGAAATGGTAGACTATTCTTCTTGTAGTACTGTAGCAGGTATAGTAAGTGATGTGGGTCATTGGGTTCTGGCGTGCAGTCGCCATTCCAGTTCATCTCGGAGATATTCATTGGAATTGAGGTTTGGACTCTGGACTGGCCAGTTAGTTTTTGGAACCCTATTGTCCACAAACCACTCGCAAACAGACAGGGAGCATTATCATACTAAAATACACAGCTATCATCTCTGAACTAGTTTTCTATGGTAGACAACATGCTGCCAGTCAGACTGTCAATATAACCTTCTGCCTTTAATAGTGTGCCCCATAGTATTACAAGAGGACCAAGTCCCTTCCATGAGAAAAAACCTCCACCCTTCCCCCACTGTCACCCCATCTCTGCCAAAATTCACCATGGGCACTATGTAAGATGGCATGTAGCTTGCACGTGGCATTCCCCACACCAAAACCTTCCCATTGTACTGCTACATAGTATAGCGTGATTCATCACTTTAGTCACTCGTTTCTAGTTGTCCGCACTCCAATGACAGTGCTCTTTACACCACTAAAAGCAGCGTTTTGCGTTCATAGGCAAAATGTGCAGTTTATGTGCAAGTGCCTGAGCTTTGAACCCCAGTTTCATAACTCCCATTGCAAATTCGTGGTGCTAGCTGCACAATTAGTTGCACTGCAGAATTCGTGGATAATGGTATCACATGGTGACATGCGATGTTCCCGTACCACCTTCTTCAATGCTCAATGGTCCCTATCAGTCAACACATGTGGTATACCTGGTTGTGGTTGCACGTTCCTGTTTGCACTTTACAATCACTTCCCCGACTGTCGAATTGGCCAAATTGAGAAGGGCAGATATGGTCCTGACGGATTACTTACTGATGTGGCAAACAATAAATAAACCATGTTCCAAGTCACTAAGCTTTCTTTCTCCACTTATTCTGCTGGTATTGTTGAGCAGTGACCATTATCTGTCCCTCTGCCTCCTTTCATAACAGCAGCGGCAGTTGTTGTGATATCTTAGGCGTGAGTTTATGTTTACAGAGGGGTTTCTGAATACTTTTGATCTGATAGTGTATATCATGTGATGATAGATAAAATAGGTAATGTTTTGTTTGGGGACAGGTAATCCCAGACTACAGAGAGCAGGAGTGGAACCCAGAAAAGCCAGCAGACCATCTAGGAATCTTCCACTTCCGGTTTTGGAGGTTTGGCACCTGGGTTGATGTTGTGGTGGATGATCTGCTGCCCACAATGGATGGTCAGCTTTTGTTTACACAGTCGTGTCATGAGCACGAGTTCTGGACCCCTCTTGTTGAGAAAGCTTATGCCAAGTGAGTTTTTGTAACAGGCTACTGCCTGTTCTCTCGTTCTCAGTAAACACCAACAGACTAGCTCAGCGTGAGTTGGAGACTTTTGACTACATAATAATGAAAGTTTGTTGATACCAGGATTGCCATTAAATAAAGGAAGAATTTAATGTCTGGACATTTATTGTTGTCTCAGCAAAACAAACATTTGACACTCACATTTTACAAACAAAAAAAACAGACAGAATGGCAGCCTTTATAAAACAAAACTTCTCACTTTGAGAGTTACGAAGACGAGAGAGAATCGTTACTTTTCTCTCCCGGCGCCCTGTTGACTCCTCGCACCAAAGGAAAATAAATTTAATAGATATTGGAATTGAAATGCCCGAAATACAAAAGAAGGTTAAAGTCGTGGGCACTGGTCGGTGCGAGTCACGTGATCACACGTTGCAGGCTGTCCGACTGACAGCTGATAAACAATCGTGCTGCGACGAAATGTTGTAATACCTGAGAAAGGTCGTGTTTCCTTATATATTGGTAGAAAGTTTCCTCATTGAAAACATAGTCGGTCACGTCAGCTAAAAGTGACCTCTGTTATTTTCCTCGTTTCACCATGTTGTGCCTTGCGGTGGTGATGTTTTTAGTTTACTAACCCAGTGAAAAGGAAAAGATGTGCTATCGCGTTGACGACGTCTGTTACTACTAATGAAATGAGGAAAGAAAAATAAAAAATTTGGAAAAACTAAAATATATGAAATATAAACAAGTTTTCATTGCCACAACCTTTCAAATATTACATGAATTACTATCCTTGACTGAAATATAGACAATTGAAATACTTCCTGAATATACCAATCATATATATCTAGCTGCAATGCTACAATACTTAAAATTACAGTAGAACCCCGATTTAACAAAATTTCATGGTTCCTGAAAATTTTTCCTCCATTTTGCTATTTAGTTAAATTCAAATTTACCTATTTTAACACCCCAACCCAAGTTGTTATAAACATGTTTTTCCTAGTTAAGACAGTGTTTCATCAGTGGTGCAAAATAACACTTTTATTTAAATTAAATATTAAAGTAATTCATTAGGCAGATGTTCTGCAAATTAAATGGTACCCCACAAGAACGTTTTGTAGTTTACAAGAATAAAGTTTAAATATTGAGCACTTTATAACAATTGCAAAATCCATTTCCGAAGTACTTTTGTACAAAAATGAGATGATTTATTAATGAAACACAAATTTTATTTTCAATAAGAAGAAGTCATTTGGATATAAATAAACATTCCACAAGGTAGTGGACCTCCTCTTGCCGCCACAAAATCAAAAAACATTGCTGCATATTTTTTCCAGCATACATTGTGAATCAGTGTGAAGGCTAAATTTCTCACTGAAATGAAATAAATAAATAATCAAACAACTGTTTGTAGGCAGCACCAAAATCATGCCTTCATTTATCTAACAGACTGACAGCCCATAGTGGCACACATGAAGTCAGCTGACACGCATGCACACAGCTGTTGTGAACGACGTTATGTACTTTTCAAGGGCAACTGCGACACTTGTGGCTGAGATGCGAGGTGGGTTGCAGCAGAAACGGGCACTGCTGGTACGTCGTTATTATTGACGTTATGTGTTCTATCCAAAGTTGAAGGCAAAAACCATAAAGGAGTTGTCAATAAAAAGCACAAAACGTAAATCCAAAATGGTAAATAAAATTCTATTCCATTAAAAAATAGTGTAAGCAGGTCGTCAATAGGCAATGCAGTCAATTCCAGTCATAATTTAAAATCAAACGCCAATAAGGAAAGCCAAAAATCACAGTTATAACAGCACTATTGAAGAATGTATCCCGAAACTAAGCACCGCACACAAAGCCTAAGGAACATGGCATGATCACGAGGTAAAAGGTGCTTGTGGAAGGGAAAGGGAAGATATGTAACCCACACTGTTATTGGCTACTGTTGTTATGTGTGCATGGTTGGAGGGTAGTTATGTGTTAGAGGTGGGATGGTGTGATGGGGAGGGAAGGGTTAAGAACAAAGGCAAAGGAGCCATTCATGACGTCATGTGTCGTGCAAAGTCCAACTCACTAGGCACGTACGTGCTCAACTTAAATCACCTCCGCTGTAGTTTTAAATGTATTAAAATTTATTTTTTTTTTTGTTAGATGGTTTCAAGGTACCTTCATATACTTACATATTATTGCCATGGGCCAATTAATGTATTTTTATTAGGTTTTCATTGCAATTTATTCAATTTTAGCAAGGATACTTTATTATTTTCATAAATTTTTGACATTTTTTTATGGTTCCTGAAAATCTTTACTTTAGATTGTTGTTTTCGTTACCTACATGTTTGTTACTTTGGGCTTCGACTGTACATTAATTCTATAGTTATCATAATGTGACTCGTGTATCTATCAATCAATTTGTAACTACAAAATTCTTATAAAATTATTTCCAATGATAAACCCTAAACTTAGCTGCAATACTGTTAAGGAGTCTACCTTAGGACCTTATGAAAAGGAGGGGTTTAGGGGGTTTAAACATCTCTTACTGGTTGAATACATTTTTTATTCTCACAATTTCATCACAAATGCGAAGTAGTAGTACCATGATGCGTTTTCTGACAGTACCTAAATACTACTTTGCTTCATCAACATGTGCATCCACGTCACCCCAGGCGGAGTTTGAACCCGAACAGCTTGCTACCCGAGTACCTACCAAATATGCTCCTACTACACTTCAGTTAATTTTGTTCGCCAAATGTCAGAATTCGCGCCAACCCCGTGAAGTGTGATTGAGCCACCGGCCAAGCAGCCGAGACCGCATTCCTAGAGTTGCATAGTTCCACAGCGCGTCAAGGGATGGCGCTAGTACTCAGCTCCTCTAGTACTCAGTTCGTCTCAGAGGTGGAGCTCATTACCGCCCTCATTCCTACAGCTTAGATGAGGGCAGGCCAGCAGAGTATATGCCCCTGCACAGCCAAGAAACACCAGTTGATCTCTTGAGTTCTTCTCGAGCAGCTCGCTCCACCACCTAGTGTGCTGGGGTTCTCTGTTGACTACCAATGTCTACCAGATCTTCACCAGCAACCCCCGAAGAAAGTTAGTTGTTGTAATAGCTACCTAGTCACATCTGCCTTGTTCAGGTTGGACCCAGGTCCCCTTCACATGGTTTTACATAGGTTATTTCTGGTCAGCTTTCGGATAGTTAGGAGGTAGTACGGGCCACCATGTTTATTAGTCCCGGAATAAATGCATGTTTCTCTTAAACCTCTGCATATTAATTTTTATAGGGTGACTGTTTTGTTCCTCTTGTGACTGGCAGGACCACGTCGCCTTACGCCCTCAAAGAATTATTAATTACGACTGATTATACCAAACTTTTAATTAACTGGCGGGACTATGTCACCTCACTCTCTTGAATAATTATTATTTACAACTAAGTACACATAAAAATAACCTGCTAACACAGTGGGCCGGACCATGTCGCCGGTCACCCATTCGAGTAGTTACTGTGGTTGCTCATCTGACAATTTATTTGGTGCAGTGCTCGACACCATGGACATTTTAAACACGTTTGTTTTGGTGTTTATCCTATAATAAGACTTAAAACTATTTAAACACTAACCTGCTATGTGTTCACCAGGATCACATTAGCTTAAAAACACCTTGGAAGACATGGGGTAATGAAGAACTTGTGTTTGTTATACGTGCTAATTTTCATGTGTAGCAGTGTCCAGCCATGGAAGCCCACTGTGTGGTGGACAGCAGTTTCGCCTGTTCGCCGCCCGAGAGCAGCACCATCGGTTGCAGGTGCTCAGAACTGCATGTGCCCGTGCGTGCGCATCTCCACACCGTGATGTTTGGTTGCATCAGTTCTGGCAACTTGGTCAAGAGACCGGAAGCATGGTTGCGTGTTGTCATATAATTGGTGGTTGACTTTTAAATTATTGAGACCCCTCTAAGGGAAAAGGTGTCCGCTGTGTCGTTTCGCCTTGTTAGGTAACATCGACTGCCATTGGGCATTTAGGTAACATCGACTGCCATTGGGCATGAATATCACGACCCCCACAAGGGGTATTGAAACCCCACCAATTTCTTGGAATTCTGAAAACAAATGTGGATCTTATGTGCGACTGGTGACGCTAGGTAGCGGATCTGTGTATAAATTGCCTGTACTTGTGTCGTTCAAGGCCAGTCAGCAACCTCGAGGGGGCAGACTTCTGCCAGATAAGTAGCATTCTTGGTAGGCTCATCAAGCGATTAGGACCTTTACGTCATTCTGACGTTAGGCGAGAGCCATGATGGCTGGAAATTTTAAATCTTTTTAATCCTTGCGAAATGTTGGTCTCTTATCTGAAATGGGATAATGGTAAATTTTTGTAACTGATTTTGTAAACCCATAAAAGTATGTGACTAATTAGTAACAAAAATGTTTAATGTTTGTAACCACTGGTAACCAAAATAATAATAATGTTCTTAGCATTTTGAAACCAAGTCTAGGCAATGGTAGACGATACTTGGAATTCAGTTATGATTATTTTTAGTAAACAATTCTAAAAACTTTACCAAGTTTAGGCATTTTGAATAGTAACTTTTGCTTGCAGGCGTTAAGGCTGGAATTGCTAAGCAGTTGCTCCTATACTCTTGGGATTGCAAGCAGATGAAGGAGAAAGTATTGCACAGACATTGAGGGTAGACTGTAGTATGAGTTGTCCTATTGGTTTCTCCTATATACTACTTAACTTAGTTTTCTAAAGTCCAGAGTACATGTTGGCACAACAAACTTTGATCCGCCATCTTGCGATGAAGTGTGTTTTGGGTAACTTGTTCAGTATGTAGTGTGATGGCCTCTGTATTCATTATATGGCCAAGGTTTTTTTTGTGTAAATATTACCTGTATTTTTAGTGAGAAAATCCAAGTATTAGCTGGGTGTCAGCATAATTATGTACCAGGCATTCAATCACATTTTACTCAGTTTTTATGGTAACTTGGATTTATATACATGTTAATTCAATTGAAAATAAGGGAGGGGGAGATTTTAGATTTTCCACACGTAAGATCGATAACCAATGAAATATTTTCCCCATGTAAAATTGATAACTATTGAAAAGAATGAATATAAATATATTAAAAGAAAATTATCACACTTCTTTGTTTCCGTAATAAGTCGTTTACTATCAATGCTTAATTCACCCTTACATTGCACACAACTGGTTTTTTGCATGGCTTTTTGCCATTTTTGGTGTTCTGTTCGTTTTGCTTGTCTGTATGCAAATCCTGCCCTGCCACGCTCTTGGCTTAGGATGTAGAATGGTGAGACTCTGTAGACACCAGCCCTTCAGAGTGAAGCAGGAGCAGGAGACCGAGAATTTAACCAAACCATTTCCAAATGTATAGTAGGACTGCAGACTCGCTTAACCGGGCGCACATACATCAGAAACACATAGTCAACGGCCACCCGTACTGTGCACTGTGCATCTGATGTACAGTAAGGTATAGCCACAACCACTAGAAAGACAATCTTCAAGGCTGCTGTTCAGCCAGCCCAGCCTGTACTCCATCCACCGCGCTGAGCTGTCGCCAGAAGGAGCACTAGTCTAGTCCTGGAGGTCTGACCACCTATGGACCCACATTCACTGTTGTCAGACGCCTCAGAGTAAACCTACCTCTACAACCAACATGCAGCTGTGTCACCGGTTAGAGTAAGGTACGACTCTGTCGGCTCAGCCTTGACTGTGATATTACACCCAGCTAGGGACTATCACTGCCTGCTTCCCCCTTACAAGGCTGGTACTTGTACCTGCCCTATGCCTTACACTCATAGGAGTGGTATTAAGTGGCTCCAATTTCAGCAGCCATCAGTGATAGCAGCAGCTGTATCAGCAGCCACCTTAAGCCACCTCCACTCAAGGTAAACCCATGACTGTGTGCCAGCCTACACGCCAGACAGAGACGCCTGTAATTGACTTTGTACCGTGTCTACAGGTCACGTGCCCAGTTCTGTATATCAGCTGGGGCCCGGTCAGCCAGTAGAGATGAAAGCCAAAGTTAATCTCGTGTTCCTGACCAATGCAACTAAAACATTGCCCAACCATGACGTCGCCCTCAGCCACCCGAAGTCACAAATCAATTGAGTTTTTGTGGCCCCAAACGTGGTGCTTTTGCTTGTGTGGTAGTGAATCAGAATCAGGCCAGCACCGCCTCGAGACTAATTACTACTAGCTGAACATCAAGCTGAACTAATCCAGACTTGGAGGAGTCTGAAATCACCCCGTGGTGCCCAATTACAAGAGCCAACATGTTGGATGCACAGGCTAGCACAACCAACGAAAGAGAACAAATGGGGGACGCCATTCCCAAAAGGTGCGGTATAGTCACCTGCCCTGGCACAGGGTATCAGATAATTTGTGCACACTGCCAGTGAAGCTTCCACTATGTTTACTTCGGCTGGGCAGACGAACCAAGGTACACTGACGGACTGGAGTTCCTGTGTATAGTTTGCCGCACATGCCAGACTGCCTATTGCACCTTGTTTACCTGTTCCGGGCAAGGAGAAAGCATAGTACGCTGCATAGTTTGCGTGCAGACGTTCTACCATCTGTATAGGCTGGCCGGATGAACGGATTACTAGACCAGGTCTAGTGTATATATGCAATGTATGCCGACGTGCAGTGGACTATCATCCTGACTACCCTAGCCCTCGCCAGAACCAAATAACTACCGGGGTAGCAGCGAACCTCGACTGCCAAAGTTAGCTAGAGACCCTATGAAGATCCAGTTGCATTCACAAGCGAAAGCAAAAAGGAACTTCTTGACTGCAAGGCAGTAGGGACCCCAGAAAATGGTAAAATTGAATCCCTTATTTTGGTGCAAAAAATAGTAAAAATCGTGTTAAATTTCAGTGTTTAAAGATGAAAGCGGTGTTAAATTCCTGCATTTAAAGATTAAAACGGTGTTAAATTTCAGTATTAAATAATTAAAGTTGTGTCAATTTTGGTGTTAAAAATGAAAGCTATTTTTAATTTCTGTAGCTTGTTTAAAAATAAAATCAATAATGAATTTCTCTGCATCCATATTAAAAAATAAACCAAATTTCTGTTTGAAAATTAAGAAATTTGGTAAATTATAATTTTTGAAAGAAAATTAATGCACATGTTCAGTGTCTGAATAAGAAACCGAAAAGGAATTATTTAATACATGAAACAACAATAGTACATACAAGTCATTAATTTAAGAAAAAGACATTAATTTAAGAAAAAATGTACAAAGATTTATACAATCAACGTGAATTACTTTCCTAAAATACACCTAATGTCCATTTCATGTAAGCGGGGTAATTTTTGACAGTTCTAGAAAAGTAGCATGGCCACAATGTATCCTTCCACCGCAGCTGTTTTGCCACTGAAGAAAAATATGTTTGTAAACAAATGCACACTTGCATCTTCCTCTTTCCTTGTTTCCCCGTCATGGCAGGCACTGAAAGTCTGATGTTAGCTAACTTCCGTCCAATAATTAATTAAAAATACTATAGTTAGGTTGACATTTCAACTGGTTTAATTTTGTAATTGTAAAGTTATCTTTGTTGGGGTTCCAGTTATTTCATTTCGAGGTAGGGAGGGGAAGAAACTGTGAGGGGAGGACAGGCTTTAATTTGTCATTTGTGAGACTGCATTGTTTTAAGGTTCTTATGAGTGTTTTATCTTTTTGAGTTGCTTATTGTTCTGCTGGAGCAGTGGATAATTCTGCTGGTATGGAAATATTTAAATTATTGTAATTCCGAAAATTTTAACTTCAATGAAAAAAAATTGTGATACATACATCACTGTTTGTATTCATACTAGATACAACAATATCTATACATACACTCACACACTCTTTTCTCTCTCTCCTCATCTCCCACTCTCCCTCCACCCCCTCTCACTCCATCCCCCTCAAACCATCACCACTCTCTACATCTCCCTCTCTCCATCCAACTCACTCTCCATCCCCCTCTCTCCATCACCCTCACACTCCATCCCTTCTCTCCCGCCCCCTCCCCCTCTTCTATCACCACTCTCTCACAGACATATACAAAAACATGCACGTGCATGCACAGAGAGAGAGAGAGATAGAGAGTAAGAGGGAGATGGCGAGAGGGAATGATATATGCCAGAATGCTGCACAGCGTGAATGCGTGCTCTACGGATGACATTGCCCCATCTACGTGCCACGTGCACTCAGGGGCGGAATATATAAGCGGCAAACCAGAATAAATGTAATGAGCTAAGAAGCCCACAAGCCTGGGTAGCCAATTACATCATTGTATATTACATGCATAATTACAATCCTCGTTGCCCATCCAGAATTATGCATGCAAAAGGCATCCCCGTGATTGGAATTATTATTATTGAAAATTCCACTACTCGTGGCTAACCCTGGAAGAAGTTGCTGCAATCATGAGTGATGGCAGCACCCCTGTGACCTTGTGATGTCACAGCCGGTCCGCCTCAGAGGGGTTTTAATTTGCCGTCGCCTCCACGCGGGGCGATAAGAAAGTCGCAGTGCGTCTGCACCCCCTTTAAATGCACCCTCGTGGTGGAAGGCTATGCTACCCCCCACACCCCGAAAAACTGCTGATGGGAGGAAATTTAGTATAAATACAGCTCCGGCTGCCAGCATCGAAGAGTGGCGCCGGGCTTGGTGACTGAAGAGGACATAAGCCCAACCTCCCAGTCTGCAAGGACTCATCTCCTCAGTGTGAAAGGACTTACCTTCCTGCAGTACGAAAGACCTCTGTTGCTCACCCCTCCAGACCACAGAGGACCTCTCCTACACCCAGCTTGGAGAAGACTCTCCTTTGAGTCCGACCAAGGACTACTCTACTCCCAACCGTAAACCCTCCTTTCATAACCTGCACCTTAAACTTTCGACAAGTCTGTGACGAGAGAGAGACACACACACATATGTGTGTGTGTCTCTCTCTCGTCACAGCAGTGTTGTGGGAAGTCGCAAGAGATGGAACAAGAATGACTCCCGAGCCCGGCAGCATCCTGAATTATATAGTGGAAACTTGTAGGTTGCCAGCGCGGGGTGCGGAGAAGGCGTGATGTTCTTCTGCCCTGGTTGGCGTGGGAATACTTTGGTCAATGTTTCTGCTTCGTACCTCGTCGGTGACACTCGGCCTTGCCTGAGGTCTGGGCAGCTTGTTGGTTCTCTGCGGAAGAGGGGGAGAAGGGTTATGTATCCTCCAGGTGAAGAGAATACGTTCATAAATTCCCTTTGCCTGTAGGGTAGCCAACGTGTTACATCTGTAGTGGTGGAAGAGGTACTTTAGGCGATGAGTCGTAATCATATTAGATTAGTTGTATAAGCGGCATGCATCAAATTTATGTTTTCATTTTCCCTGCAATCCCCCTTAGTACTCACATAAAGTTAGCATTAAACCAGAATTTAATAATAACTAAAATATTTGTTGTTTGTATTTGAAAAAAAATAGAACACTATGAGTAATGTAGAATCCAAGAATTCCGTGAGCACTGCCAGGAAGTGAACACGCAAAACCGAAGCCCATCAGCGGGCCCGTAAACACACCATTGATGATTTCTCTCCGTTCCTCACATTGCGACTGGGTGACATTGCTGTAATTGTTCTTGTTAACCTGCTTAAGAGAATGAGGCGAGAACTTGCTGAGAGTACGCCGTAACCTGCCGCCCAGAAATTCAAAGCCTTTGTAAAACTTGTAAGTGTAACCTGTGTAAACCCCCTAACATTGTAAGCCGTATTAAAAGCAAATTTGAACCGAGGCCATAACCTCCAATATTTTATGTACCCCTTGTTACATAAAATTAACGTAACAACATTACACACCACTTAAAAAACTTCAGGTTAGAAATTTTGATGTAAATAAGTCATATAGAGTATTAGCGTAGTGTTTTCCTTAAAAGGAAACCCCTATCATATAGTAGAATACAAGTGAGTTGAAGTAGTATTTGGTGTTCTCCAGTGTCTTAGTTTAGAAAGCCTTGAGAATTATGCATAACCTTGTGACATGTAAATGTGCTGCCGCCAGAAACGGCAAGCGTAATCTCTACTCAGTATGAGTTAGACACGCCCTTAACACTGACAACCACAACATATGTAATCTCTTCTCCAGCCAGTCAGTCTGACACCTTTATGCATAATTGTAACAAGTAAACTGAACCTTGTTTCATAGTAGTCAACTCACAACCCAGTACAAAAGTAAATTTTAAGAGTGTACCCGGCTTGTAACCTCACTAGGACAGTAACACGGGAAATTATGATTTAATGTTGATTTGCATATTAACCTCCTTAGTAAAACACGCCAGTATAGAGCGTCTAGCCAGAATATTGTACATAACCTCTTTTTACCTTATGTCACTATAGGGCGTTTAAATGTAAGCATTTTGCATCCCACTATAATCACTCCAAAATGGGATAAAAATGATCTTATAGGTTAAACTTACCCTTGTATACGATACGTGCATAAGTGTAACCATATTAGTATTCAAGAGGAAAATAATGTGTGTGTTAAGAAACTGTCTGAAATCCCCGAACAGTGGTGACGCACCATTCCACACTCTCAGTATACTCACCTGTCTGAGCCCCTTTCATGTAACGTTAAATGGAGGCCCACGCCTGCCTGAGTTCATGAACCCTCTGCCCAGAGCAGACCCCTAAATGTTGGGCATCGATTGATGCACTTTCCTCTTTTCCTTATGGCCTACTCCCAGTCGGGGGAAGGGGAGGGGCTCGCTTATCACCCTATTCTGGTGTCTATCTTCTCTAAGGTTGGGTAAGCAGATGTAAGTGCTGATTTTTCTCCAGGGTATAGCTATTTGCCCCTTCAGCGGTGGAAGGTCTGTTGGGGTTTTCGCCTGGCGGGTTGAGGGTTTTCCCATGGGGTACTTAATGGGATACTGCCTGGTAGAAGGGTGAGTTTGATCGTCAATGTCTCCCTCCCAGGGACACTCTTTATTTTTACTTGACAGTCACTCCGAGGTGATGAGCATGAGATATGACTCGCTAGTGTCAGAACCTTTCCGCAAATATGCCCGGGCACACTGGACACGCTTTAGGAGTCCCGGTCTCATGCAGACTAGCCTTATGCAAGCTCCAGGAAATCTAAGGGGTTTGGTCCTGTTTCACGTATTCTGCAGTGGTCACTTAGTGTTTTGAGCTGCCCATTACCAATGAGTATCTCAATTAAAAAAAAAAAAATTAAATTTAAATGAATAGGTGGCTCACCAATGATTAAATTTTACACAGAGTATTTATTACTGCTTTGGAAGACAACGGGGATTTATGATTCCGTATCATCAAAGCAAAAATAATCAATTATAATCACTGTATTTTACGTTAGTCAGGTGAAGGCAAACCTGATTATTTTATTTCAAACTCCAAACAATATTCCAAGCAGCTAAGTCACATTTACAGTCAAGTTAACGAGGGGTGGTTTATGTCTGGAAGGGATGTTATGGCCTGCTACTGCGGAAGTCAAGGAGTGACTTAGGTAAAGGGATGCAGATGTGAGGACGTCGGGTTATCTTCGGATCTTCACCAGGGAGTTATGTCTGTGGGCTGCGGGGTAGGTGCTAGTGCTGTTCGAGGAGCCATCTGCCGGCTGATGGAGTTGGAGCTGGAGGATGAAAGCCTTTGCAATCTTGTAGAGGAAGACTGGCCTTCTTCAGGCTGGAGAGGATGGTGGTTTTCTTCAGACCCAGGAGAGCCCTCCAACCTTATGCAGGTGGGGCGGCCAATTTAGTCTGGGCAGAGCGATTTCGCTGCTCCTTACATATCCAAAATTTCAGCTTTGTGGCTGTCACAGGAGTGCGGGGGTTTCTAGTCTTCCATCACAGGGTAGATTATTTCAGGGCTGTGGGCTATGCCACACATTTCTTATCATCCTGGGTAGTGGTTGATAACATATTTACCGCCTCCTCTCGAGGCTCGGTGGCGATGAGGTCACTGGTATCAGGGGTGCTGCTCGCCTGCAGTAACTCCGTAAACTTTAACCCCCCCAACTCTGCAGCCACTCCAAGTAGCGGCCAGATTTTTAATATAAGGAGCGACGCTGCTTGACTCCGGACCAGTCTTCAGTCCCCGGAGTTTGCGCTACAACACACTTCAGTCCTCTCGTTCCCCGTGAGTTCTGACCAGCCTACAACACCAGTCTTCAGTCATCCAGCACTCATTGCTCAGACACCGATCAGCCTGCTCCTTAAACCTTCGCTTTCGTATAGCTTGTTACATTCACCACGCCAGCCACCAAGGATCTTAGCTTTTTCCTTGCCTACTCTCCATTCTTCACTCCAAGTTCCTTAATCCCCACTCAGGACTTTCCCTGACACATCCTTGTTTAGTTCACCCTAGCACTGTGCCAGTATATGCCGTTCAGTCATCTCTACGCTAGATACCGCTTCCCTATCTGGGCAACAGTAGGATTCAGCGATAGCTAGTTTGTCGTTTTCACAGCACTAGTCTACCCTTCCTTATTGTTAGTACCGGTCATATCTACTGGCAGTTCTACGTAACTAGCTTCCCAGCAGTAGCTCTTGCTGATGTTAGGCGGTAGTACATCATAAAGGGTTATTTCCCTTACAAGAATAAAACATGTTTTTTTTTTTTGCTGCAATCCTGAATACCATATTTTCTGTAGACTTGCCCATCCCAGTTGACTTTGTGGATGTAAGGTCGATGCAGGTGATCTTGGGAAATTACCTATTTGAGCCAGAAACGCATTGCCCACATGTACTTAGCACGTCCACCCATTCTAGCTACATGGTAGTTAGAACGGTAGAGCTCACACAGGTACAATACTCACGGGTCAGCCTGTTGGCTTGGTGCTGACATTCTTTTCCACTGCACCTTAATTCCAAGAAAAGTAAGTGTTTCCTGAACTAGGAAGACTCGGCAGAGGCCACACCCACACAGTGAACCTCAACGGTGAGGCCCCTACTTGCAACATGCACTGTGCTTCCGTGCCAGGTGTTGAAATTGGGTGACCGCTCCGCCTACGGCCCACATGTGGTCTGACATGCTGTAATCAATACAAGGATGCCTGCCTTGCCATGCCTACGCAAACTCTATGTATCACTCCACTGACCTACTCCAAGCACTGTGGGTTGAAGGAGAGGGTAAAAATGATTTTGCTGGCCTCTGGGCACCTACAGGAGAACAAGCACAGGCTCTACATGCCGAAGAACCTGTTCACTGAACCCATATGAGTCAGCTTTGAAATCCCCCTGTGGCTTGCTGCCCATCTTAATCAGTCAGAGCAGCAACTTACAGAGGTCATCGTACATCTTGTTCCAACAGTTCTGATACCTGCACCTCGTCCTTCTGTTCAACAATACACAGTCACTACACCCACTGCTCACATGCCCACTCCAGCTCGTCTAGTAACCCTCTACATCGTCCAGATATTCCGATCAAGACGGGAAACCTCAAGCATAAGATTACACTACCAGTACCAGACATTTTGCCCTGCCTCAAAGCTACCAGGCCAGTCCTGTATAACAGGCGAGCCCAGTTCTCTGCCGGACTCAGCATCCAAACAAGAACTTGTCTATCTGCATGTAAGTCCTTGCCCCACTAGACGTCACATGTCAAAGTATTAGTGTATTTGACCATGGAGTTCCATAGTTGTACTCAGCACACCGAAGAAGAGACAGAAATCTTCATACACTGAAAAATTAAAAATGTACCATTGGATTTTCCCCGAAGAAAGCTGTGTGCGCTATATTACTCGAATGCTCTTACTCAAATTAAGAAACTTATTGCAAATCCAGATACCTTGCACAATTGAGGAACTCGTGGAACAAGCCAGAAAAACAGAGGGCAATTACAAGGCACCAGGCCCTGCTGGACAAGCTGTGGGTCAGAAAGATTGTGGAACAAGAGAAACAGCCCGAACAAAAGGGAAACCCTCCCCCCCCCCCCCCAAACCAACTCTTCCTAAGTGCTGGTTCTGCCCAGAATGGCACTTCCACTGGGATTGCCCTGTCCAGCAGGCAAACCAGGGTGAGGGGCAGGGGAAGGGGTAACAAGAAGGGCACTTGACCGCCACCGCGCCAAGCTGAGGGTAGATAACCTAACCAGATTGGAAATGCCGCCTCCGGCGTGTGAAGCGGGCCTCCACCACCAGGAACCAAGGGCCGGTCCTCCGTATATTGAACGAGGAGAGTCAACCACCCAAAGTCTCCTACATTGAAGTGGAAATAAAGGGGCAAAGAATACTAGCCTTGCTAGACTCGGCTGCAACCACAATTTTGTGCTAAGTGTTGTGCTCACACCCCAACAGAGGGCATCACTCTGCCCGCAAACCCATTTCATGAGCATGGTGCAGCACAGCCAAACCCTCAAGGTCGATGGCAGCACCACCCTTACCTTACCGTGAGCATATACTGACACACGAATTCCGCCAAGTTCATCGTTTCACCAGATATCACCGAGGCAGTTATCCTAGGGCACCTCTGGCTACACCACCAGCAGTGTGTGTTGGACCACTGTCAAAGAAGGGTTTATCTAGAGGTTGTGGAAAGTAGCATTAATTTTGTTTCCGTGTAGCATTTTCAAAGTGTGTTCATAGCATTTATTAGCATTTATTTTTATATTTACACAGTAAGCAGTATTTTACCAGCAATATAGTGGGTAGAAAATGGCATTCCTTTTGTTTATAGATTTAAAACACACACTGAAAAGAAGTCATTATTCTACTGCTCTAAAAAAATTATCTTCTATAAACAGGTATCTTCTTTATAGAAAATAATATTAAAAAATATCTCTACATTAATTCATACAATTTTTTAGTGCTGAGACAGTACAGATTTTTACAGATACCTGTACGAGCTGAGACTTCCTTGCCAATATACAGCAGATATCCGATACTGATACAATGAAAATGAGTAATTAAATGAATAACTTCTACTAGCACCTAAAGTATTTTGGAAAGCTGATGGAAATCTGTGTTAAGTCAATATCACACTATGTACTATTTGATGCTTTAAGTAAACATACAAAAAATAGATAAATAAATTTCATATAAATTCTTCAAAATTGGAGAATAAAAACACTAAAAGAAATACTTTATAATCTTAGGTCAGGGCAACTTAAACGATTAATTTTTTAAACTTATCAAATAATAAATATTAATCTACAAGGTTGTGTGCCACATTTCTCACCATAATTCAACTTTGTTTATATTTAGAAAATTAAAAATTATTAATAATATGTATAGTTTCTTAAATCCAGCACATCCCTTGTATTTTACCGAGAGTAAAATTGAAGCTCTGACATATTAGGTAATTGTCAGATTTCATACTGCTTTTAAAAGATTTTAAGTACTGAAATGACAAGGTTGAACTGCTGTGCGACCCCTGCAAATCTGGTAATTCGACTGGCTATATTGGTTTGTAGATGATTATCTCTTACAGCGCCTGTGACAGCAGGCAGCCACAGTGGAGTGGGAGCGGCATCTCATTCTCCCTCCACTTCCCGTAGATAATTATCTCTCAGCAGGGTGGCTTCTCTTGCCCGCCCTCCTTTGTTGTTGAATGACAGACTGTCGTTTGGTTCTTAGAATAAGGCAACTGCTGCCTCAAAACAGCAGCAGTCCAATCAACAACTGACCAGCCTCTGCTTTCTTCTCTACCTCCCTCCTGGCCAGTCCTATCAACTACCCTCCACTCCTCCTAGACCATTTATTACTGGCGTATTTCTGCTCCCTCTTGCTTGCGGACTCTTCCTTCTCACTTCAACGACTACCTCACTCTCCCTGATAAAGTCGCCAATTCCAACAGGATGCAGCTGTCAACATACTCACCCGCCTCCTATCCTGCACTGCTACTTTATCTACATATCGACTATGGCGCCGGCCATCCGCCCCGTCTGGAGAAACATGCACGATGGGAAACCCAAGTTTGCCATGCATTGCCAATCAATTATTTGTTGACAACCACTGGCTCATGGGTGAACAGTTTCTTCTGTTTCTACAAATGTATTCTAAATATACACTATTTTGTGAATGTTTTTTACAATAAATATTTTCATATTAATTCGCATTTAAATCCAATTATAGCATTTAATCGCGAAAATTCGCTAAAACAATTTTCCACCACTTCTAGGTATATCTTGTAGATAAGCAGAGAATAACAATCAACTGAGAACACTGCCCCGACAGGAGTTACGACCTACCTGATGCCCTATCACGTCAGCCGGTCTTTGATGGAGGAACCAAGGAGATGAGGAGTGGAAGAGAATGAGGCCCCTACCCCCTCCGCTGGCCCCGAACCGAAGCCCTGAAGAGCACTTCCAGCTGCTGCACCTGCAACTTAGCAGGTATCAGATTATGTATCATTAGCAACAGGACCCAGAAAACCAGCACCTCCTCCAGAATCACCCCCAGAGGTTTGTACTCAAGAGATGTTGTCATATAGTCCTACAGTGGACAACTAGGGGCACAGTGGAAGATCTGGATACCCAAGTACCTGAAGGCGGACATTTGCCACCACCACCACGACCACCTGCAGGCTAGACATTTCGGCATTAAAGAGACACTGCACGACATAGAGGTGAGCTACATCTGGGACGGGATGAGTTGGGATGTCCCCCCAGTACCAACAACTGCGAGGCGTGCTGCTTGAGGCAAGGCGTATCCCGTACCCCAATGTACAGCAAAACCCAGTCTATCGCATACAGCCTGGATTCACCTGGTGGCTGACCTGATGGGACCTTACCCACGAAGTACTAGGGGCAACAGGTATCTAGTGGTGGTCACTGATTAGTTCTCCTGTTGAGTAGAAGCATTCCCTCTATCTACCAAGAAATGTCAAATATCATTTGTAAATTTGAAACTGAGATATTTACCCGCTGGGGGTATCCACAAGCCATCCTCACAGACAGTTGCACCTAATTCTCAAGCAACCAATGACAAAGTGCCTATAATGCATGGGGAGTTGAAACTTGGATGCCTCCCCCCTCCTCCTAATACCATCCACAAGTCAACACCACTGAGAGGAGGAACCAGAAGCTGAAGAAGAGACTCCGTCTCGTTGTGGAAGAAGACCACTGTTATTGGGACAAGCACATCCCAACTATCCTCTTCGCCCTCAGACGAAGGGCAAATGAGGCAGTTAACAGCAGCTCATGCTGTGACAAAACCTCTGCCGCCCCCGTGACTTGCAATGTAAGCAAGAACCTATAGAGATGCCACAAACTGAGGACATTCGCCTGGCAGCTCTGGCCAAGACCACAAGGGCACGGGAGACCCAAGTCCAACACATAGACAAAAAATACCCCCAGTCCCACACTGGAGTGCAGAACATCAACATGGGCAAAGCCATACTCCTTAGAGGCCACCCATAAGTAAGGCCCGCTGCCAGTTCAGTGCGGGTCTGGTCGATAAGTAGGTCGGACCCTATGTCATTGTAGGGTGACAAGACAATGTGAATTGGGCAGAGGATGCTCGGGGATGCATACGGAAGGAACCAGAGGGCAGGTGCGCCCCTATTCCAGAGAAGGTCCAGACTGCGAGCCCTAAGCACCAGTGTTCAAATAGACTAAGATGAAGAAAGGGGGGAGGCCCCAGACCCATAGTGCGTATAGAAGTTGAGCCTCCTCTACCCCGAGAGCCAGAAGTCAGGCCAGACATCGACTTACGAAGTGTCCAACACACTCCAACCAGGGTCGAGCTCCCAGCACTTTGAGGCACAATGTCCACCTGCAGTTTGCCCTCGACACCCACAGACTTTGTCCAGAAAGTAGCCACCAGACGCGGTGTCTTCTCTCAAACTTATTGGCTACATTTATATACATTTTGATTTTACACGTGTCCCTCTTTGTTATATTACATTGCGCAATTAGTATAATTGGCGTTCTTAGAAAGGCCGGGAATTTCCTGGACGGCGGTTAAGGCACGATCACAGTGAGTTTTCGCCTCTTCTTTTACTGCAAATTACATCTGATTCTAATTCAAGGTCACCCAGTGATGCATTGTTAGGAGTGGTGAGGATTAGGTTATGTGGGTTCACAGGCCTGCTGATAGGCTTTGTTTACGTGCATCTCACTTCCTAACTGTGCTCACGGAGTTTCATGACTACATTGACTGTGTCGTACTAATACACTTCACCACAAAACAATCTTACATCAATTATTATTTTGTACGTTATATGAGCTCTCTAGAGGTTAGGGCCAATCAAGTATGAACTTTTCAGCTTGTTTGGGTTTGATGCTACTTTAATTTCATCCGTATTATTCCTGGCAAACAATGAACCAAAGTTATTTACAAAAACAAGACATTCAAAAATCCTTATATTTACTTTAGCAGATACCCATTGTCGGGAGAAAAGTCTAAATTTTAATAAGTGCACTTATTAGTGTATGACCTCTGTTCCTGGCAGTGCATTCCGAATTCATAACCTTAAAAATTCTTACTCTAACAAGTATATGTTTATACAATTCTGCAGGTTATCACTTTTCTTTCTTCTGGCTAGATATCGATCTTTACGCACTGCCTAGCTAACCAGGTTAGGATTTTTATTTTGGGACTTCTGCATCACCTAATCTTCCCTACCAAGCTAGCTGTACAGGGTGTCTACTGACTGGGAAAACTAGGAAAAATGGGAATTTTGCAGGAATTCCACTGCCTGGGAAAATTACTGGAATTGCACAGGATTTTAGTCAGATGTCCAGGAATTTGTTTCCCTTCCTCCTTTCCAAAAGTCTATAATGTGGTCGTGAAAGCCAAAATGCTTGGTGGCGAAGCAGCCTCTGTCATGAATCTTGATTAGTGCATCAACTGATGTTTTACTTCTGACGTTGACTGTGCCTGTCGCTCGCTACTGATAACGCACAGCAAAATACGTGCATGTCGTTCGGACGAAAGGACTCATCCAATCTCAACTGTGGTCGCTTGCCCTGGGCTGTAATGCCAGTCAGCATGCAACTGCATTTCGTAACGTATGGTACAGTGACTATTAAGGTGCGTCCATCTGTTAGCTACGTTCGTCATCTGTTAACACATGGTAAACGGGTGATATACCAGGGCTTGCACTACATTATATTCTTTTTAAAGTATAAATGCCTATAAACATTTAAGTAAAGCCTAGATAATTCGAAATTCTCGAAGCCAAAATTTTTTTCTTCGAATCACATAATTTTGAATTTAAAAAAATTTATTTGTTTTTTAGTTGGAACAGGTCTTTTCCTCAGAAAACAGTGATGGCATTACACATTTTAAATATTAGTATATGCAGTATTTACCCACTTGCCTCTTGCAGTTTTTTTTCTCAAAAGTGAGGCCTTCCAAACGGGGCTAGTGTTAGTGAGCCAGAAAGGATTTGAGTCGTTTGTGCATGCTTTCTCACAAATTTTTTTTGTTGGATGTAAAACACGTTAAACTAAATTGAGTGCAAAAATTAGCAGAATTAGCAGATTAGCAGATGCGTTAAGTGGAATGGTACATGAAAGCCATATATTTGCCTAATTTTGGTCACAGGTTGTTTTACAGAAGATTTTTCTAAGTGTTTGGCACTACATGAATAACTATGTTCCAGCAGTGCCCTGAGAATAATCAAGGCAATAAACATCTAAAAAAGTAAGGTGTTCAAAATAGTTGTTTGTGTTTTGTCGAGCCGAAAATTCTTTTAAACTCTCTTCAAAACAACTTATGAGAAAAATCTGGCAAATTATGTTTTCGTGCTCCATTTATCGTAAGTGTGTGTCATCCAAGACTTGTATTTTGCGTGTCGCGAGTCCAAGGTGCGCAGGACTGATAATGGTGGTCCAGACACGTGCATCACACACCACACCTCTATGCACTAGCCTCTAAAACTGATATGCATTTTTTTCGTCTGTAACTTGCCTCTGTGGCTTCCAGCTGCGACAATAATTTTATGGCATAATAAATAAGACAAATGTGTGCCCCACAGCTTGTACGACTTTAAAAACACCAGTTTTCACCATTCCCAGTTTCGAAAAACTGGTATTGAAATAACCTAAATCTCCGGACATGAAAAGTTTCATAAATGCCAATCTAATCATATAATACAAAAAGAAATGGAGCAGTTTTAAAATAATATTTACTTAATGGCAACTGAGCACGAAATGGTGCTACTGGGAAGAAAAAAAAAATGTAGAGTAAAGTTTTGGAGGTAAAACAAGGAAATTTCCGCCACGAGTTTTCCGTCTTGCAAACAGATACTGAAAATAATCCCCATGCATGGCTGTGTTTCCCCCCCCCCCCCCCTCATCAAACTCAATTTTTTTTACCCCGCCCCGTCGGCAGCTGTCAAAACATTTTCCTCTTCTCCCACTCCCATTTTAGCATTTCCCTTCCTTCTCCAGGCTATTGTTTGTCAGCCAATCATGGGAGTAAGACCGTAGTGTTCCAAGCCTGCACAAAAAAATGGCAGCTTGGCAACTACTTGCGTGGAACTACTACACACAATCCCTATGGGCACTGGTAGTTGAGCCACCCTTTCTCTGAGGCCATTTCGAGCGTTGGATACCTCTCCAGACGTTACCAAATCATGTTATTCAACACAAAACCACTCAAATGAAGTGTCTTCCAGGTCAAAATATTTTGCACTCTTTTTTTTTTTTAACCCATGTCTTGTCACACATCTCTTATTTTGATCCACGTTCTTAATTATTACTAATTTTTAAAAACCGTTTTTGTGTTGTACTTTTACTTACTTCCACTCATATTATTTAAAATGTAAAAAAGAAAACTGAAGCACCACACGAAAATATATTTATGACATTATGACACAAACTTCTGTACCTCTCATTCTTTCATGTCTCTCATAAACAAGGTCGGATTAAAAAAAGAAGATAAACTAGGCAGGAAACGGCAGCGTGACTGCCCGGGAGTTTGTATACGGAAAATGGTGAGGGGGGCGGGGGCAGCTCTTGTTATGTGCGGCTACTTGCCGACAAACGTGCAAGATGGCAAACACAGGTATATAATGATTAAATTGATATTTTCTTTTAAGCATTATTCAACCGTGTATGTGAGTGAACTGTATTTGAGATAATGAGAAATGCATGTTATTTTTAATAATGTTTTTTTTGTACTTTTCTGTGAGCACAATTAAGGATACTTGGAAGCTGCAGATGTACAGGATTTTTTCATTGCTGTATGGGAATGTACGGGAATTGTACAGGAATTCGGCATTCTCTCTACGCTATCACTCCCTACTATGTTGATTTCTTATCTAAGTGTCCTAGCGGGGGGGGGGGGTAATATTTTAGGGGGCCGCAGCCAAGTACTCACTCAGGTGATATATGGGTGTTGAGCAATGGCGCTTGTGGAGGCATTGCTTTGGCGGTCGTCCTCTCTTTCGTTGTGGAACTGCTGTGGTGGAAGGCCACCTGAACATCATGGGTGATCTCCAAGACGTTTCCTTCTAATGCCCTGGGAAGTCGATCATGTGCCAGGCACACAGCATGGTAACTCGGTGTGGTGAGACAGCTGCAGGTGGTGGCCCTGAGATGGCGGCCTAGATGACGTTGTTGCCTGGATCATCTATGTAGGTAGGCTCGTTCTCTCTCTTGGTTCGCTGATGATTGGGCTGCAGCACTCGTGGGTACCTTCCGCTCTAGATATTGGAGGACTGTAATGGCAGCGCCGATGCTCTCTGGCATTTGGGAGATCTTCTTAACATACTTTGCTGCCTGCATTACCCGTTTTGTTGCTTCTCCAGCCACTGTTTCTCCTGCATCGGTCGCCTGGTTGACAGATGCCATAGTTGCTCTCATGGTGCATGATGGGTTCTCTCCAGTTGCTTGTTCTTCTCTTTCGTTGCCGTTAGATGATTGAGAAGGATGAGATGGGTAGCAGGTTGCGTGACCTCATGTCCCTATCCTTGGACATTTCCATGCCCTCTGGGGTGTAGTGGCCGGAACAGAGCCTGGGGGTAATGGATACATCGCCTCATCCAGGTCAATCTCCGTGGGCAGCTCTTCCTCTGGGGCAGGAGCGAAGGCTGAGGAGATGTGTTCACCAATCAGCGATCAGCGGGGTTGTCTCATGAGTTTCCTGGTGCTTGACAGCCAGGGGTGTAGCAAGAAGTTGAACAAGAGGAGTCTGTAGCCGACTCTCCTTGACCTTGAGGGTGGATGGAGGTTCACTTGCCTCCTTAATGGTGCTCTCTATTTGACGTTTTATTTAAAGGTGCCCAATGCACTTGCCACCTGGGTTGCGAGCTGAGTTCGCTTGCCTCAGATATCAGTTCTCTCTCCTTATCTTGCCCCTGTGGGGTGGCATGCCAAGGTGGACCTTGGGGTAGAGGAGGATATGTGCAAATGCACTACTTCTATCTCTTTGTCGAAACTAAGGATTTTGGGAGCCGCTGACGGGATGTATTTATCCAGATGGCTTCCTATCACAATCTCATAATCGACAGGCTTTCCCCAGTGCTTGGCTGACGTTAGGAAACGCTCTTGAATGGGTGTCCAGGACAGTATCCGGTTTCAAAAATCTTCCACAATGCTATCTCAATCATGGACCAGGGTTTGGTTCCTCGATACAATGCCCAATGGAAATTCAAGTTCCTATGGGCTGGGTGGCTCCTAAAGGTGCCGGACTCGTTGGGCCTGAGTGGGAGATTTATTCGGGAGAGTAATGGGCAACTGAGAGGTGTCGACCTGGAGTCGTAATAGGCGGACTGGGCAGGAGAAGAGGTAGCCTGAATCAGGTTTCCTTCTCAATCGATGACCATGCTCCTGTTTTTGCCCTGGATGGTGCACCATTGCCAACAGTCAATCAGACATTGTTGCAACTGTAACCAGGGTCACCCTAAAATGATTTGCTCTCCAAGCTTGGGAGCAACTAGGAAGGGGACCTGGATGGGCTGATCGTAGACTCATAGGGTCAGTGTTATATCCCCGGACCAACGAAGGTGGAGGTTATCCTGGGGCATTCTGATTGCCTGATTCATCTGAGTCAAGCTGGCTCGCTGCCGACGAGTGAGCATGTTGCCCCTAATAAAATTGTGGGCAGCGACAGTATCCAGCACTGCCTCAGCAATTTTATCATTTAGGTGAACTTGTAAATGGGGTTCATCCGGGAAGAGTTCTCCTTGCCCAATACCTGTAATCTGGCCACGGCTTTGTTGGGCTGGGCTAGTCTTTGAGGGGGCCGGGGATGCAGCGATGTGTTTGGCGCCCATGTGTCTGCCTTTTTCTTCCTTCTGTCCTGCCGGGCAGCGCAGGCTATGTGAGAGTGCCGGCCTTGACAGTCCCTACAAGATGGGGAGAGGTGAAGGGAGGAGGCAGGACGTGACCTTCTGGTGCCCGGAGTTGAGGAGGGGTTCTCCTTTCCGGAGCTTGCAGAGTCGGGCAGTCCCTGTTGTAATGCCTGCCTGCACAGTACCAGCAGTGAGTCAAGGGGTGTCAGTTAGCGGAGTGTTGTGTAGCGCCCTGTGGGCAGTCTGGTGGAATAGGGCTGGGCTTGCATCCTTTACGGCACATGCTGGCATGTTCCCCTCGTGGTTTTGCTGATCCATCCGCAGTGATCTTCCCACCCAGTACACATTCTCTTTGCGTCCTACAATTTTGTATGAGCCCTCCCACTTCTCGGCTAGTGCCGCGCTGAACTGATTGTTGCTTCGACTCAGGAGATTGCTGCGCAGCAGGGCAGCTTCGCCCATTCTAAAGGCTCGGATGCCAGTGTGGGGTTGTGGATACTTATTTTAGATGTAGCCCTCTCGGGCGTCCCTTGCGTTGTCCATCTGGGCCAGGGCGGCGAGTCAGATGTTGTCAGGATGAAGCATTTCGTTAGGTTCGTTTTCCCATTGCCAATCCCCTGGGCTGCAAAGTGTTTGGACTAATAGGAGTTGGCTGGGACTGGAGTAAGTTGCTTTGTTCGTGCGTCATCGCATTTCAAATAGGATTGTGGGAGTATGACAATCCCAGTGTTTATAGTCATTGTCCACACTGAGATGGAGGATTTTCTTGAGCTTTTTGTTCCTCTGCTCAGTGGGGTTGGCTTGTGGGTTGTACATGGGGTGGTCCATGTCTCCACTACCCACTCATCGCAGGCCGTTAGCCACTTCCTGCTTGAAAATTGGGTTCTGTTGTCCGTGAGAATACTTTGTGGGAACCTCCAGCACAGGAAAATTTCTGTGTTGAATTTGCCAATAATCAGGTAGATTTCTTGGTGTGGTAGTGGAGAGGCTTCCACCCACCTTGAGAATAGGTCCATCACTTTTAACAGATACATGTTTCCCCTAGTGCTTCAAGGATAGGGTCACATTAGGTTGACATCAATGTGCACCCATGAGGTGCATGGTCGTCGAGGTTTTGCTGTTGGTTGTCTTACGGGTAAGTTTTGTTCCTGCAGCACGTCGTGCAGCCATGGATGTATTGACGGACATCTCTGCTCATATCGTCCCGTATGTATCGCGTGCTTATGTCCGCTAGCGCTTCCCAGGTGCTTGGGTGGCCTGCTTCGGGGTGGTCGTGATGATGCCTGCAAATGTCTGCACACAGATCCTTTAGTATCCAAATTCTCCACTTGGCTCCGGGTTGATTGTTGCATGACCAGGCAATATCATCTCATAGCTCAAACCGCTGAGCATGCTTCTGTAGGAGGTCTTTGATGTCTGGATTGGATCTTGCTGTTGGTGGCGTTCAGTCTGGCTTCAGCTAATCTGAAGCTGTAATAACCTGATTTGTTCTTCAGGGCTGCGATCCAGAGGTTGAAGCGGTGCCATGTGTTCCCATTCTTCATCTGGCTGGCATTTTCGGCTGGGTTCGGTTGACGAGATAGGGATCTGGAAGGTCGTTGTTTTTACCTGGGCCTTGCTGCACCTCAAAGTCAAACTCTGAGGGAAACAGGTCCCATCGTCAGAGCGCGGCTTGGTTGTTTCTGAATTCCTGTAGCCACTGGAGGGCTTTGCTGTTGGTCCTCAGAATAAAGTGAGTGCCTTCTAGATAATAGCTGTATTTTCGGACTGCCCAAATGACCGCGAGACATTCTTGCTCGCTGATGTGGTATCTTTGTTCTGTGGTGTTCAGCAGTGTACTTGGATAGGCTATTACCAAGGGGTTGCCATCCAGATCCTCTGGTATAGAACGGCGCCAAGGCCGTTCTGGCACACATTGGTCTGTGGGATCAGGAGTCCTTCTCCTTGTGGCCTGTGATGCAGTTGCTTGATGTCTTGGAAACTGGTTTTGAGAGCTTGAAAGGTGGCGCGATATTCGGGTTCCCATCACCACCGGGATTCCTTCTGTAAAAATGGGTGCAGCTGAGCCATGTGACTGGCGATGATGGACACAAAGTCTCTGAGCCAGCTGCACATGCCAAGGAAGTGGTGTAGTTGCTTCTTGATGTGGGGTTCTTCGGCTGCTTGGATAGCCCGTATCGAGGTTGCTCGAGGGTGAAACTATGTGGCCCAGGTATTCTATCAAAGTCTTCGCAAATAGGCACTTTGAAAGTTTTGCTGTCATACCGCGGCATTCCAAGCGTTCAAGTAACCTTAGCAGGTGGTTGAGGTGTTCCTCCCAGGATTTTGATTAGAAAATCACGTCATTGAGGTACACGAAGCAGAACTGCCTTAAGTAACATGTCAGCACCTCAGCTGACATGAGCCGCTAGAATGTGGCAGGAGTGTTTGGTTCTCTCTCTGGTATAGTAAACACAGTGTATTTCCTGCTGCTGGCTGGTGATGGGAGGGGGGGGGGATGCGCGATATGCCAGTACCCTGACTGCACATTCAGGGTACTGAAAACTTTGGCCTCCCCTATTTCACCCAAGTTATGTGCAAGGTTGATGGCTGGTGGAGCGATCGGATGAGTAGCATAGGTCAGAGCTTTGTAGTTAATGCAGAATCGCAGTTGTCCATTATTTTTAGGAACCGGTACCACATACGAGTTGTATGGTGAATCTGAAGGCTCGGCGATTCCTTATTGCTTATAGTTTCATCTCTTCTAAGTGCTCCATGATAAGGCAGGACCATCTGGCGTACACTCTGTAGAGTCTAGTGTAAACCAGCATGGTTGTATTCAGCCATATTTCATGTTGTATGGTTCTTGTCTGCCGAAGTGTTCCTCTTCATCCGGAAGTGCCGGGTTGTTCATAGAGGACTTTCTTCGATTGTTGGTATTGAGCTTCGGAGAGTGCATGTTTAATTTCCTCTTCTGTGAGGGTTGGAGGGGTAATGGCGTTGGAACAGTGTGCACAGTTGATGCTTACACTGTGCTTGTTGTCCAGGTATACTTTTCGTTGCCTGTGGTCCATGACACGTTCACAAAGCCAAGGATGTCCCAGTATAATTACTTCCTGGATGTCAGTTTACACAACGAACTCTGCAGGTCCTGAAATCATGTGAATTTCAACAATTAAGAGTCGTGCACCCGTCAACTGCGATTGTACAATCTGGCTTGGCCATCCTTATGGTTTTGGTTTGAGGGCATAGTGATGCCCTTTGCTCTTTGGTTAGGATGTCACTTCATGCAAAATTGCCGGTCGTGGCGGAGTCAAGCAGTTCGAGGACATTCTTCCTATTGACGTGGACGTAGATATGAGGGGCTTTATGAGGGGCTTCTGGTGATTCGGTCTCTTCATCTAGGAGTTGGTTGGTTTGCCTTTGTAGTCCGGCGGGGTAGCACTTTTTGGCCAGCCGGCCGTGGCGTTCCCGCCTGTGGGACTGTTTTCTTGTCAGTTTCTTGTTGGGTGGTATGCAGCGTACGAGTTGTGTACCCTCCTTTTGCATGTTCATGTTGCATTTGCTGCTGCGGACAGTCTTTGTGAAAGTGGTACTCTGGGCAGTACCAGCATTTCGGTTGGCTAGGTGCGGGGTGTGTGTGCGACGGTGCCTTGGTTCTCTGTTCTGACGGCTTGTCTGACGTGATAGGCTTGTTTAATTTCAGGTGGTCCAGGATTGCTTGCACCTTGAAATTGCGCTCCGTTTCCCGCACTCGTTCCACTAGCTTGTCCACTGTGAGTGGCTTTGGAACTAGCAGAAGGTTTTGCAGCTTTGGTATCATGTGGGTTACATGCTGTATGCAACTCTCTTCGTCTCTGGCCAGGAATATTCGTCGGTACATCTGTACGTTTCGGCGGATGTATATTTCCGCCTCCTCATCCGGTGTCTGGGTTCGACTATGCATTCCAATGTGAGGCGCACCAGTACCTCCATAAGGTAAATTGCTGGGTGAGATGGCTACTGATTTGGCTACACTCTGAAATAATTCATCATACTTCTGCCACCATTCGTGGGTTTTGCCCTCAAGTTTCGTTTGTGGCCGTGTGATCCATTGCTGTTCAGGAATTTCATTAGTCCAAAACGCCTTTTCACATTCAGCTCGAACATTAGTGGATCCTCGTGAGGACGCCCTGTGAATTCTGGTAGCTGAGGCTCTCCCGTGCATTGAGTAGTGCTTATGTGGAAGGCTGGTCTGGTATTTTGTGGCTTGTAGTCGATGGTGCACCAACACACCTCACATTTGCAAACCATCCCTGTTCGGGATATCCTCTTGTCTGGCCAACCGATACAACCATGGTGGTATGTCTCCCTACAAAGATTGCAGCGTACTGTGTGGGTACCAGGCCTTGAGCAGGTGATCCAATTACAGAAGGCCGTCTGTTGTGTTCGACACTGGTTGCATCTATACACCAGATTGTCTGTAAACCTGGCTTCATCTACCCAGCCTAGGACAGGTGTAGTGAAACCATTGTTGATAACGTACACTCTCAATTTGGTTTATCCCCATTCTGGGGCAATTTGTCTGAGAACAGTGGTTCGGTTCGGTTGAGGTTGGCTCGTGCTCGGTCATGTATGTGTCCGACATTGTTGCAATTGTTGAGCACCACAGGGTGTTTTAGAGAGACTCCCCAAAGTCTGTTTAGTAGTTTGTTCGGTTCCTAGCTAGGTCTGCTAGCTCAAGCTCGTACTGGCCTGGTTCTGCTTAATTAATATTCGTAATTAAGATACAATTGCCCCACATTGGGCGCTAGAAAAATGGAGCTCTTGACGCGTGATGCCATGAGGCTGAGAGAATTACATCACCACGTTGAGGCCTTTTGATGGGCGCTAGGTCGGTCGCACCCAGGGTGGTGGTGGTGAAGAATTCTAGTCCTGACGTGGCACTGGAGCACATCCGGTATAAAGTACAGGACTGGTAGCTTTGCGGCAGGGCACAAACTCTGGTGCGGCAAGTACCACTTTATGCATTGGTGGGTTCGCTTTAGCCGGTACACCTGGGCGACGCGTAACCTGTGAAGGCTGTCTGACCTAAGGTGATTCTGACGTGTGTGAGTTACAACGTGGTTGGCTGGTGGTCAGGTGCTTGATATGGTGAACGGTTGCTGGTGTTGACTCTGCTATCTTTATTCCCTACCTCTGTGTGTTGGCGATTACGTGGGATTTGCCTTGTCCACTCAAGTAGGTGGCAATCACGGGGTGTCTCTCTTTGTCGAGGCAGACAGGTGCTGTGAAGAGATCTATGGGGATCTCCGTTGTGGTTGGTCTTCGCAGGTGAGGTAATGCATGAGCCTGCTTCCTCGGTGGGATGTGCACGAGTGTGGTAAAGACAGGGTTATTATTCTGCTGATGCCCAGAGGTAGCATGTACCTTTTTAACTCTCTATCTCTATCTCTCTCACTCTCTCTCACTCACCAGTCCAGCGGGAGTAGGGCATGATGACAGACTCAGTATGATCAAGCTCGCGAATGGGGAGCAGGTGAAGTGTTGTCCTATACTGGTGTACAGCCACGTGTTGTGTCTGCCAACTGAGTGCGGCATCCCAATCCTAGTACTCGGCACAAGAAGCATGGTGAATACGGGAAGTCAAGTCCCACGTGCGGACAGTCCCAGCATGGGGGTGATTGTCTCTGGAGGACCAGTCGTCCCAACTCAGGGAATGTCCCTTTGGATGCAAATGTGCATTGGAGATTTTAAGCACCGAGCCAACAAGCTGACCTCGGGAAACCGAGTACCTAGTGTTGGGATTCTACCATTCCATACACCATGTTGAACTAAAAGGCTGTCCAGAATGTGTGTTGGTACTCTACTGGTGTAATGTGGTTTTGAGTAAATTCCCTAGTCACCTGCTATCCTTTAGACAGGCCCAATGTCTATTGAGAGAGGAATTACACCACGGGAAAGATACCCTCGAGTTGGTTAAAATATTTGTTTATTCCTGTAACTGAAATAAACATGGCAGTGTCCCTCTACCTCGTAACGTCCGCTGGAGCTTACGGAAGCTTAATCCTACATGAGGTAGGTGAAGGGGACATGTTCTTAGGCTAACAATGGCAGAGTAGATGAGCATTATGATACTATCTTAAACTGAACTTCTCTACCATGTTGCCCTGAAGGTGCTGGTAAGTGTTTTGTGTTTGACAATGTAGACGTTGATAGGACGTCATCGGTACAAAATACGGTGAAGAAAAGGCACGGTGCAGGTTGGAGTCTTCTGCAAAGAATGCAGTGAAGACAAGGTAACAGGAGATAATCCTCGGCACAAGGGGAGTGGTGAGAACTGGGGAGCCGATGGTTCATTCGTCATGAGCATGCGGTGAAAGAAAAGAACAGACTAGAAGAGGAGTTGCTGGTTCCGTTGGGACCTTGGGCACGAGCATGCGGTGAAGGCCTGGAATAGACGGGCGTTTAAGAGTTGAAGCCTGCTATCTATACTCTGGCTGGCGCACCCTGGCCGGAGTTGTGGAGGTGGTAAGCGTGGCATAGAATTTCTTGATTTGTGATGTCAGTGGCCAGTGCTGGATCCAGGTTCATATCTCGACGGTTGTTCTAGCGGTGGAATCTGGCAGAGTGTTGGAGTACTTGGATGATCTCAGTTCATGACTTTGGTGTCTTAGCCGGTGAATAATACAATCTGGCGTGGAGCGTCTGTCCTTTGCCTTGGATAGACAGAAACATTCCTGAGGTCTGGTGATACGTGGTAACAATCAAACTGTAGAATGAAGCGACGAAGGCATGTACACTGATGATTTGAAGTTGATCGTTCATTGTTGAATAGGCATCGTGCAATATAGTATTACTTTGAAAAATCAATATAGTATTACTTTGAAAAATAATTTAAACCATAACTGTTGTAAGTATAATTACAATTTTAAATTACAACTTTTTGTTCTAAGTTCCATTTTCTTCCATAGTGAATATCAGTAGTGCCAATATAAGATACAAGATACATTAGCTGATACTATTCTGTGAAACTGAGAGCATTTACTATTTACATAGTGCGTAGGTTTGTCATATTTTCTGTCAAAATTTCTCCTTTTTATATGAAATGGACAATATTTTACAAGTGTTGCACTCAGTCGTAGTTGTTGGTAACTAATACAGAGGTTGGTATTTTGCATCCCAATCCTTGTGCTTTTTTTTTTTCATTGTTATTTTGGATCTTCTATTACAAATATTGTAAAATTTTTCTAAATTTGTTATCAGTAATATTACATTTTAATAGTATGATATTGAAGCATGGCTATATATTTTAGATTAACATAAAATAGTGATTCTTCCACATATAATACAAAGTTTAGCCATCTAAATAAACTTATGTTGGCTCAGTAGTGCACTGTTAGCAGTCACGTTAAATGAAGTCTGTGTCTGGTGTATGTATATTGCAAATGTGAGTGAAAGGTAAAAGAAAAATTAGCATTGTCACTGCTATACGATTGTTCAAACAAGTTCTGTAATTGCACTGCAGTCTGTGTTAATGAGTGTCTAGAGGAATGTGGTATGCTGTTTTGTAGGTTATTAGGATCTTATGAAGCACTACTGGGAGGTCACCTTTGTGATGCTATGGTGGATTTCACTGGAGGTGTGACTCAGACAATTGACTTGGCAGATGGAGCGCTTCAAGATATTGAAGAGAAACGGAATGATTTGTTTGACTTAATGCAAAATGAGATGACTTCAGTACTATGTGCTACCATCACTGTATGTATTTATGATTTTCCTTTTTTTATGATATTTTTTTACATAAAATATTTAGCCATTCTAATTTCAAAGTCTTGTTTTCTGAGATGTATTACAGCATGAAATTTTATACTGCTATTATCTATCTACAAAATTTAATGGCAATAGTGGTTGTACCTTCTCCCTCAATCTTTAGCCCAATCCTGGTGGGTATCCAGCAGCACCCGGAGAATACCCCCAGTGCTTACTTGAGTGTTTAAAGTGCGTTGCAGTAATGTGAGGTCACAGGCTGATACCACAGTGCACGAGTGCCACGGTTTGTCACATTCTCTAGAAACCCTCAGGACCGCAACTTCACAAAATTTTGGCCTCTTAGGCCAAGACAATTTTAAATACTTGTAATTTTCTGAATTATGTTTAATGCCAAGAAAGAGTAGTTTATTTTCAGAATATTTTTTTAATAAAAAACCTAATGTTTCATTGTTTTAGTTTTGTTGTTGCTTCAAGCTGAATTATGTTTAATGCCAGGAAAGAGTAGTTTATTTTCAGAATATTTTTTATAAAAAATCTAATGTTTTAATGTTTTAATTTTGTTGTTGATTCAAGGGTTTGTGTAACATTGAGAGGAATACTAGGAGAGGTTGCCTTCCAGCTGCCATGTTGGCAGTCTTAGAACAGAAGTTGTGAGGAATGGATGTGTATTTCGTGGGGGCCTGCACTTGTGTTTTGTTGTAACTGAACTATTAATTTCTTCGTGATTTTAATTGATGCATGTCACTTAACTTTGCTGGCAAAAGACTTTTATTAAGCGCTAGATCAGTCCCGCTACTTAGGGTTACTCAGTTCCCCTTCGTACTAGATACCAGTGTCTGCCTTGTAGGTGGAGCATATTATGGAGTTCTTGGATCTGCTGGACCTGGTGGAGGTAAGTTTACGATAGTGGTCTGTGTGATGGCGGCGATTCTGCTCTGTGCTGGCCCAGCTACTGACATGCGGATTGGCTCTCTTGAGCCTGGTGTTGCTCCCTCTGATTAGGGCCCAGACTACTGGATGCACATCGTAGCCTGTTCGTACCGGGTTAGAGTGAAACACACATGTTCTGACGGGCAAGGTCCGCCTCACTGTGTAACGGGCGGCTTGGGGCCTGCCCCCTAGGAGTGCTGACTCCTTGTGTTTTTGAGGTTTGCCAAACAGACCTGCTTGGCAGCATTGAACTCTGCCTTCTTATGTGGAATGGCATAGGCTGATAGCGTACCAGATTTCTTGTTGGTGACGAACAGTCGACAATCCCTGGCGTTAGAGCGTAAGCTGACAATGGCTGGCAGTGCGCTCCCTGACTGCCTAACAGTGCGAGCACCTGGAGTCGTGGGTCGTAGACAGCATTCTTACCACTGCTGGGTGTAACCACAAATGTAGAGTCTCTAATTCCCTGCAGCTATCTCTGCCAGTGCCTTGGCTAGGCACTCTGGTGAGAGATACAGCTGGAGTTGGCTATCCTGCCTCCGTGGGGTGTGTCCTGGTGGGTGGCCATTGAAAGATGAAGTGTGTGTACAACTGACAGACCCCTGAAGGGGGACTGACATTCTATGCTAGATTACTCTCTGTCAATTGAATTGCTTATCACTCGTCGGTCAATACTGGTGGGGATAGGCTATAGTACTACAACAAGGAACTCGTGGATACATTCAAGATAAGGTATTTATTTAGACAATAAACACATAGGTGACTCATACACACTACCAATAAGTCTGTGTTGCGGAAATACTTTAACGTACACATTAACGGGTGAAGGTGAACCGCTCCTAGGCTACTGAGGTACAAGAGAAATAATTAGCTTTACTGTCGCAACTAGCACTAACTTGGTTTGCCTAGAAGAGGCCTTAACTTTAACTGAGGAGCCACTACCGGCAAGTAGTAGCAGTTGAAGAACCAGAAGGTCACAACAACTAAAGTCTTAAGTCGTGTTCGATGTCTTCAGGTAGAAGAAGCTTCTGGTGACGTCAATGCTAAGGGGTGGTAGAAGCTGCTGTTAGGTGCTGCAGCCACTGGAGAACTGGAAGTTCTTGGAGAGGACCATAAGGGCCTAGTGGTCAATAGAGAGCCCCAGCACAAGAAGTGTTGAGGTGAGCTACTGGAGATGAACTCCCGACCTCTGCAGTGCACTTCCTTATATACTGTTCCTCTGGAGTGTGCTGCGAGTTCTGAGTGGGAGGAGTGACATGCTCCTGTGACGTCTTTCTGGAGTGCGCGGGGTGGGAGAACTACCCTCTCGCACTCATGGTTTCGCCTCGGGCTCTCGGCAGCACTCGGCTACCTTCGGTGGTGTGGTGACACACTGTCTGCCGGGTGCATCAGGGGAGGCTGGCGCGTTGTGAGACCGCTTCACATATCTTTTGTATCGTGATTCCAAAGTACGTTTGAGTTATTCCAAAGTACGTTTGAGTTGAACCCACTCTCTATGCATTCGTAATACGTCTTGCATGGTTTACTCATTCACGTGTGTAAACACTCTTAATAGATGGAGAAGGGCAGTTCAGGAACAGTCTGCGAAACAAAGTATCTTCCATGTCTTTGCCAAGAACACTTCCTGTTAGACATCTGTCAGTAGGTTCCTGTGGTTGATAGTTGCACATGGATGAGCTGCAGTCGTATATAATATAAATGTGTAAGCGGCACGCGTCATAATTAACTCCAGAACTTTTTTTCTTTGTTTCCACGAGAGCCCTCATCACTTGTAGACTCACGTACATAGCTTTTGTGGTTTGAATTGTGGTGCCCCCAGCTGGCCATGTGTGTTTTAATTTATTGGCAACAGCTAGTAAGAAATATTTTACAGTTAAAGTATTGTTTTAACATAGTTTTTTGGTATACTATTAGTAAATTAAACGTTGCCTATATATTTTACTTTTTAGTTTTTTAGGTAGCACTGAAGGAAACACATTTAATAGTGTTACAGTTAAAAATATCCATGCACATTACAGTGCAATAGGCCTTAATAACATACTGTTTTTTTGTTTCTATCATCTGGGGAAGAAAATTCTATTGGTGTAGTGGATTCTCTCTCTCTCTCTCGCTCTCTCCTCCCTCCCTCCCTCCCTCTCTCCCTCCCTCCCTCCCTCCCTCCCTCCCTCCCTCCCCCTCCCTCCCTCCCTCCCTCCCCCGCCAGTAGTGGCAAAGAAATTATATGTTTCTTTAACTTTAGCATATTTCAAACTTATTACAGCAAAAATAATGAGTTTTGAATTTGTAATTTACACCTGAAGTGAGATTTCTTTGTGTGGATGCTTACTATTATATATTTAGATGTGATGGGATGGTTGTTACAAATCTGAAGTTGGCAAAAGTGACAACAGATGATGCTGACATGACCTGGCATGTTTCTGAACAACGCATCAAGTTTGTACTCGTGTTTTGTAAACCTACCTACGCAAGTTATGATGTTGCGAGATAAATCTGTTGTTTTCCAAGGCAGGAATAAATATATGCACTGTAAAGTGCAACATGACTGCTGTGTTTGTGAAAGAGTATTGTTGCCATTATATTATGTTGGACATAGTGTGTGTGTGATTACAAATATTGGATGTGATAAATTTATACATTTTAACCGTGAACTGTTTTTAAGATGTAATTAATTATTTGAAAGTCACGTCTGTGTATCACAATGTTTTAACCTTGCCCTAGGCATTTTAAACACAATTGTGTAATGGCTGTATACGAAACAATCACCTTTCCATGTACAGTACTATGTTGCCATTTTTGTTTGTTATTATTATGTTAACTCAATGAAAAAGAACTTGTAAAAATTAAGGAAAACAATGCAAAATGCATTGCTTGATAAAAAATTATGAAAATCAGTAAGTTACTAATTTCAACTGCGGAATTGGTAAAGATAACATTGTTGTCATAATGCAACATTGTACGATGCACTGCATTCTCTCTCACATGTGCATATGCACAAACATGTGAAGGTAATGAAAAAATAACAATGTAAACATGCACACAGAGGAAATCTGTTCTGAATACTTTCAACAATGTAAGCATAACTGATAATACACATACACTAAACATTAAATTAATATTAACAAATACAACACAACTTTTAAATTTATTTTACCATTGTTACAGTGCAATTTTTTTAATGCTATAAAGCACCTGTCAGCTTAAATTCAGCTGTGAAACTGCAGTATTTCTTCCCCAATGCCATGCCACATGAATGAGTAACACAAGTTTAGGTACATTAGTTTGTTGGGTACAACCATGTAGCAAGATGACAACACTGAAACTGTCATATACAGTATGCCACGTGACTACAAGTTGGCAACAGCACCCACTTGCACAATGGCAACAGTGTTCATGCGATCAAGAATGGGGCTGCTTGTCTGCTCATGCACACTCTCACAAGTCACAAACAAAGCCATGCCATGTTCAGGACTAGCGCACAGGTGGTGGACATGCAGAATGTAAGACAGCTAACTTGTTAAGTCATTAAATTTGCATGGCCTGGTTGTAGTACTTGGAGTCATTGTTTGAAGTAATAAATAAAGGGTTGGTTTTACATGGAATAGTATTTTTTCATGTAGCAGGGCATAGGATATCATGTTTGTATAAATTAAATTGCAGTGGTCCCAGTATACTTCCTTGGGGAACACCAGCTCTAATAAATTTATGTTGGATGTGGCTCCTTACACAGTGACTGCAAATTCATGTCTGTCAAGATAAGAGTGCAGTAGCTTGACATAGTGATCAAGGAAGTTGGTGGAGTAAAGCGTATTTAATAGCCCTGCATGAAAAACTCTGTCAAGTGCCTTTTCCACATCAAGGAATGCTGTGGCTGTGTATTGTCTCCAGTTGAGAGTTTGAGTTATTTACTCAGTTAATCTCACAATCTGGTGTTTCATGGAATGCTTTTGTTTAAAACCAAACTGTTCATTTGTATTAAATGTTCGGTTGTGATGTGTTTTTCAAGTTTGTTGAATATTACTTTCTTAAATATTTTTTTAGAGTAGACTCAGCAGGTTGATAGGGCTGTAATTTTGGGGCTGCGTTATATTTTTCCCAGGCTTTGGGAACGTGATAAAATTTACTAGTTTCAACGGAGTAGAGAAGTGTGCAAGTTGAAAGCTGCTGTTGAACAGTTCAGCTAGGGCCTCAAGTGTATTGTGTGGTACCTGGCAAAGTGGTACCTGGCAAAGCCAGGGGCCTTGCAGGGTATCATACAGGAAATAATATGTTTAATTTTGTCGGCAATTGTATGTTCCGGTTCCGCTTCTATACGTTGCTGTGATAAATTAATGTTTTGTGCTGGGGATCATTAGGAATAGCATTAGGCTGGAAGACCTGCTCTAGATGTGAAGATGTGAAGAAAGGGTTTCACCATTCTGCTGTGGGACATGAATGACTCCATTTTATATTTGTAGGAGAAGGACAATATCTTGCTTATTTATAAAAGCCTTGGTGGTTTGCCAAAGGCTGTTGTCTGCAACTTTAAGTTTGGATGCTTTTATGTCCCAGCGGCATACTCGCCAAATGTGTATGTCTGTGTGTGTTTGCTCTCATAATTCACTAACAAAAGATTTTGGGTGTGCTAGTAACTCCTGTGCAAAAGTTTTATTATTATTTTTTAAATTATTTTTTAATTTGTTAGAAATTAAGTCTTTTGTGTAAACTGGAAGTGTATTTTGATTCCATTTACTTTGTTTTGTGGAGACAAAGTTTGCAATACCACACGACCTACCGGTATCTTAGGGAGGAACACCAGAGGCTGAGACTTGAGAATGTAACCGACAGCGCTTGTGGCATGTCAAGCCTCCCCGATCGTAAGCTGATGCCTCAGGTGCAACCTCTGTCCATCGTGGAGTTGTGATGCGTTCTCAACTCCGAATCCTGAAGAAGCAGTTGTCGATATGCCATCTCATGCTTGCAGCCATGCTCTCCTGGGTGTACCACATCGTGATAAAGGCTACATCGTAGCCACGCAATTAACTATATTGTTACTTGCAAACAAGTTATGGTAGAAGCTGTCATACTTCAGATTGGTTGGCGTTCTGAACTCTTTTAGCCACTCGGCTAATGCAGATACTTGGATACATAAATGTGTCACAGAAGATTGGCCTCAAAAGTTGTAACAAAAATAAAGCTGGGTGGCCATATTCACAGTTCCTAAGCAAAGCTACAAAACCACAAATAAATTAACTAACCTTTAGGCTAAACCAAGATGACTGCAACACTTAAGAATGCAGGTAAGTAATTTTTAATTCCGAGGTACGCCACGTATTTATGGAATGGTACATCACTATGCCCAAAGACTGGTTACTACCATGGAAAACAACAAACACATGTTTACATTCTGCACCTAGAACACAAATAATTACTAAAGCTTGGCACGCAACTTTGATTGGAGTTACTCTTGCAAATAAACAAGACACTTAAAAGTTACGTTTGAGCCTTTTTTTTTTGGTAAAGTAATTTGTGGTGATTTACTTAAAATAATGGTGTTTCACTAATAACAACTGACAGTAAAGGTCGAGCATAGGCCGAAACAATGATTTATAAAATGCAGAACATGTTATCCTGTGATGCGTGACACATATCTGTGCATTTAGCATGCACACTCTACTTGTAACTTCGCCGTCGTCGAGCACCAGCACTCCTTTGGGCAAGTCATACTCGCATCAGTGCAATAAATTACATGCCTACAGGGTACATAACACTTCACGTCACGAGTGACTACAGATATATGGTTGGAGAAATTGTACTGCCTACTTGAAAGCCGTCATGTGGTCACCCAAGCCCCAACCCGTATTTTACTATTTGACAAGCCATTTATATCCTTGGTGAACATAAGCCAGTTCTAGGATTTGTTGCAGAAGTGTAGCACCCATTTCACGAGATCATCAGAGCCTCCAGTATCTCGTGCAGAGGCGATAGATATGTCAACGCCTTCAACGCAGGTGTTAAGAACAATGGTGATGCTGCCACCCAGCACGAATAAACAACCTCTGCAGAGAAAGACTAGCCACCCCTGCACCCCTCTGAAAGCCAACAAGAAGAAAATTTTAGTATAAATAGGAGGAGCCATCCAGGGCTCAGGGCAGACCCTGTCTCCAGTCAGAACAAGGCCGAGGGCAACATTTAGGGTAAGTGGTCGCCTGCCCTCTCTTCCAGTCTGCGAAGGCTGAAGGAAGTTCTTAAGGTTGCAAAGACCACTAGACCAGTGGCAAGTGCCAGTCTATCCTTTCTTCCAGTCTGAAAAGGCTGAAGACTGTTTCAAAGGACAAAGTTGATCACTAGACCACTCTTCATGTGCGTGATCGAGAAGACGTAGTAGGAAGTTAACAGCCGTCGGTAACACCGCAGACACTGCCGCCGCAGAGCAACACCAGCCTTCCAGAAGCTGCAGAAGACGCCGTCCATTCCCACCACCCACCCTCTGATAATCCTTCAGTATCTCATTTGGTAGCATGTCACAAAGATGCTTCATACAGTTTAGGATCTGATTTCTAATTATAAACTTTCAATATGACACACAGATTTTCGGAGGACACCTTCTTCTGGATTTAATGTAGGATTGACCCTATATTCTCTTAATATTTTATTTTTAAGATCATGTAAATATTTCATGACAGGAGCTAGTGTGGACTCTCTGTGTATTTTCGAAAGTACGTCATTATAGAACATACGTTTAATTCACTTGGAGAATAATTTATTTTGTAGTAGTTTTAACCCAGTACTCTTTAAAAATTAATATACAGTAAGATCTCATGTTAAGCACACTCGTAAAGTGCACACTCGTTATTGCGCACATTGTAGTTTGTGGACTTTTTATTTGTATAGCAAACAATAATTTGCAATTGCTCACATATCCGCACCATAACTTTTGATGTGACGTGTAGTAATGTGGTAACTTCTTTTTGAGGGCATGTGTACTTTAATCTGCCAGCCTACCTGCTTTGCTTTTGCAAGCGCACACACTTTTTTTTCTCTCTCTAATTATGCTGCACTCATATTGGTTATCAGCCTGCGTGTTTTGCTTGCAGTCAGTGTGCTTCACTTGCAGTTAGCGTGCTTTGCTTGCAGTCAGCGTGCTTCAGACAGTAAAATAGGCAGAGCTCAATGAAAAGTTATTTTGCTTTGCTTTACACTTTAAAGCCTAGTTTGTTGGATGTTTTTCAGCAGCGGACAAATGGTACCGTATATTGTTTGGTGCAATTTATTGTGTGTGTTGTTTAATTGTTAAAAGTTTATACAGTGCTGCTGTGTTGGAAGCGGTAAATACATTTTAAATATACATTTACATTTATTACATAAACATTTCTGAGCGCTGATGTGAATTTTCGTAAATGAACTGTTTGATGAGCAGTGTTGACTTACAGTGTTTTATGCATGTGAGTTTTCATTATGTTATATTTTAAGTTTTATGTGCATAGGGTGTTAAATTATTCATTTTGCAATGCCTGCAAATCAGGCTGGATCTTCTGCAAAAAAGAGTAGAAAAGCAGTCTCTCTCGCAGTGGAAATGGATGTTCTACATTGATTAGAGTTGGGCCAAAAGTTGTCAGACGTAGCACGGTCATTAAATTAACCCAAATCTAAAGTGAACACGATACAGAAAAATTCTGCCAGCATTAAAAAGAGTGCTAAATCTGTGACGCCATTGTGTGCTTCTAAAGTTGCCTGCACTCTGTGTTCTACAATAAAGAACATGGAGAAGCTGCTTGTTCTCTGGATAGAAGACCAGAACCAGCAGAACGCACCGGTGAATCTAGCTATCAACCAGAGCAAGGCATTGTCTTCCTACAAATCTCTGTAGTAGAAAGGTGAGGGTTCGCAGGACAAATAGTTCAATGTCAGCCATGGATGGTTTGATCAGTTCAGGAAACGTCAAAACCGACACATCAAAACTACCAGTGACGCTCTAAGTTCAGACACTGGTGCTGCAGCAGTTTTTGTTCCTGAACTGCAGAAAATTATCAAAGGATCTATACAGTGAAGCAGGCATTCAACGTTGATGAAACAGGCTTGTTCTGGAAACGGCTGCTAGCTCAGACCTGTATCTCGCAAGAAGAGAATACTATGCCCTGCTTAAAAGCAGCTAAAGAGCGGATAACTGTCCTGATCGGTGGTAATGCTTCGGGCGACTGTAAAGTGAAATCAGTGGTAACTGGAAAGACAACTTACCCATGAGCATTTAAAGGTCATAATAAATAACACTTTTCCGTTATTTACAAAGTTAACAAGAAGGCATGGACTAGTGGTGCAATGTTCAGTGAATGGCTGACACTTTACGCTGTACCTGCATGGAAGGTTTACTGTGCGAAAGAGAATCTTGACTTCAAAATTCTTTTTGTGGTTGACAATGCACCATTGCATCCCATTACCGCCGATAGAGTTCATGAAAATGTGGAAGCTGTTTTCTTGCCTAGAACACCACTGCTTTGATTCAGCCAATGGACCAAGGTGTTATAGCTGCTTTCAAAGCATATTATCTATGTTGTACATTTCGCCAACTCCTGAATGTTACAGATGGGAATGGAAAACCCAGCATCTGAGATTTCTGGCGAGGTTTTAACATCCTAGATGCAGTCAACATCTCCAAGGCATGGAAAGAAATGTCGGAGGGCTGCATGCGTGGAGTGTGGTGCTAGATATGGCCAGAATTGTTTGTCGACTTTGAGGATGTTGAAGACAATTTACCGAGTGTGAACCAGGAAGTCGCCGAAATCGCTGGGCAGGCTGGGTTTGATGAAGTCGAAGCAGATGATATTGAAGAAGTTCTTTCTGCTCCAGTTGAACTAACAAACAAAGTGCTACAAGACAGCTCAAAATTTAGAGACAGGTGCAGAAACTGACAAAGATATGCCTATGTCTGAAAAGAAGTTCACAACTAAAGTTATGGCAGAAGCATTTCAACATGTTGTGAAGGCCCTTGAACTATTCACAAGTGAAGACCCAGATCGCGAACGTAGTTCAAAGGTACGCTGGGCCATCATGGATACCATCCAGTGCTATGCTGAAATGTATGCCGATATGAAAAAACAGAGCAGCAAGCAGACAACTATCCACTTGTTCTTTCAACTGTGACCACCATCAGAAAGGCAAGTGAAAGCAAGATAATTTTCACAGATTCTGATTGAGCAGCCATGAGACCATTGGTACCCACAGTATTTTTTTTTTTTTTTTTTTTGTGCTTTCAAGGGTGTTCTTATGAAAGTAGAATTTATGTAATTGTGGCGAGTTTTGCATCAACTTGAAAATTTTACATAAAGTTGCATTGAAGATTTATTTTACTGTACAGTTAGGAAAACATTTACTGCCATTTTTATGTTTCTGTTTGTTTACATCCATATACCCAACATCCCAGAATGCTGTGTGAGGTCATATCTAAACTCCAAACTGGCTATAACATATGGTAAGATGAAACTTATTTTCATGTTTTAGACTTACGGTAGGCCTACCGATGTTTTGAAGTGCTAGATTGCTGCAAATAGCTACTATGTTTTCTTACATAAAAAAAGCCAAATGTTTCTAAAAAAAACTTGTGTTTGTGCTGGGTATGACATTCTATCCTTCAGAATTCCTTTTTTCATTCACAAACGAGTGTGTCTACTGACCGGGAAAACCAGGAAAAACGGGAATTGTTCAGGAATTCCACTGCCTGGGAAAATTATAGGATTTTAGTCAGATATCCGGGAATTCATTACTCTTCCTCCTCTCCGAATGTCTATAATGTGGTCATGAAAGCCAAAATCCTTGGTGGCAAAGCAGCTTCGCTCATGAATCTTGTGATTAGTGCATTAACTGATGTTTTACTTCTGACGTTGACTGCGCCTGTTGCTCGCTACTGATAACGCACAGCAAATTACATGCATGTCAGTCGGACGAATGGACTCATCCAATCTCAACTGTGGTCGCTTGCCATGGGCTGTAATGCCAGTCGGCATGCAACTGTATTTCGTAATGTATGGTACAGTGACTATTAAAGTGCGTCCATCTGTTAGCTATGTTCGTCATCTGTTAACACATGGTAAACAGACGATGATACCAGGGCTTGCACTACATTATATTCTTTCTAAAGTATAAAGGCCTGTAAACATTTAAGTAAAGCCTAGATAATTTGAAATTCCCGCAGGCAAAATTTTTACTTCAAATCACATAATTTCGAATTTTAAAAAGTTTATTTATTTGTTTTTTAGTTGGAACAGGTCTTTTCCTCAGAAAACAGTGGTGGCTTTGCACATTTTAAGTATTAGTATATGCAGTATTTACCCACGTGCCTCTTGCAATTTTTTTCTCAAAAGTAAGGCCTCCAGAAAGATGCTCTATGCACAAGCCACTAAAACTGGTGTGCAGTTTTTCCATCTGTAACTTGCCTCTGTGGCTTCCAGCGGCGACTGTTATTTTATGATGTAATAATAAAGATGCACAGCCTCTACGACTTTAAAAACACCAGTTTTTACCATTCCCAGTTTCGAAAAACTGATATTAAAATAACTTAAATCTCTGAACATGAAAAGTTTCATAAACACCAATCTATATCAAAAACACAATAAGAAATGGAGCAGTATTAAAATAAAATGTACTTCATGGAAACAGCACAAAATGGTGCTACTGGGAAAAACAATAATACGATGTAGACTGAAGGCATGGAGGTAAAACAAGAAAATTCCCACCATGAGTTTTCTGTGTCTTGCAAACAGATTCAGAAAATAACGCCCCCCTCCATTTTTTTTTTATTATATAAAAACCTAGGCTTGGCATCTGTCTGAACCTTTCCCTCTTCCCCCATTTCGCCATTTCCCTTCCTTCTCCAGGCTATTGTTTGTCAGCAGACTGTGGGAGTAAGACTGTAGCATTCCAAGCCTGCACAAAAAAAAGGCAGCTTTGTAACTATCTGCGTGGAACTGCTAATACACACAGTATCCCTATGGACAGTGGTAGTTGCACCCTTTCACTGATGCCGTTTCGAGCGTTAGATACCTGCCTGGACGTTACCAAGTCATGTTATTCAACACAAAACCACTCAAAGGAAGTGTCTTCCAGGTCAAAATATTTAGCGCAGCAATTTTTCTTTAAACCCATGTCCTGGACATTATGACAAGAACTTCTGTACCTCTCATTCTTTCATGTCTCTCATAAACAAGGTCGGGTAAAAAAATGATAAACTAAGTAGGAAATGGCAGAGGGACTGCGTGGGACTTTGTTTACGTGAAAAGAAGGGTGGGGGGACAGGTGCGGCCACCTGCCGACAAACGTGCAAGGTAGCAGTGTGTGTGTCGCCGCATACGACCGACTGGTGCGCCTACATAAAGCGTTGATTTCTATGCTTGTTGTTTTGTTACATAATAGTAATATAATTACTGCCGCATTAATAAATTATCAAAATTTTACATAAAATTTTATACATCTGCATATTTTGACAATTGTATGAAAAATAAGTTTCTTTATGCATTACGTTGTTATGAGTGCTTAACAAGCCAATAGCATCCAAACTGAAAACAAAGAAATCCTACATTACTTAATGAGAAAATTATCAGTTCGAACTCGGCCTTAGTATACAGTGTCAACACTAAGTTCAATTCAGAATTTGAAATACTTGCCAACTCCTGATTATCCACCACAATTGAATTGAAGAACTGGTCCACATGTCTCACCCATATTTACCATGATATAGCTACCGTTTCTTTTCAGCATTGCACTTTGCTGTGCTAATAATTTTGCATACCTGTTTCTTGCTTGGCTGTGTAAAATATACCCAAGTATGAGAACTTGAAACAACATGCATTTGCACAAGTATATGCAGCCAGAACGATTGACATCTTCTCTTCCCCCCCCCCCCCCCTTCTAAAATATTAAATTTTATTAATAAAACATAATTTCTAAGACAGGAAAGCTTCGAATTTTACAAACATGTGCACTTGATTAAATAAACTTTATTGTACCAGTATTATTAATTAGTAAAAAAATCCATCCCATCTTATATTAAATTTCACTGACTGCATTAGATGTTTGCAGTGGAAAAGGCAGACCATAAGTTTGTTTTATGTGCATCATGTTAATATTTACAAACACAGGTACATAATGATTAAATTGATATGTTTTTTTTCTTTTTTTTGTTAAGCATTATCCATCCGTGTATTTGAGTGTATATGAAATAATGAGGAAATGCATGTTATTTTTAATAATGTTTGTTTTGTACTTTTCTGTGAGCATCATAAGGGTACTTGGAAGCTGCAGATGTACATGGGTTTTTTCGTTGCTGTGCGGGAATGTATGGGAATTGTACAGGAATGATGTGAGCCAACATGGCTAGACACCAAGTAAATACTTTCTGTGTAACTGTATATGCCTTTTTACTGCTGATTATAATATAGTGTAAAGTTATCAAAGTCATCTTCAAATTTTTGTAAAGGGAATGAAAACATTTTTACAAACACTAATTTTGTGTGTGTTTTTAGGACTTGTAAATTAAAAATTGGTTTTCAAGTAGGGTCTGATGAACTTTATTTTATGCCAAAATCAAGCAAAACTATGGGAGATATGCCAGAATGTGTAGTATTCTGTATACATATGTTTATTCTCTGTGATTTTATAGAAAATAAATGTCTTGTTAGTGTGATATTGTACATATTTAAGGTATTTAGGAGAATTCAGGGAACATAACCTAAACATTTAACGTAACGTCTTCTAGAAAAATTTTATTTGTACAGCGCACATTTCGTATAGCACACAGTTTTCAAGAACCTAACATGTGCACAATAGGAGGACTTACTGTATTTTGAGTTTCAATCTCTTACTTACACTGGGCCACCGTGGCTGAGCGATTAGCACCCTTGCCTCCTACCAAGGCGAACCGGGTTCAATCCCCAGTCGGGTCACCGGATTTTCGCAAGTGGGAATTTTGCCAGACGATGCCGCTGGTCGGCGGGTTTTCTCGGTGATCCCCTGTTTCCCCCGCCCCTTCTTTCCGGTGACGCTCCATATTCACTTCAATCACCCTCATCCGCTCTCAAGACCTCGCTGTTAACAGCCACCCAAATCTCTTCACTCCCTCTTACTTACACCAATAGAGGAAGAGCAAGTATAGCGCAAATAAACCACTAAGGTAAATTCCACAACACTTTAGTGATGGCAAACTGAGGCCTGCCCCCAGGTAGTTCATTGGCTGCACCACATACTAGAAACTCTAATTCACACCGTAGTTGGTCAGACCAGGTGTTCCACTTCTCCTTCCCAGTCTGCAAAGGCCAGAAGGAAAACTAAACACCACTGCCATTGACTCCGTTTGGGTGCCACACCCAGGATGCATCTCTCTGTCAGTCATAGTTTGAAAAGGCCAGATGGTGGGTACTGAGATTGACGGTACTGTGTCCTGGAGCACACAGTTGGACGGTTGGTTCTACTTGCTTCTTCTCTAAGAGTTTCAGTACAGTCTAAATGACTTATGCAAAGCATGGTAGTAAAAGTAAACAACGTCGGAAAGTTCTCAGGGAAACCATTAGAGGATTAACTAATTTAAACTCCTCAGCATCCGAGGGCAGTAATTCTCAAGTAAATAATTTACCTCAATTGCCGGTGCCACTATTTGGACACTTGATAAATTTATCTGGTAAAGCCCGTCTGGCCGTAGCTGATATACTGCAAGAAGGGAACGCCTCCTTGGACTATATCGTCTACGAATCCATACTAGCCTTTTTACCCCCAGTCAACCAGGTCTACTGCCCTGCACCACCGCAACCGACAGTCAGCTGCTGTCCAGGAGCTCACCTACCATGTGAGCCAGCAAGCAAAGAAGAGCACCCCTCCTTTTCTGTCCAATCACATACAGTGCCCGGAAGCCTTGCCTTGTAAATGTAGTTGAGAATTTTGTTCCCAATAGACGCCCATGCTGCCCATAATATATAACAGCCAGCTCTCGAAAAGGGACTAAGAATCTGGCCAGTTCGTAATCTGATCACCCTGTTTGCACCTCAAAAATCGGACATTCCAATTGCTACTGAATTATCGTGAGAGTGCACAGGACCAGATCTTCCCGCTCGGAAGAACACCTGATTGAACTCACTCTAAGGTTTACCCCCTATCCCCTTGGTTTAGGATAAAGAAACTCAAGCGTTATTCCCAACGTGGAGAACCACACCCTAGCGCCTCAGGCGCGTACTCCAATTGATTCAAATACCGCTGAGCCGCCATGGAGGAGAGGAAGGTAAGGGCTACGAATGGGCCGATACTGATACTGATTAACCGGCCGATACCACAACCATTGGCATCGGCGGCATCTAAACATTATTTGCCTATTAGTATTCACCGATTGGTAGCACTATTTTATTTCAAACAGTGTTAAATAATCTAGCATGCTACCTCTTGTAAAGAATTAATCTACTGCATCCATCAATCAGATATTCTGTGCAAAACCCAAAATATATTCGGAACAATTGTTTTTGAGTGATTTGTTTCCATTGTTTACATTTTACCATATTTCCTGTTGGTACATTCTCTAAAGATTGAGTGCATAATTCGTTTTTGGACACTACATGAATACAAAATAACGCAGTTAATCGACAACCAGTGCTATCGCTAATATTGTTTACATCCCGCAAGAGTTTTCTGTTTTATTTTCTTCTTATTTTTACTGTTTTTACTGCATTCATAGGTTGATGACTATGAGAAAGCAACCTGTATTCTTATTCTTCGTATGAGTTTGCTGCACTTGTAGGCTGGCAGCAATGAAAATGAATTGCACATTCTATGACACTGTTGTATTGAAATGGAAAGTGAAAGCAAATACACAAAATTTTGATGGGCGTAGTTCATGTTGGAAACTGTCTGCTGTGGTTTTGGTTAGAGTATTAAAGGTTTGAATAAGACTCGGCAAGTAAAATTAGCAAAAATTGTCGGTAACCATGGGAGAGTATGGCTTGGCCGGCAAAGGAATACTAAGTGAAAATATAAATATAAATTTGAAAAAATTAGCTGAATTTCAAGTGAATATTTAATATTAAATTGATTTCAATAAGTTCTTTTTGATTACATCTTTAGACTGTTGGTTTAAACAAATATATGTTTTGAGGTTATGTATGGTATTTTTCAGATTTAATATCCAAGTCCTCATCAGGTTGCCTGAAGTTTTGAAGGTTGACTTTAATGAACTCAGTTTGTAATGAATAATGTATTGTCGGGTAACAGTTTTTGCTTGACCGTTAAGTCACTTATTTGCCCAGTTAAATGTCTGTCTTATCATTTATTATTTAAAGAAGTGTTGTATTTCATTTCTATGCTGCAGACACCTAATACTAAGTGCTTAAAGTGTTCACAAAATTGAATACTTAAATTTAAGTAATAAAAAGTATTTCCAAATATTGGGAATTCGGAATGATTGTGCTCATCAAAGCTGGTATTGGCATCGGCAGTTGAGAATCAGTATTGTTGGTATCGGCAAAATGTGGTATCGGCCCATCCCTAGTAAGGTCTACGGTTTTAGTTAGTTAGCATAACTAAACCGCTGATATCCTATTATTTTACTTATTAACGTAAAGGTGAAAACGATATTGGCTGTTGGCTGACGTGTCCATGGATGCCTCTTGTCTAGGGGCATGTTGGTAGGCTCTGGTAGCAAGTATATATATATATATAATTTAGTCCATTCCCCATTGGAATAAACTTTCTCGGAGCCCTGCTAAATATCTACTTGCTGGCCCGTTTCGTATACTTCCACCAAATGTAAACAAACATTGCCATGTAGCATCTGTCAAAATCAATGTTTACATTCCATCGTGTGTGTACATATGTTTGTATACTTTCGCTACACCTAAAAATAAACATTGAAATGTGACATATACTTTTATACCTGTCAAATGTGTTGTTTACTGTTTACAGCTTTTCAAAGAATTCTGTCATGTTCCAAAAACCATTCCGTATGAATATTCACAGTTTAGACCTCTAACATTATTTAGGTCAGCTCTATGACGTTTTAAAAATACCTGAATTGAAGACAGTTCTTACGGTTATTTTACATTAACATATTTGTTTTCCACGATGTAGCTCAACACATGTAATGCACGTTAGTATTTTGCAGCGACTGTGTTTAACACTGTTACAAATGAGAGGTAAAGGGTTGTACTAATTGTAATTATATATTTTGTTTTTGATATGTGTTGGGTCATTTCTTTAAAAGGACAGCCTCAGTTGGAATAAATATTAAAACGAAGGCACAACCAATGAAAAAGTCGCATTGAATTCAAGCGCGCAACTCGTGTTGCTCATTTTTGTCATACAAACTTTAAAAGATAGCGGTGAACATGCACACATCACAGTATATTTATTACTGCTGTGGAAACCCAGATTTATCACAACATCGTAACGTGCCTAGGTAGGTTTATAAAACATAACGTCTACAAACGTGATGGATTAATTTGAAGTATTTTTCGAAGTAAGAATAATTTACGTTTCGTTTAACAAAAAGCAACATGCCACGTCATGGCTCGCCACATCTGTCAACTTCTCTACTGTCCATTCCCGATTGGAAACGACTTATGAAAATCAACCTTTGAAAAAACTCTCTAGGCATAACATGTCACCTGTTTTTTTTTTTCAATAACCTGTATTCCACAAATATATAGCACTGTGGTTAACTTTAGAGTACTGTATTATTGAATAAATGAACCTTTACTGTAATATCTTCTATAACTTGTAATACTTATTTATTTTTTAAATATGAATTAACAACAGCAAGTGCAGCGACGTGTGAACCGTTTGCGAGAAATCTGTGGCTACATGAAACAGAAAGCAAATGGCCTGGCAGGTAGGCAATACACAACCACGGGACATGTTACTATGATGAAAGATGGACAATGGTTTCATTGAACAGCCACGATAAATTACCTAAATTCACTAATGTACACAACGCTTTGCGCATGTAAACTACAGCGGGCACTATCGATGTAACATCATGTAGTTAAGGAGGTAGATTCCTAAATTGTTCATCGCATATTATGTATGCGTTTTATTTCGTGAATTAAATGTAAAATGTCAGGATTAGTCTGAAACAACCGACATTGCCCATCTTTCATGATAGTAACATGTTCCGTGTGTAGTGGATTGCGTACCTGCCAGACCACTGGTTCACATGAGAGTTTTCGGACAAGACAACCTTTGTTGTTAATGTAGACATGCAATAAATCGTGTATAATTGTTTAACACGATTCGTGCAAACACAGGGTTGCAACCCCCAATTCCCCAATGTAAAGGGATGCTATTACCAACCACGTTTCTTAAGGTGAACAATCTCCATTATACAAAACACTATTTGCTGAGTCGCTTAGTTGCAAGTAGTTTCTAAAATATTCAACTTAAGGTATTTCAAAATCCAACTTTTGAGGGCACACAGCTCCCTTAATAATCAATTTTGGAAAACTTGGTTCTTACATTTTCGTCATATATTTTCCTAAGGAATCACCTGTCGGCGTTTGTCGGCGTCTAGACACAAACACTAGTAGTACCTTAGCCCACTTCACTAGGCATCTATTTATTATTATTATTCTTTATGCATAAATTATAACAGCATTAATTGGTTCTCTTATTATTTTCTTTATTTAAAAATTTCAAATGTACATTTTAAAAGTTCTGCAATTTAAAAATGTTCTCTGTCAATACAACTTAAAGTAAGCAAATTAATTTAAACATATTTTAAATGGTAACCGTCTGCTACTTAGTTCATTATTTTTTCATAGGCTTTATTAAATTTACATTAACAGTACAGAGGAGTATAATGCTCAAATTAACTTTGTGTTTTCATAAATAGGAAATATGAACCTTTTATTGCAAAGTTTTTTTTTTTTCATAGGTTTTATTAAATCTACATTAACTTGTTAGAGCTTCTCTGTGTACTATGTTTATTGTTTTATTATTTTCTGGTAAAAAATATATTGGTTTTCTGGAGTTCCGACTCTAGATAACCCGACATATAATTGGCCATGAGAAAAACATTCCTTGCTCAAATCTATTCCCGCAAATTTGAAAGTTTGACCCTGGGACTTGTTTATTGTGAGAGCAAATTATACTTTCACCGGAAACTGCAACTGCTTGAAAGGAATAGGCAGATCCGTTGGGATCATAGGAATACGTGGAATATGCGCTAGCTGTCCGGCAGCAGGCCCAGTTAATATTATTGCTCCAGTGATGTTCCGCAATCTTTTATCAATAGTCTCATGCCATTTCACATATTAGCATTGTAGCATTATTGGGATACCAATCTTTAATTTGAGGTCGTGTGGCGGCAGACCAGAAGGATTTAATGAATTAAAAAATTCTTGAGGGTAGTGCACACTGTCCTTAATGTCGGTGACGGTATCAATGGATTTGTAATGTTTAACTTGGCAGGGAACGTCTTGTAATATCATTGTAATTATTTCTTTAACTGCATTGTTTCTGGGATATATTATGCCCTTGAAGAGAGCCAATGATAGTCTCTTTGCAATAAATTACCTAGATTGGCATGTATTGCCTCTATAAGATGTTCTAATTTGTGGACTTTGCGACCCAATTCAACATCAAGTTGGATTTCAGCGCTACCACCATTTGCGCTTGGAAAAGGGAATTTTCATTCCTCAAGCTTTAGTAATTGTTGTGGAAAACCATTATCATTGTTTTCACTTAAATGGGCTCTCATGTTAGTGCACAAATTAAGTGTTTGAACTGAACTCCATTACGGAGATGATTTTAGACATACTTTTACAATGTATGCATGTGTTCCTTTTGCTATGACAGGAAGTGTTTGGTGAAAATCACCAGTAAAAAGAAAAGTGACACCACCCATGAGTACATTTGAGTTTCTGAGCATATGGTTTACTGCTTCAGCATGAGCTCTATGGCTCATAGTACATTCGTCCCACATATTTAATGCTGCCTCTTGTAACAATTTGCCAAGTGGTTCATTTTTACATATGGAAGATACTTAATTTTGCTCCAAAGATACTGTTAGTGGTAGCTGTTAGTAGTAACTACCTTTTTAAATTAGCCTATTTAACTAAATCAACATTGGTATTATCTATGATAAACAAGCAAATAAAAAGTAAAATAATTAATTTGTAATCTAGACAAATTTAAAAAAATAATTTGTAAATTCAAATTACCTTTTTCAGTTAGCATTAAAAAAATATACATATCCAATATTATTTAGTATGGCTTAATAACAGTTGATTTAATTAAGCTAATTCTCAAACAAACAATAGAAGATATCTGGTTTACAAAATAAGCTATAAATCACAAAATTAACAAAACCATTCCCTGGGCATCATATTATTATTATTTTAAAAAAATTTATTACTAACTTTCAAATTTACATTTAAAATTAAGTATAAAAAATGAACAATTCTTGCTAAACGAATACAGGTATGGCAAATAATATAATTTAGTAGCTAATTAAATTTTCTACAAAATAATTTTACTTACATATAATTACTTTGCCGTAATTGTAAGTTAGAGTAAAAAAATTAATTTTAACATTATTTTTAATGAATTGATTTAAACATTTCTTTCGTAAATCTATAGTTTCGATTATGACTGTACATACAAAAATAATAATTTTTTGTATTTAAAATTTTCCCTCGTGTCATAACGTCATGATTTATAGCCTATGTTCATCCAGAAGGTCCAGGCTACTTACCAGCAATTTTTTATATCGGATAAGTAGTTCCAGAGATTATCTCTAACAAACTCCCAATTTTTCCTCTTTATTATATTTGTGTGTGTGTGTGTGCGTGCATGTGTGTGTGCGTGCATGTGTGTGCATGCACGCATGAGTGCGCATGTGCACGTGGGTGTGTGTGTCTATATATATAAAGTTGTTCCGATACCACGTTTTCCAATACAGATACCCAGATACCATTGCAGATACCCCAATACCATTGCAGATACCCCAATACCATTACTGATACCCCGACATGAATGCCTTCCCTTTTGTTTTATTTTTCCAGCTCACCTTCTTGTGCACAAATGTGAGAAATAATAAAAATTCAAGAGATTTTCCCAATATTATCGCCACCAATAGCACAGCGAGATAAAAATTCTCCACTTACGTCCATTATATACCTATTTTGGCTTCTATAGGCAACACCAGAAGTTTTTAATGAAAAATTAGGGATATTAATATTCCATGTATAGGCCACAATAAATTATTGTATTCCTGTAAATATTGTTAAATCACGATTTCGTACAAACATAATAAATTTTGACTTAATTTTTCCCCTACAAAACATTTGTGATGGAAAATTTGTATTATGTCACAATGTTTACAAATTTGTGTCACGGGATTACTATTCCACAGATGGTAATGTGACTTGAGAAAGCAAAACAATGGCAACATGTTACACAAAATGGCATCTTATCAATGTATATTTGTGGCACTGCAGCGGGCGTGCGAACTACATACAAAATCTTATATAGCACTGAAATTCACAAAATAGTATCTATCAATGTGCACTTGTGGTACTGCGGCGGGCATACAAACTATGTAAGAAATCTTTCTCTTTTACAGCAGCAAAATTATTTTCGCATATACAGCATCTATATGGTTGAACCCCAACTTGTTTATATTTTACGCGTGCAGGATGAAGGTTATTTAATTTATGAACGTGAGTGAACAAATTATTGCAAGAGTAATCAATACTGTGAAATGTACAGCCACACCATATATTAATTTTTGTGTCTAAAGAAAGTAATAACCCGATTTTATTGCCTATAACCAATAATAATGTAGCGTTTGATACCATACCTGAAACAGATACATCGGAAAAATGTTAAGTATCGGGATCGACCAATGCCGGTACCTGGTGTCAGTATCAGAACAACTCTTTATATATTATATCAAGTTTTTTGTGTGTAAGGAATCAGTATCTCCCTATAACTGAAACACACCCAAAACAAGCTGACAACAAAAAAAAAAAATTTTTTTTAATAGTTTTTTATTTATCGTGTTTTATACATTTATAACATTAAGAAACTAAAAAATCAATATAGGTGAACAGTAGATCAATAAATATTATTGTAGTAGTTCAACATTTCTCTTAATTTTTTAGTCTCAATTGAAATAATACTGCTGTAGTCACTATAACTACTCAATATTTTGCCTAACGTTAAATGATACGAATAACACTGTCAGTGCCCAAATCAATACAATTTTATAATATGCAGTACATACTATTGTTTGTGTATAAGCATAATTTGCATGCTGTGTTCATTGCCGTGTTTGTAGTTTTTAGGTATAAATGCATTATTTTGATGATCATTTACAAAAGTATTGTGTGCTGCTCAGGACTAATGTTTGTTTTATTATATAACTTTAAATATTATCATACCATGCCCCTTTTTGTACTTTGGTATTCAATTAAAATAACGCAACTATGAGATTTTTTTTGTGATATTTTATTGTGCATCATTTGCTTGGTTACTTAGTATAGTTGGATCATAAAACCTGGACTTTGGCTTAAAAATATTGTAGTACACAAATGCAGACATTATGCTAAGACCATAACTGACAAATATGAAGATGAAAATATAATTGTACCAAAATCCCTCCCACTCATCAAACATGTACCATCCAATGCTAATGGCCAGATTTTCTATTCCAACAAGTATGAAGTAAAACGAGTAGAAAATTGGGGCCTTGGTGAACTTTGTCCTGTACTCAATGACTGCAAATATGTAGACGTATGCAAGGCAGAGCTGCTGAATGACTGTCTGTAAGCTGGAGCAGCGTGACTTTCGCAGCAAGTAGCCCAGCATGGTGGCATAATGCACTGCCACAACTCCAAGGCACAGTAGCAGGTGGAAATGCATGAAAGATGCTATTGACAGCACTCTGCATAACAGGTGGAAAAACCATGAAAGTATGGCTATCAGCTTCCCCAGGGGCTCATCTTCATCCATGACCTGCATGCACACACATACAAACAGTGTCACAGCCATTGTAGTAACTGCACTAGAACACAAGCGTTACAGTACTGGTTGGTTGAGGAATCTTAACACTGCTTATAATTATGGCAAAATTACACCAAAGGTCAGTTTCTGCAATTCAAAGAAGGTTTTATGATACTTGTCATTATTGTTATACACTTGTTAATGTATAATAAGTTATTGGAAATACATAGTTGTTTCCAGTTTGATATTACTGTCTACTATTAATGCATTTTGCACACACTTCATACACTATCATTGAAGTATATGCGTTCCTTGAGAATGTGCTCTTTCTTGGTAATAATGAATTATTTCAAAATAATTAAATTTCATACTACATGAGCCAGGAGTGCATTCTAGTTTCCACACAAAGTTTTTTTCTAGGAAGCCGCTCTGCATGTGAATATTATATTCAGATATTTTATTTGTATCTTGTATGTTACCAAAAAGTAGCTATTTTGAGCGTGGAAAATTCAAAACATAAGTCTTTTGCTCTTCTTAAAAATAATTTTTACCTGTCCTTTTAACCTGTGAATTACCTGTTCTAACACTTCCAACTACTGTAAATAAGGTAAACTATTTTGCAAGTAAGCTGAAATTGAAATTTCTTTATTTTGAAACTGATGCAGTTGACTTGCACAAAAATAAATGGGACATGATAAAGTACAGTAAATTTTAGTTTGTGATTAATTAAGCACTTTATAGCTGTGCTCAATTTCATTCTCTGTCCACTTTGTATTTTTTGCCACATACAGAAATTAGAAATTCACATACCATATTTATACACATAATTGTCGCCATTGCATAACAGTAGCACCATAATTTTTAAATGCCGAAAAGAATAATTAATTTCTTATTATCCAAAAGTTGTGGTTCTTGTTTTGATGCACTAACCGGTGCTGCAATGCATCTATGCCAGACCTTCACCACAGTAAATCATGAGGAGAGTGATCATCAGCCACCCTTTCCACAAAGCATGGAGGAAATGATTAAAGCAGTTCAGGCTGTGACTTGTTAGCAACCGAAGATAGCAGATGACAAATGGAATGTTTCTCTTCCCTCCCAAAGATTTCCCCCCCACCCTCCAAAATTTAGGCTTGGGAAGTCATGCATTGTTAAGAGTGCAAATGAGACCCTTCATGAGGTTATCCTCCTCCCACTGGCTGACTGACTGAGGAATTAGCTAAGGACACTACGTTAGCTGCTAGGCAACCACTTCCCCATGGGAAGAAGCAATATTGTGCCTAGTCTAGATGAACTACAGCTGAGCATGCTTAAAGATAGCCAGTATCCACCTTCTACCAGCCAGAAGGAAACTAGGACATTTTGCTAGTTGCTAGGCCACCACTTCCCCTCTTGTCATATGTGTAAAGGGAGGAAGCAAGCAACAGCTAAAAGGAAGGAGGGGAAAGTACAGTGGATGCTGTGCTTGATGCTAAACATTTCACTAATGGCCGGTTGCACCATTGTGGTTCATCTGTTGATCCGAGATTATGTCCAAGCTTTATTTAAGATCAACACAGAAAACGTTGCACCATTCGAGTTCAGATCATGACTGGAGATAGAGATGAACTTAATTTTTTACTGACGAGTATAGTGGTTCGAAAACTTGATCCGAGATCAGAGATGTGTCCAAAGGCACTATTAAAGATATTTATTTACTAGAAAAGGCTCAGTAATATTTAAATCACTTAAAAAATTGATTCTGTTGTTTCTTACAATTGAAAAATGTAAATTGAGATATTTTGCAAAGGCTTAAGAACAAATGCATTTATTTGATTAAAGATGTATTCATGTTTGATAAAGAGAGAATGAAATTCATGCTTATCTCTCCGAGCAAACATAATGAAAAACTGGAAAAGCTATTCAGAATATCAGAAACTGTCCTAATTTTCTGCTCAAGCAAAACCTCATGTCAAATTTTTTGCTCACGAAAGAGCAGCCATCGCTGACAAATGTAGCCGGAAAATACATCAACAGATTGTGCTTAGTACAATTGTTTTTTTGGGAATTTAAAACAACATTATACACACTTGAATATTATTCAGTAAAATTGTACAGCTATTATTTTACTTAAAACAGATATATGCTGTTCACAGTAAAGTGAGCACTTTTTGAGGCAGTCTCATCAGACACAATAACCAATAAATACATCTCATTGTGGCATGGGACTTTCGGTTTTGAGTATGGTGAAATGTAAACACTGTGTGTTGATTACTCACATGGCAGTGTTTACATTTACAAATTATGGAATTATATAAATTTGCTGAACGAAAAAAGTAACCAGAGTTTCAAAAGTGCTTACTTTACTGTGAACAGCCTATAAAACATTGCACCATCTAGTTCTATGTACACTACCGTCTTCAATAATATTGTTATTAAAAATAACAAAAAAAGTTTTTGCAACCAATTTTGACACCTGTATTCGTTCAGACATATTTATGCGCACAGGCTTTGTGGAGCACACATTCCCAATCTCAAAATGTTCCATGGTGTAGCCCGTACTTACAGTTTTGTTTTTGCACCCTTTTACTGAAAAATTCTATATTTTACAAGGAATGGATGTGCTGATCAGGAACATAATTAACATTTCAGTGAATAGGGTATCTGGTAATGTTTTCTTTTTTTCCAAGTACTTAAGTAATGGAAACAATTGTAGAGATTGGCTACACTACTATGTGTAATGAATTATTTTCTTTTTAGCCTACTTTCCGAGAGAGAGAAAGGTTTATGAGATGACTTTCCTCTCTGCGAGTCTGTGTGTGTGTATATACAGGTGTGTAGGCATGCGTGTGTGTCTGTGCATGTGTGTCCCCCTCTTTTCAATTTTTGGATACATGAACCAAATTTCACCAAACTTGGCACTCACACAGTACTAAGTAAGTTCACCTGACTTATAGTTTTTGGCCATGCTGGATGCGTACTTTCAAAATGGTGTCCATTTTAATATTTAGGGTTATATGTCATCTCAGAAACCATTCAACCAATTTTATCTAAATTTCTTTAACCTGCAAACACTGAATACATAGCTGGGTATAGTTGTTGGTTTGCCATTTTGGAAGTTAGCACAACAAGCAAATATAAGGATTTTACATTATATCTCAAAAGCTACTCAACCAATCTTCACCAAATTCGGCATGTAAGTAGTACTATTGTAGGCCATATAAATTTATACAATTAAAATTAATGAGGCAATAATTTTCAAAATGGCAGTTATACAACTATTTTAGGTTTATTTGGTACAACTACCATACTGTTTGACTAATTTTAACCAAAATTTTGTATGCTGACAGTATCTATTAGAAGAATCATGTATGCCAAAAAACACTGGTCTGCCATTTTGTTAGATGGCACTACATGAATTAATAACATTTTTGTGTGATATTTTTTGGGAAACAATTGACAGATTTCTACCGAATTTAGCAAACAAGTAGTATTGTGGTAATAGACATAAGTTTTAAGTACGTCAGACGCTTATTTTCAAAATAGCGGCCATTTAGCTATTTTAGCTTGGTATGTTATATCTGCGATGTCATGTAATCCATTCCAACTTAACTTTGTATACTGGGAGTATAAATAATAAACATCAGCTGTTTCTATGTGTAGCCTCTTTTGTCCTCCATTTTGTAATATGGTGCCCCACGAATAAATAAAGTTTTTGTCTTTCATCTTGGAAAACAGTTGAGAGATTCCTACCAAATGTGGCAAATGAGGAGTACTAAGGCAAGTGACGTTAACTAATATGTTTTAAGTACACAGACACTTGTTTTCAAAATGGCACCCATTTAGCTATTTTAGTATTGTGTGCTACTTCATCTAAATTCTAAACAATGTAAAATTCCTATGCAACTTTGTTTGCTGGCTGTATTTATTACCACCCTCAAATTTGTACACACACAATCTTTTTGTCTGCGATTTTGTAAAATAGTATCACATGATGAATTAAAATTGTCATGTGTCTGGAAAAAAAACAACAGATTTCTACTAATTTTGGCAAACAAAATAGTATTATGGCAGGCCATGTAAACTGGTAATTTTTGAGAGGGGCAAACATACATATTTTCAAAATAGTATCCACATAAAAATGTTAGCTCAGAATCTATGAAACTACAAAACAAATTTCTACTTAACTTTGAATGCTATCTATTATATCCATCAAATTTGTCTAGATGCAAAGCTTCATTTTTCCGCCATTTTGTAAGAAAGCCGCACATGAAATAATACAGTATTTATGCCATATCTCTGGAAACAATCAACCAATTTCTTTCAAATTTGACAAAAAAAATTTTATTGTGGTAGGCCATTTTAATTTATATGTTTTAAGTGTTCAAGTTCTTATTTTCTGAATGATGCCTATACAAACATTTTAGCTTGCATCTACGAAACTATGTGCAGATTTAAATTTAACTTTGTGTATTGTCATCAAATGTGCTAATTCATAACCTTTTTGTCCTCCATTTATAAAGATATTCACATGAACAATAGTGGGTTTACGCTATATCTCAAGATGCTGTATCTCAAGGACCAATCAATCGATTCATACCAAAATTTTACTCAAGTAGTACTACAGTAGGGTATGTAAATTAATGTGTTTTTTCTGTGGCAGGCATTTTTAATAGGTTTTATATAAATAATTTAAATTAATGTGCTATATCAATGAAACATTTTTTTGTAAATCAACCAAATTTTGTATGCTAAGAGTATTTATTAGAAGCATTATTTATGTATACAAAATTCCTCTTTTGCCTGATTTTTTTGCAAAATAGTGTCAGGTGAGTAAATTGAACTTTTTGCCATATTTCCAGACCAATTCAACTACTTTCCACCAAATTTTGCATACCTACATTCATGTTAAGTTACGTGTTTTAAATGGGGTCAGACACTGATTTTCAAAATGATGGATGGCCATATAAATATTTTAATATTTTTGTTATTTCTATGTAACGATTTAACCAATTCAATCAAACTTTTTATACTGACAGCATCTATTAGAAGTATCATGTACAGATCCTCTTTTTTGCAATTTTGAAAGATAGCCCCGTTTAAGAAAATAAGGTTTTTATGCCATATTTCGGTGACGAATCAATTTCCACCAGATTTTTCACAGTAGTAGTATTTTGGTAGGTCATGTAAAAGTAAGTGCTTTTAGTAGCTCAGACATTTATTTTCAAAGTGATGGCCATGTAAATATTTCAGATTAGTAAACCCTATCATTCAAAACATTAGAATGGTTACATCCAAAGTTGATGCTCCGAATCCTACCTCCGTGATGTAGTTGATTGCACACTAGCTTAATTTTAAGAGTTTTTCTATTTTTAAACCCCGGGTAAGTCACTTGTGTATTTTAATTATCTTGGTACTGTTTCATCTCTAATGATATTGCTGTAAATGAGACATCAATGCCTACCTACCTTCTAAGCTTTTAAGAACCTCACTAAAAAAATGTGCACCCATGTAGAGGAAAGTAGGCTCATTAGTTATTATAACCTCTTGTTTTATCTTTTCATGTTTTCTCGTGCGGAGTATTTTCAGTGAAGATGTGCCATCTTTGTATGGCTGAACAAGACACAAGACATTTTCAAAATAATTATTTTAATTTTATCTAAAGAAAGGACTGTATTCAAACATTTTCTGCTAAGTTTTATGTTTATTGATATAATTCTGAATTACATACATATATTGTGATTTTATGTTTGTTTTTAAAAATTTGTTTTAAAAAATTACGTGAAGTTTTTAATGCTTTTTAAGTTATTTTTGTTTATGTATTTATGTTAGTTAATATCTCATTTTTAATTTTTAATTCATTTCACATGATCTTTCAATTTTTTACCATTTGGTTTTAGGTTAGTAAGTTTAAATGTAGTACTGCTTTCAAATGACTGGTCATGGAATAATAAGCCTGGGAGAGTTGAATTTTAGAACGTCATGAACATGGTGTGCGAAATTGATGTCACTCCCACAATTTGGGAAAACTTTAAGCGAACCCCTTTTGGTAGTGCTTCAAGTGCACTAAAAACAGTTATTTAAGATGTGTATTTTCCATTAATTTCTGTAATCTGTGAATTTGGATGACTCAATGTATGCCCACATAAGCCCCACGAGGTTCATGCTGTACACTGAACAGAACCAAATGAAAATTGAGACAATGAAAACTAAATTTGAAAGAATATAAATATTTGAAAATGGGGAAATTTGAAATTTTTTCAAAATACAGTTATAGAATTTTGTGGAATCAACATTTTGTTTTCTTTTCATATGTTTTTTTAAAGAAACTTGACTGAGAAATGTGTTTTATTTTACTATGGGAACTAAGGCACTGTGGGTAAAAAAATTTATTTAAGATTTTTTTTGACAAAACAATTAGGAAATAAATCCAAGATTAATCTGTGTTTTGAGGACATTATTACTGTAGTTCATGTACACTTATAGAAATGCACACTATTTAGTCTGTTAATTAACATTGTTACTGTGTCTTTTTTTATTTTATTTTCAACAAATGCTCTGTGTGTGTGTGTGGCGCACGCGTGCGCATGTGCGTGCATGTGTGAACACGCTCTATCTCCCAACCATGGTCGAGAGTTATGTCTAATTACCAATGTTAGTTGCATTTTTGTATTAAAGCTTGTTCTTATCTGCTTACACGGTTAATTAGCTGGACATTATAGCCTGTAACTAAAAGAGTTGTCCAATTTCACAATGATATAACTTTTGCATGAATAAAAATAGTGGCCTCATGGTAAATTGTAAAATGCACATTGAAATGTAAAGTTTCCTTTGGCTGATGTTGCTCGTCACCGGTTTACTTGGTTGCCAGTAGTTGTTGCCTTGGTGGTGCTACAGCTGGTGTTGCTAGCGAGCTCATTCAGTATACGTCAGGATGGCGATAACACAGCAACAAAAAGCATTTTTCATTCTCTGTTTTAACGTTTCAACAACCGCGAGTCAGTTATAACTTTGCGGCATGGTTTTCGTCAACAGTATGGCTCTTTCTGTGCAGAACATCAGATGGTGGCACAAGCAGTTTCAAGAGACCAGTTGTTTATGTAAGGGGAAGTTCACAGGTTGCTCCAATGTGCCTAAACAAGACTAGAGTGCATCTGGCAAATTTTGTACGGAGTTCACATATGTCCACTTACCGTGGAACCAGAGAACTAGCCATCTCCCATATAACTGTCTGGCATGTTTTGCGGTGACAATTGTTTTTCCAACCATACAGAATGCAAGTGATACAACAAGCCCTTCGTGATACCCTATCAGTATTACTATAAGTGCTCTGGTAATTATTTATGTTATATATATATATATATATATATATATTATATATATAAAACTGCAAGCAGGTATTTTTTTTTAGAGATGGTTTCCAGAGGTACTAAAAGTTAATTGTGAACATCTGTTTTGTAATAATTGTTGTTAAAAGTGAACAGGGATCAGAACAGCAACCAGATGAGTAATGCTGCATATTGGTGAAATAATCACCTTAACTAGTATTTTGCGAGATGGCAGGGGCATACTCCTGTAGCTTGACCGGGTGATGGGGACAGGTGCAGACGCAGGTCTCGGTGGTGGCGGCGCTGGCATGTCTGGGGCAGAAGGTGTTGTGCTGACTTGACTGTCGGAGTGACGTGTGGCAAGGGCAGCTGGCTGAATAAGCGGTTGTTCTATAGTTTGTCGGGACTTTGACTGCCTCCATGGCTCTACGCGCCCTTTAGCCTTTTGGCTCTCGAACCTCTGGAGCGATGTTATGTAGGTGGCCATGATTATAAGGGATGTGACCACCAGCTGCACTTGAGCCCAGCCTGTAAAAAAAAAAGCAATCGTTTAGGTACTCTTTTCCACATAGTAAGGCTTAAAAACCAGAAACATGTTTCTCCTCATACATAATAGTTTGAAACAAATTTTTTTCAATTTTATTCCTATAATTTTTTTACGTTTTTCTAATCAATTGATAATCAGTACTGAATAATTATGAAATTTACTATTTTAGCAAATGTATTTGCATGAATAAAAAAATATGGAATCAGAACATGACATATCTGCACATGTTTTTGTTTCTGACAGATTCAAAATACACAGATTGATAATTATTTTCTCAGTTTTGTGACCAAGGATATATCTTTTGTGTTCCAACAATAAATCAATTGTAACATCGCAGTTGTCAAAATTTACAACTGGAAATCATAGCCCGGGTTCACACACTCAATAGAGACTGGAAATTCGCTAGGCGCCATGTTGAACAAAAGAAAATGGTGTCTCTTCACTTTTATTTTTAAATTCAGAATAACAAGTAATGTTTTTCCAGTACTACAGAATCGCAAGCTGTTAGATTATGAACGAGCCAAAAGAAACTGAACAGCGCTGCAGTAGTTGATTAGTTATTAATGTCACTCCAAAAACTTGCATCATGAGAGAAATTTACGAAGGCAGGAGGGAAATTAATTCACTCCTGATACTCTTAATAACCTCCCACACCAGCGCAAACAATTTAGTGGAAAAGAATTTGTAGACCGAAAGTACTTGAAGTTGTAAACAAAAGAAGTTGAGGTTGCAGGTGCCTGCTGATGTAGGCTAAATTGGTTCTGCTAAATGTGTCTTCTTCACTGGTTCATAATCATTTGCTCACGAGCTGTGGACACCCTGCACTCACATAGCCACGCCCCAACCCCCACTCCTCGCACCTGTGTCCTAAAAGTGTGACCCTAAAATTATCTGAGGAAGAAGTTCCAGTGAAACTGCAGGATCGTAGCACCTCTGCTGCCCTGTGATGTCACACCCGCCAGCCTCGGGCCGAGGTGGATAAATTTGTCGTCGCCTCCAGGCAGAGAGATAATAAATGAGCGGCACCGCCGTAACCCTGATAAACGAACCCCTGCGATGAAAGGCTACGTTACCCCACACCCCCGGAAGATTGCTGATCCAAGGGGTTTTCTACTATATAAGGAGGTACAAGCGCGCCTCTCACCAGAGACTCCGGGCTGCCGGCCGCATAGGTCAGCGAGCACTCCTTGGCCTGTGAAGACCTCCCTCCTCTCCTGCAGCCTGCAACACGGCTTCAACTCCAGCAGCTTGATAAGGCTTAACCCGAGCAGCTTGAAAATGCTTCAACCTTCAGCAGCTTGAAGAAGGCTCTTCCTGCTCCAGAAGACTCCAGAGGTAATCCGACATCCTATAACCCTGCAACCCCTTTACCCCAGTCAAATTCCTTCACTCCACGGTAGCAGATTGTCACGACAGTTCCCTTCTGGGCAAACCCTCTTTTACCAGGATATGCTGTAAAGAGCGTAGACTTGCATAAAATAACGTAAATGTAATTCTTTACTTTATTCAGTTATCTGGCTCACCTTCACCTGCATTAATTTGAATGATTAATTATTTGAATTTAGCTAGTTTTTGATCCAACCGGGATTTTCCACTTTCCAAAATCCGTAATAAATATTACGTAAACTGAAAAAGTTGACTACCTTAATTTTAATGTTGGTTGCTGGTTCATTTATTTTTTAATTATTTGTGTCAGTAAATCTTGTTGTCAGGTGCAAGAGGACTAGTCGTGAGACGGGCCGAACTCCACACAAGACGGAGCTTGCAGAAAGCTTAGAGTCAACAAAGACAAGCCGCTGCTCCTGGGTTTCTGGTGCTCCCTCGCCTACCCTCCGTGGCATCCTAATACCGGACTGCATATCCATACATCAGGGTCTTGGGTGTGACTGAGTAATACACACCCCTAGAACTATGCATCTGCGAAAGGTTAGAAGGCAGGTCAGATGCACAGCAAGAAGGGTGGAATTAAGTGCCGTACATGGCACAGAGAATGCTGAGCCTTGCAAAGATTAATAAACTCACAGGTCGACATTGAGGTTACGAGTGAGGACACATCCTCGTCTGCGGAACCTGAGCTTGTACCTAGCCCTATCTTACCTTTCATCCCTCTCGACCACAGGTCAGAATTAGATGCATATTTAGGTGCTTGTAGGCTGGAATCGGGACCAGAACTTATCTGTCCCCTCCAGCCGGAGACTCCACTGCCTGCCGTAGTCGTCATCCCACTTAAGAAAGCCAGGACGTTCTGAATACATGCATTATAAAGTTGGCTTCCAGGAAGATTATCCGGGTTCGATTCCCACCTAAGGTCGTTGCAAAGTCTCACACAGTTCCTTCACCTGCAAATTATATTCCAGCACACAGACCCACACAGCCACTGCGGATAAGACCAATCCCTTCAGTAGGATCATCCAATATCATCATTGACTATCTCATCTCATGACTCATACACCCCCGGGATAGCTGGCATCCTGCCTTTTGGCAGCCCTTGTAGTAGGAAGATTGATCTCCCCAGAAGGGAATCAATCACGGTTCGCCTCGCTCTGGGGTTTGATTTCCCTCTCCTCAGGCGGTATCCTCTCACTAAGCGGCCCCCCCACAGATCTACCATGACCCACTGAGCTAGAGTAGCAGCTAAAATGCTGCGGCAGGATCACTTGATGAACTCGGGAGGGCTGTCAGCGCCTTAACCACTATCACGAAGATAAGAGCATGTGTCAAGCTTAAAAAATTGCACAAAATGAGATTGGGTTCGAATATACAACCCCTTCCATAATTATATAACCATTGTGCTGTCTTCTCAGCGTTAAAGGCACAAACACAACTGTTGGTCTTTTAATATTGTTTATTGACATTATACATTAACTTTAGAACATTTTTTACTTTGTAAGAGGGATGGTAGTAAAGTAGTTAACTGTTCAGTTGTGACACCCCTGCCAGAGTCAAACTACGGTTCCACCAAGTCTATCACAACTCTCATTTCTTGGTTCAATTTTTCGTTGATTGTTTCATACTCACTATATGCCTGAAAATTGCACACATCGCCATTTCTTGGGTCAAAACATGTTCATATTTCTATTCTATACAGCTCTGGCATAGACTTCATGTAATTTCTCAATACGCATTTGTCACAGAATATGTAAGTTTTTCATTGACTGTCAAATTTTCCTTTGGACTGTAGTTTTGAATGCAGGCTTTTACAAAAAATATAAAATACAAATCAATGCAAGCAGTAATAGAAATCTGCTTCATGGCATAATGGCAGTAAAATATGGGTTACAAAAAGCTGGACAGCTGGTCCATAATTCTGGAATAGTTGTTTGGTTTCCATGTATTTTACAGGCAGCTGTAGGTAATGCAATAAAAGCTGCCATTTCCTCGGCATTTATATATTTTCATTTATAATTCTCTTAATGTTCTTTATTATAACTCACAAATGTTTGTTTAGCTTTTACTTTTGTGCATGTCTACAAATTATACCCACCATCTCTGGAGGTAAGAAAAGAGAAAACAATAGTTATTCTATCATGTTCAGGGTCACTTTCTCCAGAATACCATAAGTGATGCATTTTTCTATCTTCATCACACCTTATCTCAGTTATCAAAAGTTAGTAGATTTTTAAACTCTTCAAAACTGTATGTTTCTGGCATTTTGTAAGTTATATAAAGAAGATTACAAAGTGCTAAAACAAAGAAGGGCAACACAACTTTTGGAGTAAAAATTTCTTTGCTTCAGGTAAATTTTTATAACCACTTGTGGGTAATTGATATAGTGAACAACTTTAGATATTGTCTACAAAATTCATTCCAAATAAATTCAACTAGGATAAGTGAAAAGTATACATAAAAATCTGAGACATGTTATTGCAGGAGGGGTAGCAAATTAAATTAATTTGACAATCTCTTTATCCCGAGTGTCTCTAGACATATAAATGGGATCAAGACACAGTGCAAATGTTAAATAAATAAATCAGTAAGAAAGCTACCCTACTAACAACTATGAAATAAACAAGTGAAACACAGACATATTTTAGCTTCTCGTGACTTCCCTTTTAAAACCATACTTAAAAAAACAGGCTTTTGAAACTAAGTTAAACTAATAACAAATACAAAATATGTACACAAAAATATAAGATGGGGTAAATGCAACCTCCCACCCCTTGTTAGTAGAAGAGTTAAGAGGCATATGTACCACAGAATCTGTTTTGGACGTTCGAGGCACAGAAGTGAAGGAGCGATAAGGGTGACACTAACATGTGTGCCTATCGCTTCTACATGAAAGACGTTGAACAGGCTTGCAGCGTTTCCATTTCTGGATTGTACTGTATAAATCTATATCTGTCACGATGAGACTTAATTGTACCCACAGATTCAACTACATGTGTTTTAATTAATTTCTCTTACTTACTGAAGTACATAGACCGAGTAAGCTCTAAAGAAAGCTTTTTATACAATATAAATTATTTTATTAATACACTGAATGGAATAAAAACAAAAATGTGGAGCCTAACATAATTGGTTTTTACTTTTTCTGGCAAAAATTTAAACATTTATTTCCTAAGATGACTTTACAGAAAATATTTTAGTCATCTTAAGGGAAAGGAACCCAACTTACGAACATCCTAAACACAACCCAATAGACTTGTCACTGTTAGTTAACAAACCTCTCGTCTCTTATCCACAGATTTATTCGCCTTTATGCACAAGCATAATGAAAGGTGTGTGTGTTGGTGCCTTCCATCCCTTGTGGTTTTTAGAGCCCACTAGAACTCGGTTTATTAACTATTTGTTACTGTTGTGCCACAGGTCATATCAGAGCAGTCCAAATTACTTTGAGTTATATTTCATTAATTTTTTCTCCTTGAGATGTTGATAAGTTACAGAAATTGGTAATTTCATCATAAATTTTGGTAATAGGTTATTTTTTGATTTGTAAAAAAAATTTTTTTTAAACTGATAGCATATTTTTTTTTTTTTTTTTTTTTTTTTAATTTTATTTATTTTTACTTTTTGCTATTGCTAATCCTTATTTATCATATTTTTGCTGCCTGCATGTTGCTGCTGCCCTGTGTGGTAGCACAGTTCGCACGGGCCTTATGCCAGTTCTGAACAGCAGTCAACTAGGATTGCTGTTTCTTATTTTTTTATTTTGTAGCTTCCAAAACCCTGTGAATTTTAAAAACATATTTGGCATTAATTTATGTCACACACATACACACACATTTAAATGTCTTTGTCATGAAATGATAACCTTCCAATTGGCCTATTTGATTCACTCTTTGTACCTCACACAATTCTCCTGCAATGTCCACACGTTACCACTCATAAACTTGTGACTTCTTGTACAGGGATTGCCATTATAGAGCTAAGTTTGCACATGTAATTGCTGTCCTGTGTCAATTTTACTCATACTTCTAATACATAACTACTTCTATTGTTATAGACTTGTTTGTTTATTTATTTGTTGTAGTTAACAATAAAATACAGCATATTTCTGCACCAATCTCACATTTTTATTATACAAGTAAAACATTTGTTTTATTTCCTTTTGATTGAGTAATTAAAGCCTTGACCTAATGGGAAAGAGATAAAGGAGAGGGAAAGTAAATTCACTAGACATTTTGTGAATGGGGGATTGAAATCCAGGGCAGGCAGTTGTAACTGAATCTGCAAACTCTTTGAAAGCAAATCAGGCATGCTAATTTTATGGTAGACTTTGTTGGGTTTTCTCAGATGTGCATGTGAAAAGTAGGAGTGAAACAGCTTGTGTAGAAGTTTGGTGTATCAAAGTTTTTGCAAAACTACTTTAAATAAACATACACAATTTTATGAATAGTAATACACAGTTTTTATGGATAGGAAATTTACTCATAAATGCACTGCTGGACATGGAAAGTGCTACACCCTCTTTCCTTACGTGAAACTTAATCAAATCAACGGCTGATTGGTGATCAGTCTTTCATGAATAGAAAGTGTGTTGTTTAGCATCCGCAAAGCATGCCTTTAATATGGGTTAGGGTCTCCTCTCGCCGCTATTCAGGCAGCGATGCGACGAAGCATTCCATCATACAGATGGCAGATAGTGTCCCTGAGACAATACTACCATGCTTCCTGCAATTGCACACACAAATCAGCCAATGTTTCGGCAGATGGTTGACTGTGGTGCAAACGTCGTCCCATAATATCACGTTTGTTCAGTAGTGGACAAATCTTGAGACCTGGCATGCCAAGGAATGGTGTCCACATATTGTAGAGCTTATTGGGTGATGTGAACTGTGTGGGAATGAGCATTATCTTGCTGTGTAGTAGCATTGAGTATGCTGCACAAATATGGCAGAAAATGGAGCCACAGAACCTCATTGACATATAGCTGTACAGTCTCTGTGCTTTCAACTACCACAAGATGTGACCGTGAGTCATAATTGATGATATCCCATGCCATAACAGCTGGTGTGCAGAACATATGGCGTTCACGAATCAGTGTATATTTGTTGCATTGCCCACTGTAGTGCATTAAAATTGAAGTAGGACTCAACACAGAACACAATGTGTCGCAATTCTTCTGTCCAATGTTGATGTTTCTGGCACCATTGACGGCACGCCACATGATGATGAGGGATCAAATTCAAACAGCACAGTGAATGCTATGCCTGTAGGCCAGTCTCATTCATGTGGCAACACTTGTTCTTGTTAAGATTGGCAAATGAAGTGCATGCCCCAACAACTGCAGAATTTCTCTGGATGTGGTGCCTTATTCTGTTACTGTATGTCAGAAGATAGGACAATCTTCTCTGATGCTAGTGCATCATGCAGGACCAGTACCTTCTCTACGTGATATACGACCTGTACGTATCGACCCCTGCACACATTGTGTCATAAGGGTGATTGCACTGCCAAGATGACTGTATGATGAGCCAACCGTCCTGCTGTGTGCAGTTAGACCATACAACCCCATTCAATTGTGTTTGGGTGGTGATATTCTTCACGAGCATGACACTGGCATACTGATATGCCTCTCTGCTTCTTAACAAGCTGTTGTACTGTACTGGCCACAAGTGCATACTACATCACGTTTTGCAGTGATGTTTCTGTGGCATAACTTTAACCATTTGTATTGTACAATTGGTACTGTATGTGGTTTTGATTTTATTGCAAATGGATGACACTCAATGGGTGTAGTGATTTACATGTCCAGTAGTGTATATGTATGCATTTATATTACAGAAGAACCCATTTTATACACTTCCCAATTTTACACTTTCCTGCATTTTACACCAATTTTCTTTGATCCCATTTAATGTACATATAACATAAATTTACTTTTCCACCCTCTGCATTTTGTAACATATTTTTCTGGTACCCTGATATGTTTTAGAAAGGAGTTTTACTGTAATTTCTATTTAACATGAAAATTATATTCAGCTGCTTGCCAGTACTTACAATATCATACAATGTGAATGTATTTTATTCTTGGGACAAATGTGAGGATGTTGGACAGAGGCATATTACATGAAAGGGGTGAAAGTGTTTTTGTGTATTACAAGTGTTCTTGCTAAAACTAGTGGTATACATACTTGTTAGCATATTTAGTGTATTATTAACTAAACTTTCTCATGGTTTAGTCACATTGCATACTTTATTTTATAAAGTAATACAAAATGTTTATGAAGTACATAAAACAGTGAGTGATACGATGGAATGGTAGCAGTATGTGGTAGAACGTACTGATTCGTATTCCAAAGGTGTAGGCATACAGCATGCAGTACAGCTGCAGCAGCGACTGTGGAGCACATTGTAGGAATGCCTCCATGTACAGAAACAGCTCTATATGACTAGGAGCCATCAGCATTGCAAGTGCTTCCTCTCTGAGCGGAGACTCCTGAAGCACTCCCTCAACCGACCAGAATATTTGCTTGGAAAACCTGCACAATGCAAAACAGTACTCTTCCCCATCACAATCCTGTCATTCTCGCAGCATACTGTAATTTAGTTTGTATATAGAAACTATTTACTAATAATTAGCATTTACTGGGACAACTGTCAAGTGTAATTTGAACTGTGATATTTGATGTTCCAACACTTTGTAGCTCTTGAAATTCAATACTGACAAAACAAATAGAGATATTTATATGTAGCTATTTGAAACCATTGTAAATTTCATGTAATATATATGCAGCATGCTAGATACAAGAAGCTTTGGCAGACCATCACAGGATAAACATAGACATTTACTTGAATGGTGAGAAGCAACAAGAAGCCAAAGTGAAGTATTTACATTCATAGTTGAGATGACATGACACTATCATAACTAGCAGCACAGCATATTAAGAAACAAATGTTTGGAATGTTCTTAATATATGGAGTATGCATATAAATATAACAGTATAAATGTCGATTTCATTAGTTTTATAACAATTTAATATTTGTTTTATTTGGAGAGTTAGTCTCCATTTTGTAACTGAAGTAAGGTTACATATTCCTAATTAAATATCCCTGAATTTATTGATTTTACAGATAAAATATTAACAATGTTTGAACTTATGTTTGCGGTGAACAACCATATCGTAAAATTTTGAACTCTGGAATTCCAGTTATTATTAAGCTTCATATGCGCTGTAACAATTGCCTGTTCGGTTTTACATTTTCTTCTTAAACTTGTGATGCGAGCAGGGCTTGTATGGAGTCTGTAATGCAATTGTCTTCCTTGCCTCCCTGGTAGTTCAGCATATATCCACTGGTGGATTACCCAATAGCAAGCTGGGATTCCAGCTCAGCCTTAGTGGGTTTGTTGAACTATGAGTTATCAGTTGAGCTAACTCTGAGCTTGTCTTGTGAAGACAAAAATTCCATACATTTGCCCTACTTGTGATGTGGCACCTCTTGCCAATACTACTCAACCTCCCTGGAGGGGATATAATGTATCTCAAGATAGTTTGTATGAAGGCTCATTTTCTCATAGTTATAACTCGAGTTGGAATCCATCTCCACTTACTTTGAGCCACGATCAAGATTTTTGTGTTTGTATTGAAACATCAGGGAGTCATGCTGTGCAATAATAGTAAAGTCATTGTTGTGTTAAGAACAGGATTAGTTGAAGAGTGCTTGATTGAGTGATAGTGTTTCATGAGAGCAGTGCCAGATTTCCCATTAGGCTGACTAGATCTGGGCCTAGAGCAGCACTTTTTAAAGGTCAGCATTGCATAATGGGGTATATATATTCATTATGGCTGTGTAATAAAATTAAATTAATAAGAATTCTTAAATAAATCCAATTAAAATAAGAGTCAATTATTCATGATTAGGGCCACCTGTTTTTCATAAAAAGTTTTCAGCACATGCTAGATTTCAATACCCTATGGGCATACCAGTAGTATTCTTTTACTTATTGACAGTGTGTCTCTATGAGAAGACAGTTTCTTACTTGAATGGCCAATCAGAATTAGGTTACTCCGATACTGTACGTCTGTGTTTCACGAGCAGACACCAGGCACGTGCGAGTTAAATCATCCAGCCGTGATATTGGTTTTGAACTGACCTATTTGGAGTTTAACTAGTCGTGAAATCTTTTCGCAAAAAACAGATGGCCCTATTTATGATCAATTAATACGAACCTTTGTTTTTCTAGTTGTCTCCATATCTGCAGGTATTATCTTCAATTGCCTTTTTATCTGGGGAGAGGAAATGCAATATATGTATAGAGCTTGTGATTTTTCCGTTCCTTGATTTTTACCATCTTTGGTTTTCAAGTTTTGCTGTGTTAGTAGCTGATGAATTATAGTAGTTTGTTTTCAATTCTATCTAATGTTTTATTTATTGTAACACAAGTAAAGTAGTCGCAGTTCTTGGTTTCTAATTAAAGTGTTTTACTATTACTGCAAGTGACAAGCGTGATCGTAGCCAAGAAGTAACTGTGTGACATATTAAAATGGAAATATTTTTTTTTACTTCAATAACACAGATTACTAGGAAGTATTCTATATTTATCTTTGCAACTCTATAAATGCAAATCATTTGAGAGCAGCATTAAACCAGCATAAGTTTTAGAGGTGAAACAAAACTTGACAGAAAATTAGCATAAACAATTTAGTATATAACAATTGTATTACCAATTAAGGTAATAAAATATTATGATTGTAAACATATATGAATTCTATTCGCGATTCCATTTGAGCTCTAATGAAAATCTCTTTACTTGCACAATAGATAATTATATAATTTATTAAAAAACATTTAACTTATGGAAATTGCTCATGAATATGGTCTGCAGATGATTGATGCAGTATTGGTAATTATATATATATATAATATATATATATAAATAATCCATTGTGCGTGAGTAAACTGCATCATCGCTGACAAACCACTGGACCAATTGAGACCATATTCACACCATATGTTATTGAGGGGGTGAATAAGGTTCTATATTTATTATTATTATTATTATTATTATTATATTAACTTCTATATTTATGAGCTGATTTTGCTCATACTTGAAGAAAATGTTTGTTGAGCTAAAAGAAATTGTTTATTGTCTTTGCATTTGGTAGGTTAGGTTCCGATAGGTGGCGCTGGAGTCTTCTTAACTTCTATATTTATGGGTCGATTATGCTCATACTTGCAGGAAATGTTTGTTGATCTAAAATAGAAAAATGCCAATGATACCACGGTCAAACATCGGTCGACGTACCAGACGTAATAGATAGGACGCATTGAGAAGGCAAAATAGAACTGAAATTGGCGGAACAACGTTCGCCGTGATCAGCTGTAAATCGAACACTTAAGGATTTGAGAGAAAATTACAGACTTTTCAGTGGTGCTTTACTTTTATTGTCTGGAGACTTCAAACAAACATTAACCGTAATACCACGTTCAACATATGCTGATGAAATCAATGGATATTTAAAATCATTGTCATTGTGGCAAAATGTACATACGCTCAAATTAACAACTAACATGCATATACGACTTCAATATGATTTATCTGCTGAAAAATTTGCAAATCAATTGTTGGATGTTAGTGATGAAAAAAATGTACTGCATTGATAATACTCAATCAATTACATTGCCCAATGATTTTTGTACTGTTACGGTAACAAAAGATGAATTAATGGACAGCGTTTTTCCTGATATTAAACAACGGTACCAAAATCATCAATGGTTAAGTGAACGTGCGATATTGACTGCCAAAAATATTGATGTTTTTGCTTTTAATTAAAAAATACCGGACATGTTACCAGGCAAAGCAGTTACTTTTAAATCAGTTGATACTGTTGTAAATGAAAATGGTGTCATTATCCAACCAAATTTTTAAACACATGATTTGACAGGCCTACCACCACATATATTGAAATTAAAGATTGGTTCTCCAATAATTTTGCTTCTTAATAATAATAATAATGTACCATGCCTTTGTAATGGAACAAGATTGGTTGTGAGAAAAATAATGGGCAATTTTATCGAGGCAACAATTTTAACTGGTAAATTCAAAAGAGAAAATGTATTGTTTCGATAAATTTCAATAATACCAAACGATACACCATTTCAGTTTAAACATTTGCAATTCCCTATTCATTTAACGTTTGCAATAACAATCAACAAATCACAAGGACAATCAATGTCATGATGTGGATTGGATTTTGAAAATCCATGTTTTTCTCATGGTTGTTGGATGTTCGCATGTTGGTAAACCATCTGATTTATTTGTTTATGCACAAGATGGAAAAACAAAAAAAAAATATTGTTCATCAATTAGCTTTACAATAAATTATTGTTAAATAAATAATTACACTTGAGTTTTGTAATTTCTTATTGTTCAAATTTCTAGCAACATAGCGATATTCTCACCATATGTTATTGAGACGGCAAGTAAGGTTTTTAGTTAGGTTTCATTATTGGAAGAAGAGGATGTATATAATTTCAATTATAAACAAAGAAATCCAACAACAGGTGCTAAAAAGAGGCGGAACAACATTCACCGGGATCAGCTAGTTTTATTACATATATTAAAGATAAAAGCTGATGCTGGCAGTTATTCAAGCATCCAAGTAGCTGGTAATAGTAATCACAGTTACAGAAAAGTAATCTGTGTGGACTGAAGGTGTTGTAGACAGGATTTTCATTTTCTGAGGACCTCCGCAACATTATTACTTTGTAATGTCATAGACGTCAGATTTGGCGACTGGAAATCACAGCTCAGGTATACTCACTTGGTAGAGATATGAAACTTAATTAAAGCCGTCATGTTAAAAATAAAATTAAGACTTCAAATCTCTGACTATTTCCTCTGTATTTTTATTTCAAATTCAAGATAAACAGTTCACAATCTTCCTGTAATGCAGAGTCACGAACAGTCAGCTTAACGAGACAAACGAGCCAAGACCAGCATCGCAGTAATTCATTTATTATTTACGTCATGCAAAAACTTGCATCGTGAGAGAAAATTAAGAAGGCGGGAGGGACGTCAATTCCCTCCTGGCACCCTAGCGACCTTTCACACCGGCAAGGGTGGGCAATATTTGTCACTCTCAATATGCTTGCTTCATGGGCTTGTGGTAGACTGTTAGCGAGCAGAAGGTGCTTGGGGCTTAAATTGACACGTGCCTATTCCCACTCCTTGCACTGGGTGGCAAAAACCTGACCAAATAAGGGCATGGTGTGGTACGGAATCCCTTCGGAAACCTGTGCAATCCCCATTGCAACCACTTTCCCATGCCATACCAAACTGCGTCGTCGTAAAAACAATCTGAATTCTAGAACATTCTGGAAGGAAATGTGGTAAAAGCTTTCATCTCCAAATGCTGACGCAATCTCAACTACGAGTTAAATTGTATTATTTTGCATGTAATGTGGTTTGATGCAGAAAGGCTATAATCATATTGAAATCTCATGTAATAATGGACTTAGTTTGAACCACTTTAATTCTAACTTGGTGGTCATGCCATAGATGTGCCTTAGTAATGCAGCCACCTTGGGTCCTATCTAAAAGTTAAAATTAAGTTTTTTTTCGTGTTTAAACATTAAGTTGTGACCTACTTTATTTTACCTTAATATTTTTGTTTTTTTCATTGGAAAGTTGACGACATTTTACTTGGTTTCACTGTCTGCACGCTAGTGTTAAGCCTCTATTTAGGTAGGTTCATAGTGTGATCCCAAACACTGTACGTATGGAGTTTCTTAGTTTCTTAGTCTAGAATTCTCATGTGTGGATATTGTTATGAATACTTGTATGATTCGAGCGAAGCTTTCCTCTAGGTATTCACAATTTCTCATAATACCTTTGTGATTTAGCCATCATTATTCCTTCTCGGGAATTTTAACATTCTTGGGCTAAAATATACTGTCTAACTGATTCCAAACTAAAATAAGAAACATTTTTACTCCTTTAATTATTAGTGTACATGCTGAACAGAAGTCAGCATGGCAAACTGTACACTTTAAGATCTAAATATCTAAGTATATATATTCAAATAAGATTTGATGTGTAAAGTTCCATTACGCATCTAGCTTTAACTGTACACTTTATAATGGTTTAAATCTCGTGCATTGGAGGTAAAGGGTACTATGCCACAAATATGGAACTTTACACAGTGCTCTTTGTCTTGATACCATGATGGCACATTGTGCCTTTTCCTGCTGGCTAAATCACTTATTATTCCATGTAGGAGACAGTGCTTTGCACCCCAGAAAAAAGTGTGACAGATTAAATAAACCATGTCAAAACCTCAATTTTGTAAAATATACAGTGCCTTTAATCTCCAGTGCACAGAATTGTTTCTTAGTATTTGCAGTATAATGTAGTATTTATATGTACAGTACTGCTCCAATACTGTTAGAAATTTTTTGTGCTCATGAATGTCAGTTTGCATATTGAAATGGGCTCTGTTACTTAATATTTGCAATTCACATCCACATAGATATGGCACACACACACACACACACAAAAATGTGTATGCGTGTAATTGTTCGTTTACAATAGTCGGAGTAATGAAGGAAAGAACTATCCAAATTAAATTACTTTTCTTTAACATCAAGATAATCAGTCACCATGAGAAAATAAAACTAAATTAGCTAGAAAGGTTTGCTGGTACATATTTTGTGAAAAAAATTACAGTAAAGCATCTTTATTGTACATTCTACAGCCTGCAGATTTCTGTATTTTGTACCTTTTTCCTTCAAGTGCATTTGATGAAACTACAAAACAACTCTTTCTCTTTTTCCCCCATCCCCTTCATCTTTCCAATACTGGTAAATATGTTTACTTTTCTCATTGAAAAGCACAAATCAGAAGTTTTACTGTGCTCCATTTTAATTTATAAGTAAATTAATGTACATACTTTTGTATGAACAATTAAATACATTTATATCAGGTAACTATATAATTTTATTAGTAGACCCTATGGTAGATGATAGTGTATGTAATATTATATGCAGTACCTGTAAAGTGCCCAGGCAGGGAAGAAGATAAGCTGTGCCAGACGAAATGTGAACCATTCAGCAGCCTGTTTATTATCCTCATATTGCTCCCAAACCTTAAAGTTTGAAACAGTCATGATGAAGTACACCAGTGATGGGAGGTAAAATATGAGCAGCGTAAAGGTTGCCCATACACCCAGACTGTCAGCTGCTAGTTGGTATACACTTCCTATGGTACATGAAACATTGAAGATATATATCACACATTGTATGACACTAGGCAGTAGGTAGGCCAGCCACACATGTGTCCTTGCACTGACAATAAGTCCCATTACTTTGGGTGTTTTACTCTCCATTTCACCTCCTAATAATGTTTCCTTACAAACACATTTAAGTTTGAAAGTTATATAACCATCTGGGTAAACTCAAAGAAAGGCTGCCTAACCCATGCAGACAACACCCCACTGCCATTTTCACAGCTTGTACATCTTACATTTTGTGCATGATACTACCTACATCATGCAAGGCTCAAGCCCAACTGGAAAATACATTCAGCTTGTCTCTGTTTGTTTAAGTGATACAACATACTTGATTAGATAGTAGTTCCTGTGAATGCCTCTGATGACACATGTGTAGATAAGAGATAACAGTTTGTATTTTAGCAGGAAAGAGTTGCTGTCAAATATATATCATTTCTTCAGACTATTTAGTAATAATATGTGTGCCTTAAGTCATTTTAAATTAAGTTCAAGAGAGAGATTTCAAAGAATTTATTTTATGGATTAATTGAAGACATAAATAAAGAATAAATTAAAAATAAAGAAAATAAGTAAAAGAAAGATTCCAAACTACATATTCATGTTATATATTAATTAAACACCAAGGTTAAAAAATAACTAAATAAATAGACAACAATTTACAATAAACCAATTTTTGTTACTTTAGTTGTAGTTAACATTTACAAATGGTGTAATACTGTTGGATACTTAATACTTTGTAGCTTACAATGACCTCTGAAAAAAAAAACTAGGTATTTCATTGCATTGGGAAATATTAAGTGTGCTACAGCCAAATAAGGTAGTTAATCCAATGGTTTGCTAATACTGGATCAGGTTGCATGATGCAACATGCTTGTCAGGCATCAAGCAGAGGAAAATAAACTGAAATAAAAGTAACTTCTGTTGCTTGGGGGAAAAAATGTGTGATTGAGTGGATAATATGAATGTTGTTCATGTATGTTGTGCCTAATTTATGGTGTGTCTGAACTTAACAGTACAGTACGTAATATTGTAGCGGCCAGTTAGGCGCCGTTCACGAAACCGCTGGACTATGGATAAAAGCAGTTTTCTAAACGTGCACTGATGACCTACTGCACGGTTAATATAAAAGGGGTGCGACAAGCTGCCTCCCCCCCCCCCCTCCAATATCCCGACAACGATTGAAGTCCTGCGACGTTGAGTTGCCAGAACCGTTTAAAAGGAGGACATCACGACACAGAGGCCTGGAGGAGCTATAGGCCGCTCTATAGTAAATTATATGGTGAGCATAACTTCGAGCTGGCAGTTGGGAGTAACACTATATCTCGAGACCCCGTTGACCCTCTCTAAGTAAATAACTAACATACTGGCAAGGTTAGATGACATAAGTAGCCTGTAACTGAAGGAATAATAATTGCTATTGTTGTGTAACTATTGTATGAACGATTGAGTATTTTATTCCAGACAGAATCATTGTATCAAATCCTATAAATTTATTTAATGTTTGATAAAATGTCTTATAGTTAAGAATTCCTGGAGTTATTAGTGAACTGTTAGAGCTACATCCACCCCCCCCCCCCTTTTTTTATGTTTGTATCCCCGTCACTGTCTTGGTGTTCAGTAATCAAGGAGCAGTAGTACTGTGATCAGAGTTAGGAGGAAGGGGAAATGTTACACTGGTGGAGCACCTCACGACCCACTTCGCGCTTAGACGAGCACACTCTATGCACACCTATATTTTCTATTTATTTTGTGTTATGTTATTGCATGCAGCAAAACAGAGACGTGAGTGCGCATTACGCTATCCACACTGCACAAAGGTGTAACTACTTGCTATTCTTTAACATGTACTTCAATCACCATAGTATTCTGTGTTATTTATGTAAAATTAGACTTTTATTTACAACAGGCTACAATATTTGTTTTGCAATAGCAATTACTCATCAATTGTTTGTATTAGTGCCAGCAAACACAACAGCTGTCAATCCCTGCGAGCCCAAGGGAGGCGCAGTAATCGATAGTGTGGCAGATCAGTACGCCATGTGCGCATCAGCAGCTTGTTTAGGAGGCCTTGCCAGACCAGCAGTTGACATCTCATTGCGCTCCTCGCTCCCTTTTAGATGTGCTTGTATTTTTACGTATCTTAGCTTAATGCATGTAAACAGCTTTTAATGCATGTGGAACAATTTGTTCTTTTCTAAGCAGAAAATCTCCAAGTGTGGTGTGTGTTTCTGAGAATTTTCTTTATTCTTTCACCTTCTAGTTGTAAGATATTTTTCTCAAACACAGTGCTAGTCATTTTTACACTACATTTCACACCTTTTTGTATATGGCAACAAGAGACAAAAACAAACCATCCTATGTCACTAAAATCATAAGACGTGCGCTTCTAGATAACAGGGCATTAGAAACAACATTAGACGAGCATGACAGGCAGAGAGCACTCATTCAGCATGCAGCACAGAGCACTTCCACTGACACACGGAACCAAACCCTACACCTCTCTTTTAACACTAACTCAGTACACCACCCACACAACACACTAAACAAATAGATTCATGTTCACCCAGCACTGATTCAGGATTCTTTAGATTTCCTAATTACGAAGACATTGCATTACACTCATTATTTACAGAATCACTTCCACCCCTATCCACCACCCACCACTACATCAACACATACATACAAGCTACGCACCTCACCACAACGAACATAGCGAACCAACAACCACTCAATATTGTTATCGCATAAACAAAAAAACCACCATCATTTTCTGGTACACAAGATGAAAATATCTCAGAATTCCTTGATGCATTTGATGCTGTATCAGAGATTAATCTGTGAACCGAGGCAGAAAAATGTAGATGAGTGAAATTCTACCTTCTTGGCTTCGCGAAACATATGCTATACAACTTAACACGAAATCACCAAGAGCCTATCACATGGCATGAGCTGCAGAACAAGCTCAAAGAAACATTCACCACCACAGCGGGAGCACTTTAAACATTTACTGTATACCAAAAAGCAAACCGTAGGCGAATACACACTCCAACACATAGAAACTATGCAGTTTCTACCATAACAAATACAACTCTCGCATGTCCGATCAGGAATTCCTCACCTTTTTGTGGAAGTCACTTTTGCCTTCTATTGCAAACAATCTGATAGGTCTTCCTAATGACACCTTGCAAGACCTGATAGCGAACTTAAAACGCATAGACGTAGGAATATATCGGTATGGTCAAACACTAACACAATCATGTGCAAACCCGTACTCAGAAAGATTGGAAACAGAGATAACCATGTTGGAACAGGAGATTGCACAGCTGACAGTAAATCAACAAAATAACACACCCATCCAAGACAGGAACGCGGGACACCCACGTCAAAACAATGCATTTCAACAACAACCACGATGTGGACAACATCCACCACGCCATGGATATTACAATCTTACACGCAACAACAGGGATATCCTCATAATGGCTAGTCCATCATCATCAAGAAAAGCCCACAACATTCAAATCAATACCACTTTCACCAATACATTCAAAGAGGTCGATCAAACTTCCATGGTCGTACGTACAATGGCAATAACCCTCAACAGTATAATTACTGCACTCCTCATTACAACAAAGACAGCCAGTACTACACCTGGGGGCGTAGCTATAGGGGTGCTCCAGCAGACCAATAAATGACAAAAAAACTTCCATACGAGGGCATAAAACACGCAACCCCACTGACCACAATGTCCGGATTTGAGTGCGTGCCAAGCTATTTTTAATTAGGTCGTGCCTACGATATCTTATGTAGAGATTACAAAGTTTTTACGCTCAAAGCAACCTGGTAGTACACAGTAATTCAACCTCAATTCACGCTAATGACCGTAAAATAAATGTAAACGGAGAACAGCATTTTCATTCCACAATACAAATTGCACCGCAGGCAACATATGCCCATGCAGATAGGTCAGGTAAAGTTTGGTCTCAGTGTATTGTCAGTGCGCCGCCGGCCCTGCGCATCAATTGCAACGTCAACCCCCTGTGCAAAGCAGGTCAGCGTTTCCAAACCACCGCCACCCCTCGTTCCAGATTGCGACGTCAAATCTAAGCAAATTGCTGCCGTGCCCCAGAAAGCAGCAGGATACATATGCATTCTGCTTCTACGTAGGCCATGAAAGCTGCCAATGCAGTCTATTTCCAAACCAAAAGTTTGAATTTTCCACTGACATTGGCGACCGCTTTAGGAGGTTTAATAAAAAATTCGGGCTGATGCCAAGAACCCTTTTTGTATAGCACCTGGCGCGTAACAATAAAGTGGCCAATTCTGTTTGTTTTCATAACACGATGAGCACGGGCCGCAATGCTGAGCCTATTTTGCAAAACATACTGAGCGAACCTGCACCTCGATCTAGTTTAGGTAAACAAGTGCACATCACAACTAAAGTAGACTGTCGGCATATTGGCATCCGAACTGCGAAACCATGCGTTCTTGTGACCATCAGGCGAAAAAAGTACTTCGCCTTGCTTGACAGTGAGTGCTCTCGGACCAGCATAGCTAGCACATTGATTACCACTCACTGCATTTACCCTTTACAAGAACAAATTACTTTAGTTGCAGCAACATCTGTGTTAGCGTCACCTATATTTGAAACCATTATTAATTTAGGTATATCAGGGTGCACTTACCCACAAAACTTGTTGATAATCTACAACAGGACTTGATTTTAGGCATTGATTTTATCACAAAATGTGACGTTCCAATTTTGAAATATATTATGCTTATCCATGGCCACGATTCTAACAAATTGGTACATGTACCATTACATTCAGAGGCTTTGACTCAAGATACCACTGTGACCGTCGAACAATCCTTGAATGCTTTAGACAGTTTTGAATCACAACAAAGTAAATCACCACATATCAATAAAAAGTTGACTGATAAGCAAAAATCTGCAATGACCCGCATTATTGATTCTCACAAGGATAGATTTGCTGATTCTATTTTAGAACTAACTGAGGCTTAGAATTTTGAAATAAAGCTGGACTTGACAATCGATAAACCATTTGCAACCAGGCCATATAGAATCAGTTCTAAAATTAGAAAGGAACTCTTAGTCCAAATTAATGAGATGGTAGAAGCCGACATTATTGAGGCAGCTTACTCTCCCTATTCTGTGCCGAGCTTGGTAGTTTCTAAGAAATATAGCGGACTGAGGTTTTTGACAGATTTTCACAAACTAAACCAGTACCTTACTAGAGTATAATATCCACTACCCTGCACCGAGGACATTTTGAACGCTCTGCAAAGCTCTCTCTACAATACAAGTCTAGATTTATTTTCAGGGTTTTATAGCATTCCTGTAAGACAGCAGGACTGCCATAAGCTCGCATTTACAATTGACGTATGCTTATTCCAATACAAAAGAATGCCAATGGGCCTCGGTATCTCCCCCCAGGATTTTCAAATGTTTATGAACACCTTATTAGGTCCCCTAAGATGTACAGCCACTTTTGTGTTCATAGACAATATATTCATTTTAGGCAATTCCTTTTAAGAACATCTAGCCAATATTAACAAAATTTTCAAGGGACTGCTGATGTTTAATGTCAAAGTTAATACAAAAAAGTGTAAGTTTGCTGAACAAACCGTCAAATTGCTAGGTCACATAATTACGCCCCAAGGCATTGCTGCTGACCCTGACAAAGTTCGTGCCATTGAGCACATGGCACCTCCAGTCAATCTCAAACAACTTCGTACTTTTCTTGGAAGACTTCCTACTTACAGAAATACATTAGAAATGATGTGACTATCGCACAGCCTCATAGAATTAACCAAGCATAATACACCTTATAAATGGGACTATTCCCACCAGAAAGCATTCATTGAGCATAAGAAAGCTATTTTACATGCTCCCGTTCTTCAAAGGTTTGATGAGTACAAACAGCTTGTATTAGCCTGCGATGTGAGTAATGATGCAGTCGGCAGAGCACTCCTACAGGAAGACCCTCAATCTAAACAACGCTACATAATTACCGTTGCGTCGGAAAATCTATCATTTCAGGAATCACGCTGGAATACTACAGAGAGAGAACTTCGTGCTAATAGATACCTTTGCAGTCATTTCAAGCAATATCTGTATGGTCAACACTGTAAGGTCGAAACAGACCACGCCAGTCTCATGTACCTGCGATCCATGACGGAACATATTATACGAATACAAAAAACAGCGATAGCGCTCAGTGAGTATGATTTTGAAGCACTTATTGTAACAGGAAAACTAAAAACCTTCCCTTATGCTTTGAGCAGATGTACTACACACAGTCACCATTAATGCAAATTCTTAAGAAGTTAAAGAACACATGTTGACGTGCACATCACTTTACATAGTGTTAGCAGAAGCCATTTTACAAGACACCATCAATGCGGACAAAATTAAGAAAAATGTTGCCAGATATACAATAAACCATTGGGATGATATTAAGAATTATTTCAAATCACAGTAACAATCTCAGGATAGGGATAGAATAGCCAAGGCATTGGCGAACGAAGACATCTTTCCAATATACGCAATATGCAAAATTATTACTACCTTATATCAAGTGAATGTTCACATAATTAAAGAAAAAAGCACCCATATGTTAGAGACAACATGTTTTGATAATGTGTTAAAATATACGATACTTATAGTTAATAAGTCAGATAAACTAAATTTTTTTGCATATGAGCAGGAATATGTAAAAATTGACGACTCAATTTTCCATTTATGCCCAGTTATAAATTCCTCTCCATTTGCTGGCGAATATGACAATGATCCACATATAAAGCAACCAAAACTAACCTTACTTAATCCAGAACAAAAAGATAGCAAATAGTGTAGGTTGAGTCAACGGTATAAAATAACAGCGAATGGCAAAATTTTTTTGAAAGAAAATATGCCTCAGGGTCTCTCTAAGCTTACTCTTGTCCCAAAAGTATATATTAAAAAATTATTCAGGCTCATCATGATGCGATATTTGGAGGCGGCCATTTTGGCGTATTTAAAATACTACAAATCATCAAACATTTTTCTGGGATACTATGCACGCAGACTTGAAAGATGATATGAAATCATGCCCAACTTGCAAGAAAACAAAAGCCAATAATGATAAGCCTATGGGAATAATGGCTTGTATACCTCCTCAGCCAATGTTAACAACTTGGGTATTAGACGCGAAAGGACCCCTATGCATTAGGCACTAAAGGACCCCTACTCATTAGGCGCGAAAGTACCCCTACCCACAGCTGTGCATAAAAACAGATACATTCTTGTCATGATGGAGTACATGACTCGATATGTTGTAGCGAAGGCAGTACCTTCTATTTACGCAGCCATGTGTGCGGAATTTATTAAGCAGGTTATATTGCAATTCGGTTGTCCTCAGCAGATCTTGACAGATAGAGGAACTAGCTTTCAGAACAACTTAATAAGTCACCTCCTTAAATTGCTTGGCATAAAGAAACTCACAACCACCGCTTATAATCCTCGGTGTAACGGGCTGGTCGAAGCTTCGAATCGCATAATTGATGAACAGCTCACCTGTCGCCGAATTAAGCAGATTTTGATCCCCAATAGGGCCCACTACTTAAGAATCGCCCCAAAATTGCTTTTAAATTGTGTTCGAACCACTATAACATAAAAGTATCCTGTTATGTAACTGATTGAGTGAAAATGAGTGGAAAATCTGACCACACCACGTAAGTATAGCCACTCAGTCTGCAATCAGTGCCTCAGCCTACGCAGCATTGTCCCGCAATCAGTTGCCCGGCCTGCACAGAATTTCCCGCTATCGCTTACTCGGCCGCCGAAGCACTGCCCTTCAAGTGATAACTCGCCCGTCACAGCTCCGCACTCATAATTCTTGCACCTTTTTTACAGGATTTTAGTGCCAAAAATTAGGGTTCTTGAATTATGCAAGAAATCACCAAGACATGTGCATGTAAACATTAAAATGTGATCTACTGTAAGCAATCCCTCGCCAACTGCAGGGGATACATTTTTTAAAAGCACAGCACTTTATTTATTGATACTAGATTTGAGGATACATATTCAAAATTAAATCACTCGTGTGCTGGGGCTAGTAGCGAAAACATTGCAGTGTGCATATAGCTGGGCAAGCGCCTAGATCCTTCCAGTGTGGCCTTACACGGCGGATTGTCGCTGTCTGTCGCTACACGATTATTCTGGCGGGGGTGGCAGACCACTGCCCGCAACTGCCGGCCAGCCGCCCCTAGCCACTGCCGTCATTACAGGTCTGGTTCACATCATAACAGCGGTGCGGTATTGGGAAAACATGACATGCACGTTAAACTCAGAAACAGTGAATTTTTGGACCCCTTCTTTATTGCTGTGTTCCTCTGCACACGCAATTGCCTGAAGTTTAACTGCAGCAGTTTGACTGGTATATTTATTTACCCATGATGCATTTGTTCTAAACAAAATTTAATATAAATGTAAACTATTCCTTTCGTATTGAAAAAACCACCTGAATTCAAATAAACTCCGTGAATGATTTTGTGTGCATGTTTGCGGCGCGGCAGCCAGTAATCGATAACGGGATCAGTGACCTTGAAGTGTCAGCGACCTGGCGCAGTCAAAGAAAGCGTGGGCCCGTTAGCATTATATGCCTCATTGAGAGAAACATGCTGCATGAAATATGAAAGGAAAATTTTTTTCCCTAATTCGATACACCGTAAAATTTGGGTGCATGAATGGTGCCAGTGCAAGAATTATGCCAGTAACTACAGTAGTCACTGGAAAATTAGATATTTTCAACTAACAAAACCTGCATGGGGCAAGACTTATTCAAAGCCAGCAAAAATTCAAGAAAATTTTATAAAAATGGATTAAAATTAAGTTAGTTATAGCTCAGCGATAAAGTGTAGTAGTAGTTGTGTCCTTATCTTTAATTGGTATGCCACAGTATGGAAAAAAATGGCGAAATCTGTTAATATATAGCTGTATTCTATTCCAGCTATTGCTTGGACTGTTATGTTTAAGTGGAATTTGTTTTCATTTAACAATAACGTTTGACCCACATACGCCAATTTGTTTGAAACCAACACAGTTGACAGCACAATAACCGTGAACGACTATGGAAAAGCAGAACTGATTCATGAAAAGGGTGTCAGAAAGGGTGGTATTCTACTTATAGAACAATGCGCTTGGTTTGAAAGAGAGGGAGGTTAGAAGGCAATGTGGAAGAATGTGACACATGAGAGCGGCACAAGGTACTTCGGGAAATGAGGAGGCGGGGCGAGGAAGTGGAGTTACGGTCATTGATTATTTTTGCGATTTTTTGACGGTTTCCTCAAAAAAGACCTCGTTATACCCGTGTTCTCGCAGTTGTAGTGCTCGCTACAACGTGATTCTACTGTATAATATTAGCATAAATACTACAACTAAATTCACCCCATTCTACCTATTACACAGCGTCAAAGCTGCCCTTCCGACACAAGTTGTTGCTAGTAAGCATTCGCCACAAGCTCTTGATTGGTGCCAGAAACTTTTACAAGACCGTGAGATGGCTAAAGTTAACTTACTTCATGCTCAGAATAATCAGAAGACTCATTTTGACCGGTCTCATAAGCAAAATACGTTAAGTATCAATTACTACGTCTGGGTGCGTAAGGCAGGCAGAAAGCCGTAACGCACCGCTATCGCGGTCCCTTTAGGGTCACCAATGTGTTAGGCGATTCTGCAGTATGTATTCAGACAAATAAAACTGGTCCACCTAAATATGACACAGTGTGTACCCGACACACAAAACCCACCTTCGTGCATTAATTTAGTGTATTGTCAAGATTTTATTTTATAAGTTATGTGTTATTCATTGTTTAAAAGGTGTCATTGCAATATGTTACAGTCAATATCATCGTCTTCCTGGAGAGTACAAGTTATGTAAATTATTGGGTATGCCGCGTGAACCGCCGCCTGTGCAGTCTGCTCACGTTGCAACTTGGAGTGTACTGATAACAGTCTAGACTCAGCATGATGTGATGCAGCCAGAGCCGAGCAGCGCGAGGCGCTCGCCGACCTTCCTTGCTGCAGCTATGCCAAGTGACCACTGCAGCCCAGCCGAGGCATGGCAAGGAGACGCCATGGTTGCCAACTTCACATTCACTGTGGCACCACTACAGCAGCCACTAGGCGCTGCTTCAACCGCCAGATGTCGTTGGCAGCTCTGTGACGGCATGAGGCACGTCAGGCACATGCACACCACCATTGTCATGGCGACGCAAACCACTGGCCGTGTTCCAGATACGGAGTGTGAACTTTGCACAGCTCACCGCATAGTCGAGGTCATGGCTGCACTGTTTGTTGTTCTGCCAGCTGTCCTGGCGGTACCAGTTCCCTTCCACACTCATGCAAGCATTTATTACACTCCCGCTGCTGTCAACTTTATTTATGAAAAAACTATCCCAATAATTTACACAATCCAGTTTAGATTTCCTACAACCCCAGCAACTCTCGACAAATACTTATACGTAGCCTGTGCAGTCTGAAATCCTACTTGTTTCCAGAATGGGAAAATAATTTATGACTATTTGAAAGTAGTTGAAAACTGCATCCTGCGAGAATTCCTGGATGATGTCAGTACCCAATTCCGCCAGAAGAGAGGTATATAATTCCTCGGGGATCTGAGTACTTGGTGCTGTAATGTGTTAACCACTAAGCACTTACGTGCATTATTAGACAACGATGCCATGTTAGATAGTCAAATTTCTGTATTAGCAGATAACATTCAAAATACCAACACTGCCCTTAACGTGACTTTCAAAGTCATTCAGGATATCCACCACAAAGTGGAGAATAAGGTCAAACTATCAATGGTATTTATAATGTATTACAAACACAACTTTTAACTGTTAGCAGATTAGACAACATTGAGGCACAATACAATTTGCTCTCTACGAGTCTTTTAGAATTGATCAACAATGTTGTCCTTGAGCACTTGCTACAATCATACATTCATGCTTGCCAACTTCATAAGTTACCACTTGATGCAGTAGATAAAACTCATCTCACAGACGACCTACAAGACTGAATTTAGAACTGTTGACACTTAATCTCACATTAAGCAATGGTATTTCTAAAATTATAAAATATTATTCACATTAATTGACAGAATACTCCCTCACGACGTCACGAATTATCATTAAATTGCAAGTCCCCATTAAAAATGTGCATTCCGCATGGCAAGTTTACGACATCATTTCAGTCTCTTATTGTTTTCAAAACCTTTCATGCACAATTCACACCCCTTCACCGATAATCACAATTGATCCTACCAGAGACATTGTGAAATCAATTTCACACTCATCAGACACCCCCATGGATGTTCTAATCATTCCCAAAGAATCACTTACCAGTGATAATGCCAAATGTGTTAAAGCTGTAATTTTACTTGCTGATACAAATTTATTATTTTCATTATGTAAGTTTCAATGTTCTCATGACACTTGATTGTTCGTCAAACGTATCTCACCTCACCAGTACATTGTAACAAACCCTCCTCCAGGTACAGCAATACTATGTTTGAATAGATCCCTTGGTGCCAACGTAACAAACCACAACTTAGGGCATGTGGAACTTCATGTGCCATGCGGTTGTCACATTGCCACTCCTGATGTAACAATAATTGAGGCCACCCATCAATGTGATGTCCGTGCGCCCACAATTACACTACAGCAAACTGTGGTACCGTACATTGGCTGAACGAACAATCTTTCCATCTCCATCAATTGTCGTAAACAGCGGGAATTCAGTTTTCTAATACAGTATTACCTCTGCACTTGATACTAACTGGCACTTCAATCTCACGGTATTGCCTACTGTCGAAACATCACAATAGGGTTTCGTTGAGAAATGACAAACTATTTTCCATACTAGATCCAAACCAAAATGACTACATTTCGATGGCTGTAATATTTATAATTGTTTTTGCTGTTGTTACATTGTATGTAAAACTAGTACAACCATTGACATGCCCTTCCCAAAAGATTGCCATTGTCATGTTTTGTAGTATACCGAATTGACGGTGTGTGTGCTTGTGTAAGCTTTTTTTTTTTATAGCTTGCAACCAATGCCTCCTGGCATTATTAGTCCATCCCGGATTTTGATTGCAGTTGCATGTTTTCAGTGTTGATCCAGTACACATGGAGATAATAGCTAAACTGCATAGCAGTGCATATGGTTATTAGACTTTTTCTTTGTTATGGATTAGGACCAAGGAAAAGTGGTACATAATGTGTGTTTATTGCTGAGATATTCAGTGTGTTATCTCTTGTGTTAGTAGGTGTACATAAAAAAAATGTTCACTTCCCTATTACCTTATCTTCATGCTTTGAGATATCAATGTTATTTAACCAAAAATATTGTATGTTACTATTCTGAATAAAAAGTTTTTTTTTTTTTTTAAACATACTAATTATGAGCTATGATTGTAAATTTGTACTTAAATAATGTGTAAGCTAAACTTCTTATGGTTGTTATCTTGTAATTAATTCATAATTGTGTTTCAACATACCAAAGACTATATTTGTCTATGTATAGATTTTATCTTTTGCTGCTATCAAACATGCCTACGTTATACAATTAATTTTATTCTTTTATATTGTTATATTTTATTAATCTGCATACAGCAGTGCAAACAACAGTGTATTCCTACTGGACTAATCACCCAAAGACACTCCTAATTACAAAGTGCAAACTGGTGATCAAATTACAAACTATACCTGCATAGAAACAATTGTTATGATAGACACTCTTGGAACCAAACAGTGCATTTAACATGTGAACAGCACACAGTGAACTTGCAAATGAGTGAAATGACTCAAGAAAGTGAACATTTACATGCCACAGGCAACTATTACAGGTTATGAAAACTATATTGCAAACTTATACATATTGTTTTTTTCTATTCATATATTAATTTTCATGCTGTGTTTAATTCCTTACTAATTGTCACGTTTTACTTAGGTTAAGTTTTCTGTGTAGCTCCATATTACTGCTTGTATAAATTTTTCTAGCGTTAACCTACATCACATGGCTTACGCCATTATGTATAACATGACTTTTATTAACCACATATGGTTTGAGAAACGGTTATTTTTAAATATGTCAAAATCATAACATGTACTTATCTGTATATTACGAATGAGAATGTTGTGTGTCACAGTAGTACCTAAGTATTTTTCACTGTGCAAAAACAATGGACAACGCCCCATTTCGCCTGTAAATTGCAACATAAGTGTTCTTACTCTTGCAAGTAAGACAAAAGACTGAATGACCGTCCAGCACTGCCAACTTCAGGAGTGCATCCTACCTTTCACGCAGGTAGCAAATTACCAATAGTGTTAAATATTTCCGTATATAACTTCTCACTTTTATAACTACCATACTTGAAGTTCCCTAATTGTAGTTGCTATTTTTCTCTTATTGTTTCAGCCAGCAGGCATATTAATCTACATATCTGTGATGCCAGCTAACAGCTAGCGGGGCTAGAGCCTTGACAGCGCTCACTACACACGTGTCCCTCATGTGCGCAAAGAGGCCAATAATTTTGAACTTTTGTATAAATGTTATTTTTCAGTATAAAATGTGTTCTATTGTATTTGCAGTGTTTAATATGTTTTTAAGTGTTTGTACTAATTTTAAATTGTTTTGTTATAAAATTCAAAGTGCCCGTGGCACCGAGATTAAGAACACTTAATATTCTGGCATGAATATTGTCATAAAGAGAGACTAAAATAATATTGAAATTCATTAAAAAATTATAGCAATCTAAAACAATACTTAATTTAATTTGTGCCATTTTATTTTCAATAATAAAATATTTTACTCTGCTTGCATAGCACTTCCACTTACGCGAACCCCGTAGTGCGCCATGGTAGATCCGTGCGAAGCTTGTCTCTGGACAGTCTGTCGAGGAGAGCTGGCGAGATAAGACACTGTCACGTACGCACTACAACTTTTGTTCACTGATTTAGGTTTCCAGAGTTAATTTAGTTTACCGGTTAATCTTTGCTTGCCTACGTTTTGCGAGACATTTTCCCCAGCATTATGCTTCCGCTTTATTAATTTTTTGTAATTTCTTGTGGCCTTGTGGCATTTTTAACTTAATGGAAGATGAGGAGAAATATGTCGGAGAGGTCACGTGACCCACACAATTTGAATCAGGTGCCATCCACCTATGTTTATGGCATTTCATTGTAACTTCTGTGTTATTGCTACACGCAATTTTAAGGGCTTTATTTTTATGTATGTATTTGAGGGTAATCTTTAGTGTTTGAATATTTTATGGCAACATCATGTATAACCACGTGGCCGACCGACACCAATTTTTGTATATGCCATTATTGCGTTTTGAGAGCTTATTTATGTAACATCATATGTGGAATGTTTATTTCAGGGTTCTATGTCAATTTTATTCAGGGTTCAATGTATTTTTCATGTAAATTGATACTTTTCATACTTGACCACCCAATCTCGTTAATGTTCGATTTTACCGCCAACAGGTATTTTACACACATGTAGCCACTGCAATCGAAAAGAGAATAATTTTCTCAACAAGAATAATCTTTTGTCTGACTTTAGTTTGCCATTCCCACGCAGAAATATTGCATTTTCACCTGCACCATGTGGTCCTCTACGAACTCCATCCAGCGGCATCCGCGCCATCTAAACTTGTTTTCACACGTGTGTGTTTATTGTGAATACTCATCTCGTGTCCCATCTTGTTTCATGTATCTTTTGAGGGTTTATGTAATTTTGTAATAAGTGCACGGTGCAATTATTCCCGTCGTAGCCGGCTCTGTGTATAGGCTGTCACCACACTACCCACATACTGGAGGACGAATCCCAACGAGTTTGCGTTAGTGTTGCCAAGTAATTATACGTGTTAATATATATTAAGGGTTTAATTTGTAATTCACCGTGTTCTGTCTTCAGGGAAAAACTGTCAGTCCACCCTAGCGGCTGTTGGCCCTCTTCCTTTGTGAAGGCTGTGCTTTCACGCACCTCTGTGAGATCATCCATTTAGGCATGTGCTAGGTTAGTTACGGGCTGGGGAGCACCCAAGCAGAATTGGCTAGTCATGACAGAGATAATCATAATTTCATTGGCCATTGGCACGTTAATGTGTATGCATAATAAAAATAAAAACAAGTCTACAGTGAACTTAACTCTTTTATTCAGTAGTGACAGTGTACATGTAGATGGACACACAGAACCCACAGCATTCCCGAGTCTCAATAGTGCGGTGATTGGGAAGCACCGGTGACGCCCAAATTACCAGTAAGTGTTTGTCTCATCATTCATCTCGTGTCTCACCCGACGGCGTCTATGTGTGTGTGTGTGTGTCTATATATATATATATGTGTGTGTGTGTGTGTGTGTGTGTGAATTCGTGCGTGCGCGCGCACGCGTGTGAGAAATTCGTTAACTGGCAAGACCTGGATACCATTCACGCTCACCTCACACACAATTTATTTATTTATTAACCCACCATCATGGTATTTTGTAATCTTATGTTAGCATGGAATGCCACACGACATCCAATCATCTCAGGTTACCTACATACCCGGCCATGGTATTTCATGATTGTGTACTTTATGCATTTATTCCTTGTAAACTGTTGGTGTTAGGGCTATGATGATTCAGGCCTTTTTAGCTTGTTTTAATGTGTTACTTCATAATATGCCACGTAAAATGTAATACACCACTGGTAACACACACTTTTATTGCAAAATAAGTCCTGCAACCCCTACTTTGTCACGAATAAACTTTTTGATGGCGTTAAACATCATCCGGATTGTAGAACCTTTTCAATTTAATAGTTTTCCAGAATCTTACTGTTAGATTGTACATGCTTTTTGCAGAAAGTGTAAATACCTGATATTATTCCTCTTACTTCAAAGGAGCATACCGCCCTCAGAATGCACTTCAGACACTAAGTCGTAAGTGTTCAGTGATCTGCAAACATTGTAGTGGTTTGTTTTAATTTCACTGACACTGGCTTAAAACAAGTGAATCATGATGTTACTCTTGATATGTTCTTCAAAGAATTTTTCTCTCTACTTACATAATAGTAACCTCCCACCTCCCTTTAAAAAAATTAATATAACCTATTCCTCCCATCCATAATATTAACCTCCCTCCTCCAGCCCCAAAAAATAAAAACTGGTTTTTTGTTTTTTAGTATAGTAATAAGGATAACTACTGTGGAGTTCATTATTAAATTCAACAGTTAGTATTCAGGTGCGAAATCACCAACCCACTGACCTTGCTTTAGCAAATCGTTTAATAGCTAATTTAAAATTGTTTTTATTAAATTTTTATTTTTAAGTAATTTTTAAATACTGGTTGACACTGTTTATTTTTTTATTCTTAAAAAAAAAATTATTAGCTGTTCGTATGTTTAAAATAAATAGCAATAAAAACAAAAAATTATAAACAATAATTATTTTCTAAAAAGGTGTAGATTTAGCCTTATCTATCTAGGATTTGTATTAAATATTTGCTTTAACCATTTTCATTTAAATTTGTTACTATGTATTAATAATTTATCATCAATGTCTATCTAGCATGTATGGTTTTGTGCCCTCTTCTAGAGGTAGATAATAGGTTAACAAATTGTGTTTGTGCCAATGGAAAGGATGGAGGAGTAAGGGGGCAGCCTTTTGTATCCTAATATTGTGAGGGTGGTGAGCACCCTTGTGCTTAGTCCATTCCAAAACTCTGTAGTTGTGTGAGGTATTAAGATGGTAATTTATTTATGAACAACCTGGTGTTACATGTGTTAATAAATTCATTTCTTTGTAACTTTTTGCCTGTCTATTTCTCTCATTTATTTGAATCAACTACAGTAAAGTCATTATGAAATTTATTTTAAGTTCGTATAATTGGAACAGGAAATCCTTTTTAAAGTTATGTATATTTGTTAACCAAATTTATTTGACAAGAAATCTTCATAGAATAAAATTTTCTAAAAGGAGTTTTTATATTTGTAACTCACTTGTGATGAGCGTGCCATGGAAAATAGTTTTCAGGGGTACATCCACTGCTGTAGGCACTGGACCTACAATAAATTTCTTATTAGACAGGAACGTTTTATTCAAATTTGGTGATAAAGAACATAAAAGGGCTAGTTGTGGCAAATTAGATTCCTGACTAGAAAGTTTGGGATTATTGTAGAATCCTATACCATGTTGTTTACATGCATGTTATGACGTTACCAAGATGGTGTCGATGACGTAGTACTTTTTTCTATTGCCAGATCCCTTATCTGTGACAATCTGAGAGGGCATCCACGGAAATGTGGGGGTTTTCCGGGCAGAGGGACACTTATCACGAAGTACAATAGAACCCAACCGCTCTATTATACTACCCAATACCACATATGGTATCGGGTAATACGATAGAGCCCATCCACTCTATTGTACTACTCGATACCACATATGGTATCAGGTAATACACTTGAGCCCATCCGCCCAAGTGTACGACGCAATTCCACATTTGTATCATAGTCAATATATTACTATCTTGCCACCTAAAGTAATGTATGATTTTTGTAAACAACAAATAACATTTTTCAGTTAATCAACCTCACCTTGTGTATCATGGGTCGTTGGCATGAATGAATTTTTTAACTATTCTACAAAATGAAGGAACCTACAACTTACAAAATCAGAAATACTTATCTGTTGCAAATTGTTGATATGGTGGTGGTGGTGGGTTTTTTTCCTACCAACCTAACCAACTCTACGTCCAACATCCTGATGTCATTAACTATGTCTCACTTTTAAACAAATCTCTGGTATTGAGAAGTCATATACATCCGAAAGTTGTTGCAATGTTGGAATGGTATTTTTAATTGTGTTTTGTTGAAATTTAGGTGCGATAAGTGTTAAACAGAAAGATAATATGTGAAGTCGCAATTGAGTTTTAACAAGTTTTGTTTTAATGAAGGTTTCAGATGAACTGGAGGCAGGTAAACGAACTGAAGTGGGATTGACCAAGGGATATGCTTACCCTATCACTGGAGTGAAGAGGGTTCGTATGGGAGAGACAGGTCTCAGGCAGTTGTTCAGGTATATCACAAGAATATAACCATCTCATCTTATCTTATATTGCAATAATACTTGTATAATCATATAACATGTGAAATATTTTTTTTATGAACAATCTTGTAACTTCTTCTGCTGTCACAATTTTAGAAGGTTGTTTAGATAATTATTTGTAATAAAAATAATTTTTTTTTATTAGTTACTAACAGTTGACTCTACCAGTTGTCATTCCTGTGAATAATGTGAAGATTCTGTACTGTTGTGATTTCATAAAGCAATTTATTTTTTGTACAGTGGCCGTGAGAAATTTTCAATGGTGCGATTACTTGATCCAAGAGGAAGTAGAATATCTTCGACTCCAAAGAGGTTTGTATAATAATCAGAATAGGTATACCAGATTTATTTTTAATTTTAAGTATTTATGACATTTGTAAGTTACATATCACAAATAATTGAGGACATGGTAGATATTGCCTTTTATGTAGAAGTTTCAAAAGATAATTCAATATTTAATATATTTGAGGTCTCCGTCAAGTATGGAATCTAATTTTTTCATACATGTGAGAACAATATCAATATAATTTTTGACTTTGCATACATACTATATTGTAAAAAAGGAGTTGATATTAATTGTCATAGTGTGTGTGTATCATGGCATAACACATTAATTTGTTTTGCAGTGTTGAAGGCAGTGGAGAATATGCTTTCTCCACTTCTGAGTTGTCAAAATTGTTGTCTTCCAATTCAGAATGGTCAAAAATCAAAGATTCTCAACGAGAAAGGATTGGATTAACCTTCAATGAAGAAGGAGAATTTTGGTGAGTATTTCCTCTTATGTTTTACATGTTTTCTCACAGTACAATTAAGAATTATTTCATACTATTTTTCAATTGCTCAGCTTAGATGTTTCCTGCACAGCTGTCTTGCAGGGAAGCTAATGAATACAGCAGTGTTGCTCACACTGAGGGCAGCATCCTCTGTAAAATTTGAGGTTGTTGGGCTCCTTTTACCTCTTCCTTTCACACTTGCTCTCAAGCTCTTTTTCATCCACCATCTTTTGGTTCTGCTCTCTTCCTTCGTAGTGGCTTTTATTGGATATATAATTTCCAAGTAGCTGTGATTCTTGTAAATCTCTCCATGTCTTCCTCTTTCTTTAATTTAAGCCTATAAACTCATCAGGCTCATCAGAATTCTTTTTATTTCTTTTGTTAATTTATTAAGTTAAATTGCAACCCGGTGTCTGGTTCCTTGAAACAATCTTGTTCTATACATACTAACCTTAATATTTGTAGCAAGTGTGCACAAACTGATTTTCTCGAGCTGGAGATGTGCAGCAAAGTGCATGCGGATAATTTCGTTGATAGGGATTTGTAACAAAAACATATTTTTTACTGACTGCAATTCTCTTAAGTTGTAGTGTGTCTGTATGGTATATGTATGTATCCAGAGTTAGTATTACTGACCACTATTCAGGCTTGGCTCACTTAGTCATGATAAATACTAAAGGTTACACATTGCAACTTGTAGGTTTTGGTAATGTTGTTTCTATATTCTTTTGAATGGTATGTCAGCTTGACTTTAGTAGATATTGTTATGAATCACAAACTTTGTGTCATGAAGTGTTACACCAAAATTTTTCTGTGTAATTTACTGTGTGCATGTAAAGTTCGCTAGGGTTTTGAGAAATCCTGATGGGAAAACTAATTAAGCTAGCTATGTGTATTTTTCGGCACATTGAAGTAAAACTCTGGAAATTTTTTGCCACCAAGAGATGGCATTAGCAGCCATCTTAACTTTACTAATTCTGTTTGTGGAGTGGTGACTGTGCAAGAGAGTACATTGTGTGACTTTGCTTTGTGAGACAAAATTACACATTTAAATTACTGCAGACAGTTATTTAACAAGAAACCTCAGAGTGACTATGCATTCAGAGATTGACAACAGCATTTTTAGAAACTTGGTAGTGTCCATGATCATGAAAGAAGTGGCGACTAGGTGTTTGTGATGAATGGGTAGAAAGAACCGGTAAAGCATTTGTTCGAACCTCTACAAAATCCACAGGCAGAGCTTCATCAGAACTGGCAATTCTGCATGCTTCCTTACACAGAGCACTATGTAAGAGGTTGAGGTTATGTGCGTACAAAATTCAATTAGTTCAATAGTTAACTTCTGATCACCACATTGCACGACAACAATTTACATAAGAAATGCTTGTCCGCATTGACCTTGATGTTGAATTCTTGTAAAAAATAATTTTCACCGAAGAGGCAACATTTTACGTATGGGGGCAAGTCGACAGGCATAATGTGCACATTTTAGGGCTTCAAAAACCCACATGTCATTAGGGAGTATATACGCAACAGTCCTAAAGTTAATTTATTTGTGGTTTTGTGTAATGTATGCCTGGGTTATTAGACCCTTCTTTTTTTCAAGAGATGATTAGCATGAACACCTACCTGGACATGCTGCAACTGTGCGTCGTACTACAAATTGACCACTTTCATCCAAACATCATTTTGCAACAAGATGGTGTCCCCACCTCATCGATGTCTTCTATGATAAGTAAAAAAAGTTTCCAGCGTTTTACTTTAATGTGCGGAAAACCACTTGTACCTATAGTCCTCAAGTCTGTTACAGTTGTGAATGGACTATAGCTTAGTTTACCCATCAGGAGTTTTCAAAATTCCTTGCAGACTTTAGAGACATATTGTACTTTTCAAATTACAGTTTATTTGTGGAAGGGAAAACAAGTTGTGTGGTTTAAAGTGTACAATAATACTTAAATATTAGTTTTGGGTTCCTTCCAAAGCTGTTAACCTGGTCTGTAATATGAGGATATATTGTATGAACTATTAACCCATTTTTCATTTAGTAATAACATACTGAGAGGAAGATATAAATGGACAAAGCTTGCCATCAAGTGTGTTATGATTGCAAGGATGCCCCTAGACGACTTTGTGGCCCACTTCACAGACCTGGTTGTCTGTCGTTTGGTCCCCTCCAACCTATTCGCTCTGGGTAAACGCTGGGCAGAGTTTTCTGCTGTTGGCTCTTGGACCTCTGGAATGAAAGGGACATCTTCAGATAGGTCTGGAGGATGCTCTGCCTTTCCAGACAGCTTCCTCAGGAACCCACAGGTAAACAGTTACAGCTGGTCTTCATGTAACTTATTGAAGTCTCTACAATTTAAACTGTAAATGTGCCAAATTGGTATAACATGCTTGTAAAGCTTCTTGATTTTGATATTTGATGACTGTGCTTATACACACAAACAGGAATAAAATAAAAATATTAGGTTTATTTTTAAAGTGCTTGGTAGTACAATAGTGAAGAGTTTTGGGCTGCCCATAACATCAGTGTCTTGAGAGTGAGGTCAGTATGGAGCAGTGCCAAAGTGCAAAGGCAGGGGAAACTGGAGCTCCCAGAGAAAATTGGCCAACCAGTGGCATCATCTGGCATGGTTACCACCTACGAAATTCCAGGAGTGACCCTGCGAGGAATAAAATGTGGTTTGCCTTGGTGGGAGGTGAGCACTATAGCAGCTGTGCCACTGTGATCCAAGTAGTACAGGAAATAATATATCAGCTGTGTTGTCATATGGTGCTATGCATGTTTATCAAGTATTTAAGTGTAGTATATGCTGTTTCATTTTAGAAATGGACCTATTCTCAGTCTAAAGCCTGTTGATTATTTGTAAATTAAACTGTCATTTTTTCAATTTAATTTTGAAAAATTTGTTACTTTAGGGATTTTATTTTATTGGCTTATTTTATATTTACAGAGTAAAGGGATTTCTGCATATGCCATATCAGTCTAAATATCTTAATTATTAGTAGACATTAAGGTTACATTTAAAAAAATTTGGTTCAGGCTAAGTTTTGTGATATTTTACACACAAAATGTGTCAGGGGTGAGACCTATAACTACTGGAGGATCAGGAAAAATATCCCACACAAGAAATGCATGAGTCTCTCCACTCTACCATTTTAACTGACTGCCACATAAATAGTTCTACTGATATATCCTTCCACCTGGAGGTAACATGTTTCTTTCACGCAGGCGAGTCACATAATGCACCACATATAGTTCCGTGCAGTCATGTACAGGTGCTAAACAACTGCTATGGTTTGCAACATATTATAATAGTGAAAAAATATTAAATTATTTCCTAACTTTTCAAAAAAAAAAAAAAAAAAAAAGATGTTATCTCAACACAAGTTTCTTGAATAAAAGAAAATATTGTAGCAGATACAGTCATATGAAATCTTGAAAAATAGACATAAAAACCCCAATTTTAGCCAATTATAAAACCTAGCTTGTCAAAAATATGTAATGAAATGCAGTGAAAACTTCCGTTTTGTGAGAAAAATCAAGCCCTTATATGTTGTGCTAAAGTGCACGTGTTTGTAATAAAATGTAGGATTTTATTGGCTTGATTGTACACAGCATGTAAGAATATGGTCACAGAAAAAATTTTAAAAATGTGTAATTAACAAGATAATGAAAGAAAAACATGAAATTATATGGGCTCGCTTGCCAACCGACATTCACAATCTATTATCTCCCTAAGCATAAGTAACAAGTAAAGATTTGATGGTGAGGGGGTAGCTCCACCAGTCAAAATAAATAACATTTTGGCAGATACAAAAAATAAAAATAATAAAACAAAAATAATGTCTTTAAATTCTACAAAAACACATCTCACGGGTGGGAGGGGAGGTTTATCACTAAACAGTGGGGCTGTTTTGAAATGCTAAAATACAGGTACTGACGCATGCCCAGCTGGGATGGGGTTCTACACTTTGGGCTTATTTGCATCACTGTTGGACCAACGACTGGGGTAGTTAAACACAATACCAAACTTGTCTAAATGTGTTTCAAGGAAAGAGGCTTTAGTCATGGTCACTTTAACTGCTTTATATCACAATGCCAGGCTCACGAGGAACATTTGGGTAGACAGGGTCCTTAATGTGTCTTAGATGCCCGGTCGGTATACAAGACTGGTCTGGTGTCCTACCGTTTGCACTGACTAACCTTTTACCTTTGGTTTTATGAAAAGTGGGATGATCCTTGTTAATAACTGGCTCAGCGGCTTTTCAGGCGTTTGGTCGGAAGCAGACACTGGATGAGATGCAGTAATGCAGGAGTTCCGTTCGTCCGGATTTGCTGGGTGCTGGGTTGCCTGTGGGTTGGCCCCTAACCAGGGGCAGGCAAGACCCAGAGGTACCTTTTCTCCTCGTAATATGGCCTCAACCACTGGGTGAGGCTTACCAGGGAGTTTAATTAGAGGTGGGAATAAAAGTTGTGGTAGTGTCAAGGGTGAGACCTCTCAGTATTGCAGGTGGTTTGAACTCAGCCCTGCTGATTTAATGTTCTGTTAAAGGCGGTAGAGGAAAGTGGTAGGCAAACTGTATTACCCACTTGAGGCATGTAATGCCTTTTTCAATTTTCTCCATTCACTTCCCTTCTGAGAGTATGGCATGAAAAAAGGAACAAAACAGTCCGCAGAAGATAAGCCAGTACCTTACTTCCCTACTGTGTTTTTCTGGATACCCAGTCTTGTGTCGATAACACATCATGTTCCTTTTTTCCAGCCCTTGCGAGCGGTGGACAGAATGTTGGGCAACCCAAGTCACTTCGTGATTGGAATATCCAGTCTGGTTGATTCACTTGGTGGAGGAGTACCTAGTGCTTTGGGGTCAGTCGTAATCTACCAGTTTTGCAGAGCTTGAGTTGCCTCTTAACGTTTGTGGATTTAGCTTTGTGCTGATTGGTCTGCCGGCTTTTCACCAGGGGGCTGCACTTATGTAAGGTTAACGTAGTACTTTCAAGAAATTGGAATACAGAAAATAGATTTAAAAACATGTCTTGTATTAATAAAGTAATAGAACACGGTGGCTCCACACATTCTCCTAATCCAGGTGAAGGCGACTGGAGAAAAAGCTAAGATAAATGTAAAGGCAATTTCTTCTGTGTAGAAAAAGTTACTGTTATGTTAACGTAGTCAACAATGTTTAACTAACAGGGGTTGTTCTGAAGGAACACTCGTAGTGTTGTGGGGGGGGGGGGGGCAGAGGCAGGTACCAGAAGGGTAGTTATCAACGTTGCCACACCATCCAGTGGGCGTGGGGAGGTCCTGAAGGGATGTTGATGTGACCTGCTACAAGAAGTTCTGGGTTCAACATCTGGAGGGGGTGGTAGGAGAGGAAGGACATCTTCAGGAGCCTCTGGAGGGGTACAGTCTCCCAGAAGCTGCGGGATATGCCGTGGTTGCAGAGGGTCAGCGGCTGCTGAAGAAATGTTGAGCTTCTGGTCTGTGATGTCTTCAGCTGGGTTGAGATACCGGCCCTTGCGAGCAGTGGAATCTCCAAAAGCCCCAGTGGTCATGCACCCCGATGATAACCTCTGGCCCTTGCGAGCGGTGGAGGTGTAGAGATTGAAGAGTGGTGGCCATGCCAGCCAGTCCTTTTATACTTATCTCTCGTGAGTACTTGGGAGGGGGGTGCAGGGGAAGATAACTTTAATAGCAGGGGTTGAGAATTCTAGGATGTTAAGGTGGTGCTGCCCTCCAGTGGCGCACTCCGACACTAGCGTGACATTCACTGGAGGGAGCAGGTGGCTCATCAGGCAGTACAATTTTCGCTCGGGGAGGTGTTGGCGTGACGGCTTCTTGGCAAGTTTGGGTGATGTACAAGCTAGTATCACGTGTCTATATCTTCTACATGTGCCCCGCCTCTTCAAAAAGATGATTGGAGTGTGTTGTGGTATTCAATAAATCTTATTAATCTCCAGTATTCAATGGGTCAATCATACTAAAATATCATCATATTGTATATTGTACAATACGTACATTAATACCAACTCAACAATTAAAATAATTTTGTAAGAAATTTATTGGAAGCAACTATTAAATAATATGTTTTCATTCATATTTTATGGTATTCATTTGCCATGCTATAAACAAGCCTCATTTTATGCAACATTCATAACAGCATACTGCAGTTAGACTGTTAAAGCTAAGACATGAATATATCACTTTAAATAAACAGACACATGTGGTACTAATTTTTTTTTTCTCTCTTTCTCCCAAATTGGATGTTGTTTTGTTAGAAAAGAAATAGAAAGAATTAATTCTAAGGGAAATGAATATGAAGAGTACAGTTATATTATTTAAATGAAATTAGCTTACTATATTTTCAATTAATTTTGTTTATAATAAGGGACACACTTTTAGAATATTCTTATTAATTATTGACTGTGCATTGTGAGTTGATGTGTATTATTATGATAATTTTTGGTTGGTGCTGTGTTGTGCATATACTATAATAACTTAGGTGTCGTGGATTAACACTGTTCTGTGTACTTTTGAAATAACAATTGAGTGATGTTGTGTGTGCACAGTATGTGTTTGACATAAAACATGAAGAAGAAGAAATAATGGTTCAGCTGCTTCAAGGAGACCTTAACAAACAGTCAACTGTTGGTAACAGTCTCTCACTTCTTATTGGCTTCTCCATCATCAAGGTTAGTATACATATTTCCATATTATCATGTAACAATTGTATACTTAACATAATACAGAGCAAAAGAAAATATCTGTATTAAGATTAAGTAAGACATGTACTTTTTAGCCTACTTTCCGAAGGAAAGATAGGCTTATGCAATCACCCAAATGTCTGTCCCCCCAAATAACTTTACAACCAAATTTCACCTAACTATGTCCACATATAGTATTTAGCAACAACGCCAGACTTTTATAGTTTTTAATCACACTGGTTACTTATTTTCTAAATGGTAGTAAATGTAAAATTTAGGCCACTATGTTACATCTCTAGAAATATTTAACCAATTTCAACTAAATTTTGTACGTTGATAGTGCGTGAAATAAACATTGAAACCACAAAGTGATTATATTAGTTTGCTTTTGAAAAATGAAGCTTTTCCATTATATCTGTAGAACCACATAACTGATTAAAACCAAATTTGGTCCATTGACAGTGCATGAGGTAAGCACTTGATTTGAAGCCAGTAATGCTATTAGTCTGCCAATTTTGGAAGATGGTGCAAATTGAAAACATTAAACTTTTATTTTGTACCTTGGGAACCATTTAACCAATTTAAACTAAATTTGGTACTTTGTCCCAAACAATGTCAGCCAACTTTAATATGTATCGGTACCTAAGACAAGCATATAATGTACCAATACAGTAACAAAAATAGCAACATATTTCAAACTGTAGCATTTATGTTGTATGTCTACGACCAACCAACCAATTCCCACCAAATTTTGGACATAAGTAATCCTACAGTTGCCCATGTTTTAAGTAAGGCTTTATTTACAAGTGTGGCAGTCACATAAATAATTTAGATTAAATTTGTCATATTTATTAAATTGTTTTATTACAGTCAATTAAACGTAGTAAACTGAGAGTAGCCATTAGAAGCATGTGCATATAGAGAGATGTTTTGCCGACTTTTTGTATGTTAGTGCCAGATGATAAAATGCAATATTTATACCATATTTCAGGAATAATGCATCAAATTTCCACCAAATTTTACACACAAGCAGTACTACAATGGACCATGTGAATTTACATATAATATAAAATGGGTCAGTACATATATCTTTTTGTCAAAATTGTGTAGCAAAATTTATTTATATAATTTAATCATATCTATTAAATAATTTTACAAATTTCAACCAAATTTTTTTATATTGACAATATCTATTAGCCAGATTATATAGACTAATTACTACCAAAGTTTATTCTCCAAAACCTATCTCTGTAATGTAGTTGGCTCACGCCAGCTTTCGGTATAAGGTTCTTCGTGTTAAGAGTCTAATGGTAAGGCACGTGTTTAGTTGTATTTTTTTCACTAGTATTGCATTTGTTTCTGATTGCATCTCTAATGATATCGCTACCAACAAAACATCTAGTCACACCTACCATCTAACTTTTTACTCTCTTGTCAAAATTATTTGCATCCATGTAGAGGAAGTAAGCTCATTAGTTATATCAATAACTTGTTTTATTAATTATAACCTCACAGTAAGTGAGTAAATACATTGGAGAATTTCATGTGTCAACTAAGCCCTCATTAATTTTGTTATAAGATAGTACTGAGATACAGCAAGCTTACATATACTGCAATGTCACTTGTAGGGCTGCATGTTGAGGACATAAAGGAATTCTTAGAAATAACATGGTTACAGGGAAAGAAAGATTCCATCCTGTATGTTTTACAGTTTTATTGCCCACATATTTAGCTTACTAATGTAGTTTATCAATTTGTGCTTGCTGTACAGATAGAAATGAACCGCAAGTATCGTCTGCATAAGCTGTGGGAGCACACTCCATGTGTTGTACGCTGTGAACCAATACGTCGCAGGCAGATTTTTTACAAAGGAATCCTCAGCTCTGGGCGGTACATCATCATGCCATATGCCCACAAGCCTGGAGATGCTGGGCCCTACTTGTTAAGACTCTTTGCTGCAAATAATATTCAACTAAGGTGCATCTTTTTCTTTGTTTTTAATTTTAAATTAAGATATCTCATATGAAGAACTAAGAGTACATGTATTAATAGTGTTTTTATGATTCATACGTATCTCTCTCTCCCCCCCCCCCCCCCCCCCCACATCTGACACTTTTCTCATTGACACATGCCTGGTGGGGATGTATAATTTACTTCAATTATTTGTATGGGCTAGCTATGTAAAACAAGGATCTAAAGCCTTTTGGGTTAAATGGTGTAGTGCAGGGCTGTCACCAGCCCTGAAGTTGAAATCCATTTTCCTGTATATAAAAATCCTGGAATCTATGAGTAAAACCCTGTAAAAATCCTTGGAATTAAAGAAATTGCAAATTACAGAAAAAAGTGGATATGAAAGACTTTTACATATTTAATGTGGTGGTTTTGGTTCGGAATGTACAAACCATGGCAATTCTTTTCTCTTTTCACACTTATACTTTCATTTATACAATGAATGTATCAGCGATAATTTTTGTTTCCTCACCATTGTGATCTCAATGCCAAATGCTAAACACTCACCAAATTCTGATTGAATGCTTAAAAATGGCAATTCGCGGCAAAGGTTATTTCAATAATAATCTTGGTCTTTGCATGTGATCATACAGCCAGGAACATAAATATGTAGATAACTGTATACCTGTGCCAGTGAATAACGAAGCAAAATGTTTTGGACATACACTATTGAAGTAATGGTGTGTCCAAAATATTTTGCTTAATTATTCAACTCATATAAGAATCTTTCAAACAAATGCATCAGTGAAACTGATAAACATTGCTGTGGGCGCTAGTGTCCCATGTATGCAGTAGCTATTTTAAGTAAATTGCTAATTTAAAAAAGGGGAGAGGTGAAGTTTGGATTTTTGTACAGTGTTAAAAATCCGTAAAAATTGATAAAATGCGTTAAAACAGCAGGCCTGGTACAGTGACCTTTGTCACACTGCATTTAATTGATATGGAAGAGGCTTTAGATACCTGGGCAGTTTTATTTTGTGACGTCAGAACCACGAGTTGGAGTGCCTTAATGAAGGACAGGTAGGCAGCCAGTCAGTGTAAAGGACAAGTCTGGTGGCCTGTTGCAAGAGTATAGAATCTAAAGCCACTAAAGGGAATAAATTAACTTACTATCGCACTAACTCTAACGGGGTTGGCCTAGAAGAGGCCCTAACTTAAATGATGAGCCACTACCATAAAATAGTGGTAGCTAAAGGACCAGGAGGTCTCAACAACTGCAAGTGTACAATCATGGTCAATGTCTTCAGGTTGGTGAAGCTTCTGGTGACATCAATGAAGACGTGGTAGAAGCCTATGGTAGTACCGGGTTGGGCGGCAAACCCTAAGTTAGGTCACTTCAGCACTAACTTAGTGCTCAAAGTGAGAGATAACGTGCACTTGTAGCCCCTCCCTGTACGAAGGTGTTTCTAGTTGTTGGGGCGTTGCTGTTTCTCCCCACCAGCACTGACTTAGTGCTCGGGGGTTGGGAAGAAACAGGTGGATGTCAATACTCTTGGTTCCTGTCGGTGATGCATGTCATACTCTGACCCTGACCGTCAACACAGACAAGTACCCTGTAAATGTAAAGCAAAGGGGTCGTGAACAATGGGTGTTTATTGGAGACTCAATAAACACGTGACCTGTGCTACCTCCTATCAGACCGTGGATAGCTGAAGGTAACTGCAGTTCCAGGTGTTGGCGACCTGTTCTAGTAAAAAGAGGAGTAGCTGGTTCTAAAGGAATGCAAAATTATTTAAAGTTAAACTGAGCTAAGAAAAAGGTATCTGGAGGAGACAAAATGAAGTTAAATATGTGTGTACGTGTTTGATGGATGTCGATGGATGGTGAGTAGCCGCTGGGGGCGTACTCGAAGCTTACGAAGTTCCCAGAGGTCCCAGCACTGAATTAGTGCTCTGGGATGTCACGAGAGAGTTTGCGAAAGAATGACTGCCCAAGCCTGGCAGCATCCGGACTTATATATGTGAAGCTTGTAGACTGCAAGCGCAGGCTGCGGGGAGGGCAAGCATCCTGTCCTGGTTGGCGTGGGAGTTGAAAAACTCTACTCAGCGTTTCTGCTTCGTGCCTCTTCGGCGGAGCTCGGCCTTGCCCGGTGGCAGGCAGCTTGTTGGCTCTCAGCTTGGGAAAGAGGGGGGGGGGGGGGGGGGTCGCGCCTGCCAGGTTGCGTAACCTTAAGGTGAAGAGAATCTGCATATAAGTTCCTGTTGTCTAGTAGAGTAGGGAAAATTCTCTCTCCCCTTCTGTAGCAGTGAAAGTAGAAACATTTAGCAATGAGTTATAAACGCAGTTAATTAGTAGGTTGAGCCGCACGCGTTAATTGTTTCATGAATTCATGTATATTCTCCCCATTTTCCTCTGTGAATTTTGGTATTGACATAGGTTGTTAGACGATAATGTTTAGTGGGTATGGGTTTTCCATGTTTGTGTTTGGATCTTCAGTAACAAGTGGTGTAGCTAAGGATGATTGTGAGTTTGTGTAAATGTGATCAGTGTTAGTTTCAATCTGTATTGGTATGAGGTATCCTGGTGCGTGTTCGTTAACGTTTTCGTAACTGGATGTGTCAGTGGGTGGTGGTGTGTTGGGTAGAAGGCCTCTGTTAATGATGTTATTGACTAAACTTCTTCTTAACCATGTAGATGTTGCGTTTAATTCCTGAATCAATTTCAGGTTTTGTTCTAGTAATTTTTCTGTGAATATGATAAGATTTTGAAATTTTGGTGTTGTGTTTAGCTGTCTAGTTTGCAATTTCTTTTGCGTGTCTGCCAAATCTGTTGTTGCTTGTTTAAGTAGGTTTTTGGCCGCTTGTACTAGCGATGGTGAACTGATGTCGCTCATTACATGCAGTGTTCTTTGGGGAAGTTCGTAGGTATAACTTATGAAATTTCATGCACATACTGTATAAGCATTTATGTAGTTTTCTCCGCTTTGCGCTCACACTTAAACATAGAGAATTGCATTTGCAAAAGCAATATGGATCCAAAAAGAGCAGTTCCGTTAATAGAGAAGCATTAAATTTTTACAAGCTAAAGGTCATACTCACTCGCTACTGCTACAATACATTGGGTGTCTCCGTCCGGTCATGTTTTATGCTGACCCTGAATTGTACAATGGAAGACTTTCTGTTCTATTGAATGGATTGTTGGGCTGTCAATGTTAGCTTGTTTACTGCTATCGTTATAGTTTCTACTGTACCTAGTATTGCAATTTCTACTGTGAATTTCAATTTAAGTTAATTAATTAACATAAACTTTATTTTAACTTTACAAGCTTGTATAACACCATCAACAATACAAACGAACAATAATCAAGATGTTACGTTAAGCTCTATAAGGCTCAGAGTAACAGGAGGTGGAATCCAATAAAGGAATTTTAAGCTTGCTCTCAGAAAGCAGATAATTAACTCCTCACTCGCTTTTGCCTCACGATACTTGAGACGCCCGAACAGGAAAGATATTTATCCACTATCATGAAGTCTGATTCGCTCAGGCTCGTCTTGACGGCTGCTCTTACTCGGTGTCTAACCCAGGACCGCTGGACTGGCAGTCCTCACAGCGATGATGTCTTGGATTGCCCTCCAGCATCAGCAGAAACAAATATGGCCCCGAGCCTCCCATACTCGCGCCATTTATACTGTGCCGCCCGGCCTTGTTTATGATACCTTTCCCCCCATTGTTTCCACAACTTACGTTGCCATGGCTGACTTCCTTCTTGCAGCGTACATAGCGTGGCAACCCTTGGTTCGGGCGAGTGGAGTTTTAGGTTTGCATCTATCTGCAACGTGGCAAAATGTGTGATGGCTACCTTGATAGAGCTTGCAGTGATACTTGAATTTAAACTGTGCTGCCACATGACATTCTCTTAGACAATTAAAACACAGCTTTGCATTTGCACGCACATCCGCCTCTCCTCAACAGACTTTGCAAGGAATATCTTCCATTAATGATGATATGTTGATGTGTCATGCAGCACCAAAGGGGCACACTAGTAAGTAAGTGGTACACTACTGTGACTGCAAATGAACACAATACATATACAGTAGTACTGTAGCAAACACATGTATTGAAACATTAAGAATGTGTACATATGTATACAGAAGTGCACTAATCACACTGTTTACAGGAATTGTTCTAATGTCTTACCATGGGCTTCGCAAGACATGTATTATATGTTACCTACTTGTTTAGAAGAAATTATGTTATCTTTGGTCAGTTTCTATTTTTCCCTTAGTCTTTTACTGTATCTACTTGGATTTAGTGTATACTCAACAATAACACTTTGTTTTAGAAAGCTTATAAAGACATTTTTTTTCGTTGTGGTCGTAGTGAAGACAGTGCACATTTCTAATGCCAACAGGGAGTTGAAGAGAGATGTTCCGAAGCAGCCGGTGTTTTGGTGCTGTACTCAGGGTCCTCAGTGGGTCACTGTTGTCAACATTGTATCTGCAAACCAGTTGAAGAGAGCTGAAATGTTTACATGTGAGTTGTATACCGTGTATTTTTCTTTGCACAGTGGACTCCCTATCTACCATTTTTCAAGGAACTGTGAAAAAATTTCCATACATGAAGGATTTCAGTAGATGAGGGTTTTGACATGTAGATCAATAAAATACAACTTTTAATCTTATTAGTAGAAATTGGATGATTTCAGTATCTATGGCAATACCCGATTCTCCATTTTCTGTCAATTCTTGATTCTTTTCAGATTCTCTATTCCTACGATTATCAACTGCTAGGACTTTTAAAATACAAAAAATTGTATTGCTGTTCACAATCAGAACTATACTATTTAAATTCACACAAGTTTTATAAAAGCTTGTAAATTAAAACAGCACTATGGAAAAATGCTGAAAAATTGCAGAAATTATTTTATTTTACAAGAAAAAAAATATTGCAACAGCTTTTTAACAATGAGCTTTTGCTTCCTTCAGAAAAAATTTGGCACAATTTTGCATAAATTGTAACGTTGCGGATTTCAGGGGTTATATTTACCATTAGTCACAGATATTTTAATTATATATTGGTGCGTGCCAACATGCTGCGCACTGCACATGTGCTCTCTACGAGCTACTTCGCCCCATCTCGAGCCGATGAGAGCTCGGGGCAAGTCTGAAAATAGTGGCAAAGTAATTTCACTTATCGAGCAAGGAGACGCCATGCGTTGGACAGCCGCATACGTAAGAGTGATTAACATGTTTTATTTGACGAGTGCCAGATTAAACTGACTTGGCACGTTAGTTGATGATTTTGACTGCTAGACCAAAAGTGGATTAACTGGGTTTAGATAGCTGGGGTGAGACGAGAGGTGTGTGCTAGAACTTACTCACTCCTGCTCCTGGATGTTGTAGTCTAGGTAGGTATGGCTTTAGGCGGGACAAATTTGGTCGATGCCGGAACGGATGTTCCACAGGCGAGCTTTTTTTAGACCAGAAGAGGAGATTGTCTCAGCGTAGGTTCACTTCAGTTCCGGTCAGGAGTCCGTTGACAACCGGTTGGCACATGGTATGGATGCGGACACGCGGTGGAAAGTCAATTACTAGAACCGCAGCTGGCACTACTGCTTGTCTCAGTTCGGCAGCACGGTCCCGTTCCACCTGTCTATCCTGCTTAGAATGGGGTAATGCTATCCTCGGCCTGAGAGCGGGATGAGCCAGGTGTTCTTCCCTGTGTTTTCTACCACTCATCTCGTGATGCATAGGGTAACAGTTCTCTAGCTTACGTAGTGCACCTTAGACAGAAAGAATAACAGTGTAACCTAATAGTGACTTGCCGGCTCGAGCTCAATGAGTCCCCACTGATCCCCCACCATAGCAGGCTGATCAGGAATATGGAGCCGTGTGGACCGCCAAGCCTCTACTGGTCGTGCGTTCACACTAGGATGCCCGGCAAAACTACAGGCCACAGTTACCGCGTACTAACTAGTGCGGATGGTGAGAAGCAATCTGAGTCTGTTGTGCCTCGTGGTATGAAGGTGTTGCTAGGGGTTGTGGCGTCACTGTTTCTCCCCCACGAGCACTAAAAGTGCTGATGTGTAACTGGGAAGAAACGGTAGCCGTCTAATAGGATCTGTCTTAATTCTGTTTAATTAAATTCCTGGTTTCTGTCGACAGTTCACAGCACAGTCTACCTTTAACTGTGGATACAAATAAATACCCTGGAAATAAAAACAGAAAGGTAGAAAGGAATGTGTGTTTATTGAAAGTTCAATAAACACGTGACATGTACTACCTCCTACCAAGTCGAGGATAGCTGAATGTAACTGTGTGGTTCCAGGTGTAGGTGACCTGGTTCTAGGTAAGAGGGAAAAAGCTGGTTCTAGACGAATATAAATGAGTTAAATTTAAACTGCTAATAAACAGTGTCTAGAGGAGACAAAGTGAAGTTAAAAGAAAATGTTTGTGTTTGTATGTCGTCGGGTTGACTGGTTGTCGATGTACATAGTAAGTAGCTGCAGAGGTGTACTTACAAGGTAACAAACTTCTCCAAAGAACCCGAGCTCAGCAGTGGCCGGACTTACACAGTGGAAGCTCGTAGGCTGCCGGTGCGGGGGAGCCGTGACGTCCTCCAGCCCTGGGTGGCGTGAGAATCCTCGTGTCAGCGATTCTGCTTCGTGCCTCATTGGAGTTGCTCGGCCTTGCCCAAGGTCTGGGCAGCTTGTAGGCGTCGAACTTGTGGTTAGGGGGGGCGACGTGCCTGTCGGGTTGCATATCTTCCAGGTGAGAAGGAATTGCTTGTAAGTTCCCATTGCCTGTAGGGTAGGCTATGTGTTGCTCACATCTGTAGAGATGGAAGAGGTAGTCTAGGCGATGAGTCGTAATCATATTGGAATAGATGTATAAGCAGCACACATCAAATAATGGAATGTACGGCCCGCCTGGAATCCCGCATGCAAGTGCCACCCCCATAAATAAAATATTTTTGACGAACCACTACACTACATTTAGCTGTGGAAGAAGTTCCAGCAAACCCATGAGATGGCAGCTTAACGTCATTTCATCTTAGTTCCCGAGTCATAAGTAATTTTAGTATTTTTTTTTGTGTGTGTGAGTAAAGTTTGTGACAGGTGCAATAATTTAACCCCGCATCTTCCTCCAGTGACTTACCAATACCGGACTGCACGTCAGGGCCTTGGGTGTGACTACACAAGTCATGCCCCCAGGACTGCATGTCTGCGGAAAGATCAGGGGACAGAACAGATGCATAATAAGAAGGGTGGATTTCTGTGCTGTAGACGACGTAGAGAATGCTGTACTTTTAGAGAGAGCTCTCAAAGCCAACCCTACTAGTGAAATCACAAGCGAGGTCAAGCCTCCTCCGACGGAACCTGAGTTCATACCCCGGCCAAACTTGCCCCTCTTATCTCCCACAAGAGTCCCTGTATGAATATGTATTAGGTGCTTGTTAGCCAGATTACGACCCAGAGGGGATACACCATACCCAATCTGAGACTTTGCCACCGGTAGCAAGCATTACCCCAACCAAGGTAGTTCTGGAGAAGGCCCCAACTAATTCTTTCTTAATAAAGTTGGCTTCGGGAAAAATCATTCAGGTTCGACTCCTGCCTGAGGCCATCCCCAAACCTCGTGCAAACCCCTGCCCTGCCAACTATATTCCCGCACGCTAACCGACGAGGCCTCTGTGGATAGCTAGGATTCCGGCTAGATCACTCATCGTCACCTTCACCCTCATTTAAATACCCTTTTCTTTATTTTACCACCCATACACCCAGGTACAGCTGGCGTCCCGTCTGTTGCCAACCCTAGTAGTGACAAAGATTGAACTCCCTGGGCGGGAAACAATCGTAGTTTGCCTCACTCTGAGGTTTGACTCCCCTCAATTCTGACGAACCAGAGAGGGTGGTTAGCATCTTAACCTCTATCGCCCAGAAAACAAGAGGAGCGTGCGTCAATATAATCACAAAATATTTCCTTATGTTGCCAGTTCATTCAATATAATTTCCAAATTCAACTTTATTATAGGAGTTAAACAAAATACAGTATAATCTTTGTTAATTTTAATAGTTTTGATGCTTGACGGACTCTAGCCATTAGTTCCATCAGACCCAAAGTGATTTTGGTCGGACGCTAGGCGCATCCTTGTGGCGTGTGACTTATTATCAGTCCATGTACGAAACTGGCCTCGCTGGTTGTCAACTAGGAACAAAATCAGGTTCAGCTAGAATCACTCGGTGGGTGTGCAGGTGGCAACGTGATCCCTGTGACTGAATTGGTTTTGACTCATCGTGTGATGTACTAGGAGTCATTTCTGTGATACTGCCGTTATCTGCTAGTGAGGTATTTGGTACGTGGGCAGACGAGCTGTCGGGCAAGTCGGGTGCCTCACAGAGTGAGGGAGTGTTCCATCCGTAGTTACTGTCAGTGCCGTAGAGAAAGACTTGAACTACTGGATGATGCCCTTTGGCTATCTTGGTTGGCGGCTTGAAGATAGCTGGTATGGTGGCGGGTGGAGCTGGAGTGGTGAGCTAATGGAGTACTGCAGATTGCTCTCCTGGACTAAGTAGCTTAAATCCGTCAGGAAGGAATTAAGCCCCCAGGAAGTTTTAGCAGCAGCCCTTACCCGTTTCACCCTCTTTTGAATACCACCACTATGGGTAAATGACATTAGGAATAATACCTATGATCAGACCTGATTGGAGTGAGGCAGTTAATGTGTAAGCATGTAGACAGTGTGGGTGCTATGGCCACCGACCAATGCCATATCTCGCTCTCAAACTCCAGCACCGGAGTGAGGAGTTAATCAAGCTGCATAATGCCAACAGTGGTCCCAACACGGTTAGGTCCCACTAGGGTTGGTCTCCCCAGACCTAGAGCGCTATCCCTCTCTGCACTACTAATGCGCAATGAGAAAGGCAACCTCCGAGCTAACAAGCTGATCCTACCAGGAGTGTGTCCCTAGTGTTGTGGCTGTACCGTTCACTACACTAGGTGCAGAGTACGAGTGGCCTTCCAACTCTGGTGTGGTGAGTGTCCCAGAGGTGCTGGTTCCCCCAGACTTGCCTCTGGTCGTTGGTGGCGGCTGCTGAAGATCTCTAGAGTTCTTGGAGAGAACCGTGACGACCTAATGTTAAGTAGAGAGCCCCAGCACAGAAGTGTTGAGGCGAGCTACTGGAGAAGATAACTGTCTTCTTCGGCCGCACACTGCCTTATATTATGTGCTCAGCCATCCGATGCCTGGGCTGGAGTGGGAGGTGTGACGTCTATCTGGAGTGAGTGGGGTGGGAGAATCTACCCTTGCGCTCGGCTATATGGCCTCGGGCACTCGGCGGTGCTCGGCCCTCTTTGGAAAACTTCGCAGGGATGGCGACACACTGTCAGCCAGGTGCGTTGGGGAGGCTGAAATGTTACTGCGGCCGCTTGGAAACATTGCTAATTTCACGTGCTAGAGCCGCCCACTAGGCTGGGAGTGATTCTGTTGCACTCGTGAATGTGTTGGGATTGACCTTTCCTTGGGATCTGTAGATACTACGTGAGTAGTGTGAGAAAGTTGGGTCTGGAACATCAGGAAATACCACATGTGTGTAACTGTCCTTCCACGGGAAACAATCCTGTAGCCATCTATTTTTGTGGTTCCTTGTATAATATTAACATGTTAGGATGAGTCACAGTTGTTTGGTATAACTAATATAAGCGGCATGTTTCAGTAGTTAAACTCAGACAATGCATGATCAAGAACACGGGACAATGCCTGGCTTTCAAAGTTCGAGCCGTTCTGTATATGAGCAAACTGGTTCTGGCTCCAGGGTGTACTAAACGCTGTGTAATTTCTACAAGCTTGGTCTAACAGGCCCTAATGGAAACTGTTATTAAGATTGAGAACACATGCGCCGCTTAAATGCTGAAGATCGCAATTAGTGGTAGGCAAGGGAAATAGATCCTTGTGAATTTTCTTATTAACTAATGAATGATGTACAACTAATGTATACTTATCCCATATTATTATACCCTAGATTTAGGATGGTGCAGCAATATTAAAAATTTCTAAGACCTCTGCCCTTGAGGACTTCGGACTATTATAATGGAACTAAGAGTCTCCTAAGATAGTAAAATGGTTAGCAAATATTCATAATGGCAAACTAATGAAGATGACATGCTTAAAAGCTATTAAACTTAATGCAGTAGATCAGTTGTCACATTCAAAAGACAAATTTCTATGGGTAAGAAAAAGGACAAACTACTAAAAACTTTTCATGCACATAGCAGAAATAAACTTTAAAAATCATGATCACAATTTCTTATTAAATTTTTTGGAGGAAATAACAATCATAATTAATTTCAGTCCAGCTAAACTAATGAAATACATCTCAAAAGAATTAATACAAAAAAAAATTCTTCGAAATAGAGTAGAAAATAAAAAATCAAAGTCTAATATTCCTAATATTACACTAACCACTCAGTCAATGAATAAGTGTTTACTCTGGCAAATGCTGATGTAAAAATGTAGTCCGAAGTTACTCTAGCAAAATCTGAGGAAAAAGAATGTGATCCAGAGGCTGCAGCTGACTTATGCAGTAAAACGTTAATTCAAAATTAATTCAAAATCATATATCATTTGAAGTGTTTATTCGCACCCAAATGGAAGAATAGAATTTTATTTGCCTTTAGGTTTGGTTAATTCAAAATTTGCCTTTTATGTAATTCGAAGTTGAATTTCATTCAAAAGTGTGTGAAGTTCAAATTAATTAATTAAAGCTATAATAATTATGATAATAAACATGCATCGCCTACACTGTCGTGGGTGCGTGCATGTAAACCAGCACTGTGTGGCGGCGCTGCAATCAGCTGACACAGCCACTGCCACCGCCCGCCACAGTGATGTCATTGATCATGCCATAGTTTTCATGTCTGTTGACTGGTTTTCATCACCTTTTCTGCCTGCTGAAGAGGTGAAAACCTGTGACAGCTATTACCATGCACTCTGTGAAGTTAGGTAGAGTATGACAAAGAAAATTCCAAGCTGCCCGTTGTGACAGTTCCCTTTAAAAAGGAGGGGTTTTTGGAGCAAGAGAATGAGAATGCAGATGATAGGGAGATGTACAAAGTGGGAAGGGAGAAGAAAAAGAGATGAAAAACAGATTAGGGGTGTGGAAGAGAGCTTAGAGCGGTGTCAAAGTATGGTGCAGAAACTTGGCTACAGCGCTGTCACCCCAAACTCATAGAAAATATCTACCATCTTGCAGGTATCCTCTCTTTTTCCATTCTCCATGCTTGAAAAAAAAATTCCAGAAGGCACTTGTTTGCAAAGATGAGAAGATTTACAGCTTAGTCTTGAATGTGTCGATAAAGTTCACAGCAAGCGAAAGACTGTACGTATTTTTGTGTTATAAACAATATGAATGAGAAAAAGTGATAGTACACTGCAAAGCAAAGACTATTTCAGAAAAATTTGAAATAATCGGGGATGTGAACAAGATGGAAATTGCGCAAGCATACGGCATCCCACTTTCAACTTTATCAACATTCGCTGGAAGTGCATTCATAGTAGAGGGAGTGAAAGGATGTTGGCTACCATGGCTGCATTTTTTAACCAAATTTTACCATTTTTTTATTATATATATATGAGAGAGAGACACACACATGCATAGCAAGTAAAGGCAACAATGGCAGCACTTATATTTTACTGCACGTGAACATATAATTTAATGACCAAGATAAATGCAACAAACTTATTTTGGGCTATTTCCTTCAATTTTTTGTCTTTTTTAAACCAAAAATGTTATGGTTCCCTAAAACAGGGTTGTAACTTAAAGAGTGTAGTTATTCCCGGGGCCGTAGTTGCGTTTACTTTGGGAAGGGAATATGTGCATTTTTTTAATACGCATAAGCAAACTTTTTTTAATTCGATAGTTCGAAATTATGTAATTCAAAGTCGAAAAATTATGTCCTGAACACTTCGAATTAACAAGGTTTTACTGTATACTATTTGATCCAAGTGATATTGCAGGTGATGTTATACCAGGACTAACAGCAATATATATAAAATGTACTTCGGCTATTTAAAGTACTCTACTCACATCTTCCCACTACATTTGCAGTATAAGCATTGCACGTGGTACCATTATATAGAAACAGTTAGACCAGGCATTATTACGGTGCCCACAACTCGGTGGTCCCAATCGATTGGCTCTATACATACTTTTTCTTACTTCACCATGCTTTTTTCTTTAATCACATCTCACACTACCTGTGTGCTGGTGAATCGTTAGGAGGTGGGTGATGTGCCACCAAACTTTGTGATGTTGTATTGGTATTCATGTAGAATCCTAGAAAAAAACTTAATATCTCTTTGACAACACTGAAGAATTTCACTGCTCTAGTACATGACGAAGCAGGAAAAATTCCAAATTCCTTTGGCTATTTTTGTTTGGTAAGGAACAGATTTCCACATTCAAAGTTATAAAGTTTATAATAGTTGACAGATTTTACATACATATATTCCCTTTTCCAGTAGTTTACAAATTATACAGTAACCAAGATTAAATATGGCAAAATTCCAATTCAAATAAAGTTCACGATTCAGCCTCTGTGCATGTTACTAATATTTTTGTTTCTGTATTGTATGTTTGGAGTAAATTATGTTTTCTTTTTTAGCTGTGAATCCGTACTGCTGTATCAAATGCGAAGGTGAAAAGTTCAAAACGCCTGTTGCTGAAAACACCAGTGAACCAGAATGGAACTGTTCCTTTGTTTTCTACCGTAAGAATACAGAGAAGCCAATAGAAATTGCTGTAAGTTGCTTAGCATATTATATATCTCTCATATATATGGAAAATGAGGGATCTAGCACTGTTAAATTTGTGACATAAATTTGTCTTTAATTTACATTGTTTATACTGACTTTGGAATAAAATAAGATACTCTGTACACTTGCTGATGAAAATTACAAATTGCCAGTCCCTGAATAGGAGCCATTTTAGATACAGTATTCTGATAAATTAACTAATTTTTAAAAAGACAGTATGCCTAATATTAGCCTAGTTATCAAAGAAGTTTCCAACCTTCATGAGTATCAAATAAAGGCTGTTCATGATAAAATGAGCACTTTTGAAATCAACCTTAGAAAAAAGTCACTGCCCCTACCTGCATATATTTTTAAGAAAGGACTGAGTGACATTCGCCCAGTAATGTTGGTAATTATAGAAGGAAATTATTTCCATTATCGTAACGTTGAATAAAAATCATTATAGGCTGTTCACTGTAAAGTGAGCACTTTTTAAGGCTCTTCAAAATTTCTATTTTCATCCCATTTCCATCTAACTGCTGCTTTTTAATATAAACATTGCAATATGACCAATAAATACAGTGTATACATTTCACCACCCTCAAAATTTAATGCCTGAGGCTGCAATAAGATATATTTATTAGTGGTTAATGCTTGTTTGGAGGACCTTAAAAATTGCTCACTTTACCGTGAACAGCCTATAGGTTACGTAACATAAATTATTACTTCCGCTTTCTGTTTTTTTAATACATCGAAGTGTAAAAATCAGCAGAATGGTAAAATGGTAAAATATTAACTTTTCTAATAATTTCACTGTTTCCCTTGACCGACACGTGAATAAAGTGATGAGGCCCATGACAATGTCAGTTTTACATAAGACAGAAGAATACACAATGTGCACACAAGTAGATCTTAAGCAGGGCTTTCAAAAGTGCTCATTTTACCATGAACTGCCAATAGTAGTTTTCACTTTACAAAATAAGTGGTTGATTATACAATTATATTTTACCAATATACATTAAAATATGTTATTTCTGTTTTTTCAAAATTTCAATATTTTATCTTTTAGTTAAAACTATTAAATGTTAGTTAAAATGATAAAGAGCTAGCTAATAAAACAGAATCTTGTATGTACTGTACATTTTGAGTGACACTGTGCAAGATCCAAGTGTGCTTACAATAATTGAAAACCTTCTCAGCTTTGTTTCAGTTCACTGTTGTCATTTATGACTTGATTATACAGTGAAATCTTTATAATATAAATTATTATTAGAGAGACCAAATAAAAATAAATTATGCATTGACTCATGATGTACCCAGGAGTGAAGTACTTACATGTCATGGAGGCATGTTCCATTTTGTCAATGTACTAGACTGGGCACTCCTACATTCTGGGGGTCTAGTCCTGATGGGACACTGGTCCTCGTCCGTTATACAGGACTGGCCTAGTTGCTTGCCGGCAGGGCATAAAGTCAGGTTCAGCTAATACAATTCTGCATTTTGGGGCACTGCCTTGATATGGATATCTGGGCGAAGGAGTGCGGTGGGTTTGTGTTCAACAATGGGCAGCGAGGAAGCTGATAAAGGTGCTGCAGGCCTAGGTTGAGGTATTATCTGAGCGAAGAATAGCCAGGACCAAGTGGGGAATGGCTGGTGTAGGCGGATGATCAGGATGGATATTTTTCTGGGCCAATGCATACGGGGTCGGTGAACAAGTCCCTCAGTGTCTCAAACATCACAGGATCCTGCAGGTGCCTTAATGCTTGGGCCTGCTCCCTAGGGTTGAGCTTTGCTATGGAGGCGACAAGTACAGGGGATAGCTCGTGCAGGCGACCAGAGGCAAGTAAAGCCAGCTTCATTCTCTCCTTCAGTGGAGTAGGTCATTAGGACGCACACACACTCTCCCCATCCAAGAGAAGAAAGGCAGGCTCCTTGTATAGCAATTAACATGTTGGACCATGTGAGGGCCAAAGACTGAGTGGGCACCCTATTCCAGTACCTGGTGTGGACGTGTACTACGCACTGGAGTCAAGCCGCTCCGTTTCGGGTCACACACGTGGCTGTTGCCCTCACCAAGTCTTCCCAACTCAGGTGATGTCTGCCCTTCCTGGCATGGATGTACAGTACAAGGACTGATGAACACAGAGACGACAACCTGGAGCAGGGTTAGTGAACTTGTGTTGGTGCTGTCGTTCTTCTATGCTGTAGATAGAAAGGATAGCCACTCTAGGCGCTTGTGGGTAATATTGAGTGTTTTGGCTCGTGTGAGTAACATTCCCAGAATCACCTGCGTTCCCTTCCTGTGAGGAGTCAACTGGGAGTAAGGTGTTAAGTCTACAGGAATGCAGTACCCAAGGATTGAGCTGGCACATGTTTATTTCTGTTTGATAGGAAATACACATAATGACATACTGTAACTCCTGTGTCTGCACGAGCTATTGCCAGGAAGCTAAAGTATTGAAAATCCGGCAGAGGCAACCGGTAGAAATCTAGCTGTAGTAGGGGGGGTGTGCAGCGTGGAACAAACTGTGCAGTTTCCTCTGCTATTGTTGCCTGTGGTCTCATGCGTCTCGATGTAACGCTTAAATACAGATACGACGCTAGGATAACTAAGTTGGGGTAGCATGGGATTAGTCCTAAGAAGGACTGTAAGGTTAGGATTTCCTATATCTATCATGTCCGTGCAGAATAGAGAGGTAGGTTAGCAGGGTTCATCACGAAGAGACACACCTGACTAACATAGAGGTCGAGTGGTAAGACTATTCTTTTATCAAAAAGGGCTTAGCTAGCGAACAGTTCCGAGCAGTGAGTGCAGGAGACTGAAGCGTAGAAAAGTGTAGGCAGGTCAGTGTCTGAGAAATGAGTGCTAGACAACTTGAAGACTGGCAGTTGGATCCTTCCCTGGCGGGTAGCGCATTGTAGTTGAGAGAACTGGTCTAAGTGAAGCCTTAAAGGAGCAGGCTAGTCAGTGTCCAAGCAATGGGTGCTGGACAACTGATGTCGCAGGCTGGTCAGAACTCTACAGGGGAGAACACATGACTGTTAGGGAGTCAAAAACTGTACCTTGACGTGTGTCCAGTTAGCTAAGGCTGGATCATGGTCGTGTGGCTTTGGTTACACTTCGGCCGGTTGTGCTTACTGGCGTTTATGGTTGGATATGGTAACTGGGCATGTGGCCTTACATGAAGGAACAAAGTTCTGGACGTTGCAATTGACAAGTTCCTAGGATTGGTCTGCCCTATAGCTTGTGGTGTGACTTCTTACCGTCGACGACTGGCGGGAGGTGCTAGCGGTAGCAGGCTTACTAACGTCGTGAGTGTGAGGACTAGCTTGGTTGAGCTGAGCGTTCTCTGCCCGGACTGCAGTGAGGGCCCCAGGTGTCGCAACGCAAAACTACTGTTCCACCTGGTAGCTGCTGAGCTCCAGAATTTGGCGTTCGAGATACCAAGACATTCCTCAGTCCGTTTAATTAACCCACACACAACTGGGTGGCAGGCAGGATGCGTGCGAAGAGGTGATGATGAGAAAGTAGCTGGATCCCCTGTGGTAGACATAGGTCATTCTAAGGATTGGAGCAAGGCGGAACAATCTCGTTCGGCTCGTCGATTAGCTGTAAGGGGGATGGAACCAGCCAGCTACTTGGCAGCAAGGCACGCAACTCTGGGTGGAAATTGTTGCTAGTAGTCGGGGCTCCTCTATTCTACTCCTCCAGTACCTGTATACTTTGCGGGAATAAAATATATGGCCGTCAAATATGTGTGTTTTGAAACTGGAGCCCTCTGAGGGGAGTCTCCAGTTGTAGCTAGTTCATAGTAATAATTTCCCGTTCCCGGTCGGTGGAACTCGACTCGAGATTTTCCCAGCAGTTGGTTACAAAGTACTCTATGAATGAGTTTCAAAGTTAAAAGAAACAAAGCCGTGTTTATTAAGAGCTTAGTAAACACGGTGATGCGTGCTCTCCTACCAAGAAGACCGGTGGCTGGAAGTAAACCTACGGTAGCCAGGTGTAGGCGACCTGGTCCTAGGCTAATTGGGGAAAGTGAAATAAAACTGTTGAAAATTGCTTACTACAAATCTAACTCCAATCAGGGTGTCTGTAGGAGACAAAGAAGTTACGTGTGGTATGTCTGGTAGCTACAGAAAGCTTCTGGTAACTATTAGCAATTGGCTTCGCTGGAGTGTCTGGTTGCAGATGCTGCAGAGCTCTGATGGCGACGTCAATGTAGGCAGCATCTGGTGGCTGCTGAAGAGTGTTGAGCAGTTGGTGGCAGCCTCTGGGAGGGCTGCTGAAGATTTATCAGTGGTCGGAGGGCCCCAACACTAAAAGTGGTGGAGCGAGCTCGAAGACTGAAGAAAAGCAACTGGTGAGGTCTGCCGTGCACTGACTTATATAGTCAGGGTAGCGCGTGACGCTGCAGCCGCGGGGGAGGGCATGTGACATCCCTCTGCTGCGAGGCCGGAGTGGGGGTAACACCCTCAGATCATCTCTCAGCCTTCGCATATTCTCGGTGGTGCTCAGGCATGCCCTGAGGCGACTGATGGCTTGTAGGCTCTCAGCACGGGGGGAGGGGTGGTGATGCACCGCTGTCTTGTACAACCCCTCGTATCCATGTGTACGGCTGCCCTCCTGGAATGTGGCAGGCCACAACTTCCGTGTACGGATTGGTGTGGGATTTGAATCTCACTTGTGTAGAAGTAGTAAACTAGGTTGCAGTGAGATGAGTATTAATTGTTGTACGTAATTGGAATAAGCAGTATGTGTCAACCTCCTTTTACACTCCTTCGGGCTGCTGCCCGATGCTTAGATGCTTATTGGCCAACGTCATGAAGGCGAGGGGTGGTTGCTGAACGGCGGTTGCAAAGTGCATGACTTGCCAAAGTGACATCACCGGCCGGCTGGAGGATGAGAAGCAAAGACAAACGAAAATCCTACTAGTAGTGCTATCTAACGGTGGGGTAAAAGAACTCGTTGCCTATATGCATAGTTATGTTGGGTCAGTGAATAAAACAATCTACACTGTAGATTAAACAATCTCATCACAAGTTGAGACAGACTGTAATGCTAACTTCGAAACTCACAAGCAAAGTTAAATGTATGATGGATCTGAACTTGTCTAACCACATTGTTAGAAAAAGTGTCATGCGTCAATTCGCCCTCTCTCTGCTACGTCGAAAGTTCATCCTTAGGGAGTTGAAAGGCATTTTCTCCAGAGGACAATATGGCTTTCTCTCAACTGACCCCATCTGAACAGGATGAAATTAGACTCATCCGTGAGGAGAGATGGAAGAGGTTCTCTCAGGACAACTCAGCTTTCTGCGTAGGATAAAATGTTGTCCTAAGTAATAATGGTATTTCCATACTGTCCAGATGACTGCCAGATTTTCCTGTTCCTTAATGTGATAGTGTTGTTCGGTTATGTTTAACCAGGTTGAAGCATACACTACCACATGTGGGTGGCCGCCTGCACCCTGTTGGTACAGGAAACCCCAAGACCGTTTTGACAAGCATCAGTCTGTGAAATTAATGGTTTGTCTCCTTGAGGGTGTTGAAGTTATTGGATATTTCCAACTATCCTTCATATTGATGCGTGCCGCTCCCATGTATTGAATACAAACAATTATGACTCAACAGACTCTAGTATTCCTACTAAACCCGAGTGAGAGTCAAACCCCACGAACTTTGCATCACTGGGGTTGTCGCCACTTCAGTTGGAGCATAAGCTTTGGTGGCATGGGCCATATGTGGTTTTGTGAGCATCCTGATAGATGGCCAGGCTCTGTGACTACTCTAGAAACTCAAGAGCTACCCGAGTTCAAGGAGCAAACTTTGAGTACATTCACTGTGGAAGGAGATGCAAGTTTACCGGTTGTGGAAGTTGTAAGCCTATTTCATCATTGTGGAAACTTCGAGTCGTGGCATTTGTTCTGAGGTTTATTAATAATGTCACATCTACTTGCCTCCAGAGACGGCTAGGGCCATTGTCTCTGAAAGAGCTCAAAGCTACACTCATGATTTGCATTAAGGCAGTACAAGTTGAGCCATTCAAGACTAAAATGTATAGCTTATGGTGCAATGGAGAATGCTCTGTTCGAATTAGATGTTTAGCACCATTTCTGGACAGTGAATGTATTCTGAGGATTGGTGGACACATCCGCCATTTCTTTCAGTACAATACGATACTAAGCATGCAGTACTATTACCCAAGGCCAGTCATTTCACAGATTTATTCATTGATCATTACTAGGGGTGTATGGGAAAGCAAAATGATCCTTCGTGAAAAATTTGGGCGGGAAAAGTTTTTTCACTTGGGAAATGGAGAATAAACGGGAAATTTTTTTTAACTGACTCAATAACAAAAGTAATCTATTTGTATTTAGAGTTTGACACTGCAACATCATAGTATAATTTAATCAAGAATATCACGAGTTAAAAAAACATTTAATTATAACCTTAAATTAAAAATACATCAACAATGTGTGTACTATGACACAAATACATAATGTGACTCGTACAACATAATTTTATTTAAAGAAGCATTGGTTTTCATGTAAAATCACCGGCTACTGTGTCATATCAGTGTTCTGTCCACACATTTTGGGGTGATTTTAATAAAATATGTTTACAGACACAATGGAACACAAGAAATGAGCAGAAGGCAATATAAGATAATGCTTGTATTACAAAGGAAAAAGGTATGACATGACAAACATGGATACAAAAATGACAAGTTGACTGACTTATTGCAACTGAAACGCTAAACTACAACTGCGAATTTTAGGTTAAAAATTAAAAAATATCTGACTGGCGTATAATGCACCATCGGCTCGTCGTACGAGTTCACAAACATAACAAAAAGCCAAATGGTGACTAATGACTCGGAAGTGCTGACACGTGGTCACTTCTTAATCGGAACCCCTCTTGACTGCAGTACCCCGTAAAGATCTCACCACTTTCGCAATCAGTCGTGTTAGTCGGTGGCAGCTCGTAAAGCAGGCTACACAGCACTTTTGGAAGCGATGGAGACCAGAGTATCTTAACACCTTGCAACAGCGACTTAATGGTCCCGCAGCTCTCCAAATGTGAAGGAAGGACAGTTGGTGGTCGTAATGGATGACAATTTGCCTCGCATGAAGTGGCACATTGGTCAAATCTCAGTCCTACACACCCCGGAAAGGATGGTGTCTCCAGAGTCCTCGCTGTTTGCACAAAAACTGGCTCCGTGAAGTAGCCAGTTGTCAATTTGTGCCCACTCCCATCTCTATGAGTAGTATATGGGTACCTTGAGGACAATTCAATTTAGGTCCTAAATACCATGATTTTACATTGTTTTTTCATTAATTTACTATGTTTTTTTCAATAATTTCAAACTTTTTTCTTTGAATTTTGAGCCAGAAACAGCCTCAAAAATGACTTTAAAAAAACCTCCAAAAATGGATTATAGAAACCTCCAATATGTTCAAATTCGTCACCAATTTTTCAAAGTTCATCTTTATCGCAAACACTATCTAAAATCATTAACTGTTTTTTGTAGATTTCGATACAATTTGGAAACTATATTTTAGAATTCGGGAGAATTGATATTTATGGTATACGCTGAAAAGGTATATTTAGAACCTCCTTTTAAAATGTTAGACTAACTGCATGGTAAACCAAGCAAACCCATTTTTATTTATAAAGAAAAAAAATTATTTAAATTATGAAAAGGATTTTTTATTTTACTAAACAACTTAATACATCTAAAATTTGTATTAAACTATCAAAACATTTTGTTTTTTACGTGAAATCGTTTACATCCTCCATTTATTAATTTAAAAAATTTATATACCTTCAGTAATCCTTTCTTTCAAATAATCATACTTTAAATTCCTTTGGCTAGTTAGAATAATATTACAAATTGTTCCTGCTTCAATAGCTTTATCAAAATCTACACTAATTTTTATATTTTTTTTTTCTTTAACTGCAGTTGATTTTCTATATAAACAATAAAATATAATGTTCTTCGCCCCAAAAATGAATAATAATTAATATCACCTTGCCGGTTTACAGTTGATTTATAATAAAGTTCATTATTTCTATATAGAGTATCTAGTTTTTATTTTGAATTTCTAAATTCGTCTTAGGCAAGAAACATTTTATCACAAAGGCCATTTTCGATATCTAGATTCCAATTTTCTTTTGGAAAAATTTAATTTCTTCCATTTTTAACATAAATATTTCTTACATTACAGTGATCAAACATAGAAGCGTGTACATACTGTTCAGCACAATTTTTTCTATTAGTTTGGAATCCTACAGTTACAAAATCAGGCATGTCAAATTGTAAATTATTAAACTGATCTTTTATATCAAAGTTAAAAACAGTTGTTCCTACAGGAACTTCTTTTCCTAAAAATTGCCAATAATTGAAACTAATAGTCATTTTAGGATGTTTGTGTATTTTTTCTTTAATTGCAATTGATGTGTTTGATTCATATTCAACAATAGGCCACATAATTTATAATTTTTGAATAACAATTTTACCTGGATCAGCATAACTTTTATGAACTGCACCATCTTCATTTTTTGTTTCATAAACAAATAAACAATTTTTATCAGATGAATTATGAAAAAAAAGTAATTTTATAACCGCCTTTCCAGTAAATTTCATTGTTATCACTAGGGTTATAACGGTTCCACTTTTTCTCGATTCTTGATCTCGATGCCGATACAACTCTTTATTCTTAAATCCAAAAATCGTGATTTCTTTTGTTACGGACAATTACTTTACAGAACTAAATTATGTATAAAAGGGTGTGAAATTTAATTATTTAAACAAGGCCTACATTAGCAGTAGGCCTATTACTAACATAAATAATGTAAAACTTAAACAGTTTCATATGAAATTTCGAAAAGTTCAAAAGATGCATGGTATGAGGTGATATTGATGATATTGTATATCATGTGTATATATATATATATATTGTATATCATGTATATATTTCGTTCACATAGTTTTCTCGAATATATTTCCAAACCTCACTTGCCTAGATGAATGTTCACATGAAATTATTAAAAAGTTTGCAAGACTGGCTCTTATTGAAAAGTATTCATTATATCTTTAAAGCAGTAATAATTTAAAAGGCTCCAATTTTAAAATAAAATATCATTTTGGTAAATTCTAAAACAATTTTTCTGGAAATGCAAAGAAAAGTAAAAAAGATATTATTATTTACACTAATAAATTTTAATGCAACGGAATTATGTCATACATACTTAAACTAGACAAGCATAGTCCACGTAATATTAATATAATATAAATTATTTTAAAAAAAAGTCTTCTCATACCAGTTCAGGTATGTTTTTATATTAATTTCTTTCACACTTTACACTCGCCTTTGCACTTTTCTTTTTACATAAAATGTCCATATGATAGACATTTTACGGTCTTTTATATTGCCTGCAGCATCTTCCATAATTTAGGAGACCAGAATTTTATGAAAACAGTATGTTTAATGTATCAATTTAGATATCACTCTTTCATTTCACGCACTTATTTATGTCCGCGTGTCAATGTAAACAAGCGATGTCTCAAGCATAGATTTCTGCACACATTCTAGTTGTGAGTGTTCATTTTGCTCGATTGTTACTAGAGATTGGAGGCAGTTTGTTGTCAAACTAAAACTACTGTAGCTTATCTCGAATTTATTCATCTCTAGAATGAATTTCTCAATATTCCCGAGATGCGCGCATGTCTAGATTTTTAGTGTCAAAGTAATTTTGTGTATATAACATGGGATAATAGTTCATTTCTTGTGGAGAAAGTTCATTTCGTAAGATATTGCGCATTTGTCTTATTTCGTGTTATTTCACGTTTTGACTTGTGTTTCTGTGTTATTTCGTTTTATTCCGATTTACCCGAACTCCTGCCTCTAGTCTTAAATTATGTATTTGTAGTAATCAGTTTTTCATGCTTCGATTCTTGGACTTCCGATTCTTGATTATACGATTCTTTAAGAATCACGGGTATCGAGGAATCGTGGAATCAAGTTTGACATCCCTAGTTATCACGAATAAAGCCAAACATGTAGCTCAGTGGATAGGATTTCATTTGTTTTATCACTATAAATAGATTTTACTCAATTTTTATTATCAACACCGGATAATTCTAAATAATTTTGTTCACTTGAGGATCTTAACAAATTATTCATAATTGTAGAAGTTATACCTGGATTATCAACATCTTCAATAATATGCCCATGTTTTGAGATTTCTACTGTATAAAACTGGAAAGGGTAAAAGTTAACACAAACATCAATATTATCTAATTATGCATATTTTGCCTCATCTCCTTCTTGATCTCTCTTTAGTAAGCGATATTGTTTATAAATATAATCATCATTTGGAAAAGAAAACCATGACCTATAAGAATATCAAATTCAATTCTGTTATTGTAAACATTTAAATTCCCCCTAATTTGATCAGTTGGAGGAAAAGTATGCCTTTCAAAACTCTCAATACTCTTATAACTCATTTATAAGAAAAATAATTATATATAATTGAAAGATTCATCAAAGGCAGCTTCTCGAGTTAAATTTTTCATTGAGAAATATAAAAAATATAAAAAGAATCATGAAGCAGCTTATGAAAGAAATAAGAAGAAAGATCTACCTTTAATTCACAAATTATGAAATATTGGTAAAAACGTAGAACAAGTAAGTGAAGAAAATAAAAATTTAATAACAACACTAGTTCCAGTTGCAGCAAAGAATTTAGATTATCCTCCAACACCAGAAGAAACATCATTTGAAAGAGAATTATTCTCAGAACATAAATATCCTAATTTGGAAGAGCAAATGGGAATTGTACCCATAAAAAATTTGGCGCGTCATGCTTCTACTATAAATCTCGGAAAAGGAATTTCAAAAGAAATAAATGTTATTAAAACACAATATGGTTTACGAGGAGATGAGCATAATTTTTATATTGGAGATACAAAAGTAATGATAACTTGAAGATGAATACACAGATAATGACTTTAAAAATTACAGAGATATTATTTTATCAATCAATGCTGCATTCCAAGAATATAATCCAAAAATGAATGCACACTCGAATAAAAGTTGGAAGTACAAAAATATAATTAAACCGATTTATGATAATTATATACAAGAATCAAGATCAGAGACAAACTCGCCCAAAAGAATGATTTCTCCAAGAACTCCTAGATCTGGAGAAGGCATTAAAAATACAATATTTTGCCCAAAAAAAATATGTTTGGATGGGCTATGTTAGAAAATTGGTTGGCAGATTGTTAATTATTCACGGCGAAGAAAATGCTGGAAATAATTATTGCAATGAAAAAGTGAGCATAATGAATATGTTAAACAAAATAAATTTTCTGATTTTGTTGTTAGTAATCCAAAAGGAATTCCATATCTAATATGAGTTTTAAATGTCATTCCACAATTATTTTGGAATTCTGAATATCATGGCAAAGGAATAATAAATTTGGCGTTAAATAATTTAAATTTACCTCAAATGCATTTGCCAGGCTATAATTACTGTGGGCCATTTACAAAATTGAATGAAAGATTGGAAAGAGGTGGCACAGGAATAAATAAATTTGATGAAGCCTGCAAACAACATGACATTGCTTACAGCGACCATAAAAATTTATAATCTAGACATGCAGCTGATAAAATTTTACAAAAAGAAGCCAAGGAGATTATGTTAGATAAAAAGTACACCAATTGGTAAAAAAATTGCTTCTGCAGCTGCTGCATAAACTATGTTTACAAAAAGCAAATTAGGATGTGGCATCAAAATTAATTAATTATATATATTTTTTTACTTATAAATGAAGATAAAAATATAACTTTTTATATATCCATTGATCAATTAAGAGATTTGGGTGTAGATAACTTTTTAACAAAAGATCAACTTGAGAGAAAAAATAAAAAATTAAAAGAAGGAAAAGGTTTCTTATTAACTTAGTCAATACCAAAACTCAAAAAAATATTAAAAGAAAAATCTGGAAGTTGTTTACATCATTTATTTGCAGCTTTAGGTGCACTTGGAGCTTTTGCTGGTGGAGCTTCTGCAATTTATAATTCTTTTGAACAAACTAAAAAAAAAATAAAAAAGAATTAGAAGGACATTACAGACATAATTTAGCAATGGAAAATAAATCAGGAAGTGGTTTAGTTGCAAAAAGGGGTAGACCAAAAAAATTTGAATATATCACAGTTATCTAATTTTGATATTGAAAATTATGTAAAAATACTAAATATTAAATATTTCAGAAATGTTTATATGATTGATGAATTACCAAAAAGTATCCATAAATATGAATGTGCTGTGGTTAATCAAATCCTGGAACTCATTGGGTTTGTTATTTTAAAGAAAATAATGATGTTTACTATTTTGATTCATTTGGAGGTAATATTCCTACTTATTTAACTAATTACTTCAAAAATATAAATGTTTTTTGCAACGATAATCAAATTCAGAATTTTTATTCAGTTATTTGTGGATCTTCATTTAATTGCATTACACCTATTTTCGAGAGGTTTAAAGTTTCATGATATAATTTCTTTGTTACTAAATGACGGATATATTTGTGAATCCATAAAAGTGTGTATTGAATATAATATAGAATACAATAATATAGAGTATAATAATATAGAATATAAAATATATTAATTGTTTAATAATCCCACAGTAATGTATCTATAATATCTCATTCATAACCATACGTTTGTGTTAGTTATAATTAAATTCCTAAGCCATAAACTTATTCACCATATTTTTAGTTTTCTTATCTCTTGTCATCATATTGTTTTTTATAATCACATTTTTCTTAATTTATTTGTACTTATTCACTCATCAATTTCATGTTAAATTGTAAAGCATTTTCGTGATTTAAAGTGAATCCTTTAATTTTTGTAACTTGTTTTCGAAAAAAGTTTCATAACCAAACCTTTTTGGACCAGTACTTATCCAATTTATACCATAATCATTTTTTCCAAATTCGTCTGTCCATTCATCAAGCATGCAACCCATATTTACAGTATTTTTGCCGTCATCAATGTAAACTACGCTGTCTGTGACATAATGTACTACTTTATCACCTAATTTATCTAACATTTCATATAAACATAATCTAGCATTTGAAGTAGTAAAAGTTGCTATAAATATATTTGTTGCAGTGCTATCTTCTACATAATGTTTTGTTGTATTCATATGACACTTCAATTATTTTGTCATTAATGTAAACAGCATTATTTACTTCTATTAATTCTTCCAGTAACAATTTGTACCGACGAGTTGGTTCATTAATGTATTCTGTTTGTGACAAATTTTATCTGTCCAAATTTTCCCCAAAGTGAATTTAAACAAATTTTGGCAACAGCCCGTTTTCCAGGATTTATTTCAATTTCTAAATTGATATATTGTTCTTGTTTAATAACTTAAATATATTCTTCTTTTGATTAATAATCATCTTCCCAAGGACTAGTTTCTAATTAAATTTTCATCAATGTTTTAATATAATTTCTGAACATGTTATTACTTCTTTGGTTGAGATGCCAAACTCCATGAATTTGACGTAATTTGTAACTTTTTTCAATAGCTTTATTTAATTCTAATGTAGTCCATGTTCCATTTATTGCTCTTTTTCCAAAACACTGTTTACATTCTCCTTTTTTCTCTGTAACACATTTTGAACATAAAGTAAACAACCGTTTTTTCTTCTTAATAGGCACTACTGGATGATACAAATTTTGTGGTGGTTAAACTTTACATTTGTTCAACCCAAACCAATTTTCGTCGTATTTTTTGGGGTTAAATATTTTAATAGGATGACCAGCAGGAAAATAATCCTAAAACATCACTGTTGGATACAAACTACATATCTTAACTAAATATCTTAATTTCTTTTCCTGAAATTTTAAATTTTTAAGCATTTGTTCTCCTCCAAAAAATGCATCTCTTGGTTGTAATGGTTCTATTACATTTTTTTAAGTTCTTTTTAAATTATTTATGTAGAAAATCGATTTTTTCCATTTGCAAGCCCACATTGCCCTTACTTTGTAACCATTTTGTCTTAAAATTGTTGTTTGCTTGTTTGTTTTAGTAAGCAAATCATTCATACTTTCATTGTTGCATATATTTATTGTGCCCAGTGTATAACAATCAGGACAACCATCCCAAAAATAACCATGACATTGATTGGGTGTGTATGTGGTTCTTTCTTTCTTTCTCCATAATAACCATCAACTTTTGCTCCACAAATAGTTACTTCTCCACCATTTAAAGCATGTCGAACATTTGGAAATGTATTTAACCATGAAATTGATTCTTTACTAAACATTTCTTTAACTACTGCAGTAGTAGTATTCATACAAAAATTTTATCTATAAACAGGCATACAAACACCCGCCAATGTTATGTAGCAAAATGGACCTACATTAGCCATTTCTAGAAAAGATTCTCTAAATTTAAGACATCCACGTCATAAAATATCATCATCAGAATCATAATATTCAGCAACTTCTTTTTTGAAATCAAAAATAGTTGTTTTTTTCACAGCATACCACTTTAAAACATCTTTTCGTTGTTTTTGTTTCATTGTATTGACTCCATAATATTTTGTAGCAAATATTTTTCCTACATAATTTTGATTTTCTGGTATATTAAAAAAGTGTGAAAGATATCCTTTTTTTTAATCTCTTTTAAGCCAAATGTTTTGGGAAGAAATGTTGCAAGACTTCCTTGAATAAAGTTTATACTATCAATTATTTTGATATTTAAGCTCGATATTTTAATTTGTGTAATTTTTTAGCCTTGATATATAATATGCTATTTTGTACTGTTTCTAACACAATATTGTAAAATAAAATATGAATCGTAGCCTTTGGAGTTATGTGCAATAAATGTAGAACCTTTATTTTCTTCAGATATTGCTCTTTCGCAAAACTCATCATTTGTTTTAAAATGTATTTTGTTACCATAAAAATATTGAACAGAAATAAAGTTTTGTGTGTGAAAACCAGTATCTTGTGTGGCTTCATAGTCAAAAAGTAGTATTATTTTTCAATGTATGAAATTCCATTTTTTTTCTTGTTTTTGCCATTACAAGTACAAAAACCCCTGTTTTGTTGTCACTCTTGCATATAACATTTATGTTCATTAGTTTTCAGAAATTCCTTACAATTCCACCATTTGGCATAACCGCAATCATGTTTTTTATTTCTCAAACATATTTTGTTACTCGATTTACACTTGTAGACTGCCTTACACACTCGATCATAATGAGTAATACATTCATTTCCAAAACAATATCTATTACATTTTTGACATTATATAGTAATGCAATCTTCACTTTCCCAAACTTTTTCGTGTTGTGATTTTTTTGCACAAAGTACATGTGTTTTTATAGTTTTTTTTTCACACACATGTTGCTCTTTATTATTGTATGGTTGGTCACAATTTTTACAATAATAAACACTACCAAAAATGATTTCATACTATTAATTACATTGTAATGTTCATCGTGTAAATATAAATAAATAGTTGTTGGTTTTTTTGAACCAGGTTGTATAATTGAATCGAAATGTGCAGCTGAAACAACTTTAATTTGAACATTTAGAAAATTTTCTGCATCCATAATATTTTCCAAACTAAAACAGATTTCACAACTTTTTCCCATTCTTTTGCAAAGTTTACGAGCCAATTCTCCTTGTAATTTTCTTCTTATAATGTAAATAAGTCCATTATTCGTTGATTCTTTATCCAAAAATGATATTGGTTTTGTATGTTAAAGCTGTAATTTTTGCTCTGGACCAACATAAATTATCATCATTGTTAATTTTAATAATACATTGTTTGCTTTTATATCTTTAGTTAAATTATCAATATTTTTTAGGTATATTTCCTCTTGGTATTTTGTAAACATCAACATCAAAAGTACAGTTTCATTTATGTCTACATTTTCATTTGATGTAATTATTCTGTCAATTTGGTTAAGTAAATTTTCAATGTTTAAATTGTTATTTCTTGCGGCTGAAAGTGTATGGTGAAAATTCTTATTATTTGCATATATTCTCATTTGATCACCATTTCTATAACCTGTTGTTTTTCTTACATATTTCATCGTTGTGTGCACAGCATTACGCACAGCATTCATTTTTTCTATTGGAGTTCCTTATAAATTATTTATGTGAATGCTGTATTTTGTTTGCCAAATGTTGAAATTATCAGTCAAATTATGGCGGACCTCATGAATTTATAATGGAATCGTCTTTTCCACACACTCATTAAAAGATCTTTGTTTAAAAGGAAAAATTAGACCTAAACATAACTACGGATTTTAATGATGGTAAATTCCAGTCACTTTTAATTTTCGAGCTTAGAAATATCTGATTTGAAAAAGGGAATATTTCTTTCAATTTTTTTTTTCTAATTATTTTGTAACCTGAAGAAGATAAATTAATAAGATGATTCTTTGTTTCTTCATTTGTAATAGCTGTGATTAATTCATATGTACGTAAATTGTATAAATTTTTATATTTTTGAACTATTAGCTTTAATTCTTAATTCTGTAACTTTTAAATCATTTTAATTCAATGTAGATTTTTTTTAAATTAGATTTTCTCCTGCTATAATAACAGTGCACTGTGTAATAATACTTCTAATTAAATTGTCTTTTTTTTTTTTGTGTATAAATTTTTTTTATTTTTAATCTTTTATCTATATTCTTTAACTCCAACAATCTCATAACACACTTATTGAATTGTTCGTCAAAATTTTATTTTGTTTGTTTATAAGAACAAATATATATATAAAGAAAATGAAAAATATAAAGAGAAAAAATGTAAAGGAATATAATTGAAAAAAAGTATTTAAATTTATGATGATAATGAAATATTTTTTTAACTATTTAACTTTGTGTTATGATAATAATGAAATCATTATTTCAAAATCCTTGTTATAATAATAATGAAATTTTTTAACCATTTAAAGACTTGCTATGATATTTCTCATTATAATATTTTTTATGTTTTGTTGTATATGGGTCCTTAGTATTTTTATGAGAAGTAAATAATTTTATATTCTTATTCTCTTTAGATACTGTAAATTTTTTTATTTGATAATTACCATTTTTAATTCAATTTAGAATATGTACTGCTGTATTGTGTGATTTAGTTATTTATATTTTTTAAGATATAGATTATAAACATATTTTCCACATTCATCTAGGTCCGTACTTTCTCTTTATTTAATTCATTATGTTTTATGCTCTTTTCAATGCTGCATTTTTTATAGATACTATAAAGCTTATCTTTTGTGTATTTGTTAAAGTAAAAACTTTCTATGTTTAATACTTTACCACATTTTTTACATTGCTTACATGTGGTATTATTTTCAGTTTCATAATAATGTATAGATTCCATTTTTGTTTTATTTTACAAGTAAATTAATTTATTAAGAAAAATAAAAAAATTGTGACTTAATTTTTTTGGAACAAAAAAATTAAAAATGCAAACATATTTTTCTTCTTTTTCTTATTAAATTTATTTTCTTATAAATAAAACAAAAATGGAATTTCTGCTGAACAAGTTAAACAATTTGTATGAATTGACTAAACTACAAGATCTTGAAAAAAATAAATAGTACACTGCTACAGATTTTTGAATTTATGACTCTAAATACAGAAAAAAAATGCTGTATTCTAGGTAATAAATATAAAATGATATTGCCTGACCGCTATTTAAATATATTTGATAAAAATTATTTTTAATTAATAAATGTAAAACAAGTTTTTAGGGATGGGACGAACCCAGATTTTGGAACTGAACTGAACTAGAACTTAACCCAAAAAATTTTTATCCAACCGAACCTTTAAATTTGTACACAAACCGATCTATGCTATTATTCGTCAAACTCGTACTGAACTCTAAAAAATGTCTTATCCTCGCACATATGCCTTCATAGTTAAGCCCTAAATTGGTATATGTATATATAACAAAAAAAAATTTGTAGAACCACCTTAAAAATATAGTGGATTATGGATGCTAAACAGTAATCAGTGTGTGCACACGCGCATGTCTGCAAATTAAGTTCTTAACATCGATTACAGTGGTCCTGTGGATCATTTTAGCAGTGTTGCCCACTCAAGTAATGAGAGTTTTGTTACTGGACCTCTGGACTTGGCTACGAGATGCAAAGTGAAAACAACTTATATACAGCCAGCCTTCATAGTCAGCCCCTATTTGTTAAAGTATAAAACACAAACAAATACAACCACATTCACAATTTCATGTCTAATTCTTTAAACATGTGTGACTAAAATAAAGAGTAAACACATACGCAACCTTCACAGTTTCACCACTTATAGTTCTAATATGTAATGGTCAAATTTTTTCTAGAGTGGAAAAAAGGTACAAAATTAACATAATATGTATTCACTTTTGGTTTTTATAGCTTTGGTTGAGATAATTTATCATAACACTGGAAAATGTATATTTCTAGTCATTTTAGACGTGGAATGTGAAAACCACAAATTAGCAGCACAAAAAAAAATGTTAATTGAAAATGTCATTTCCCAAAAACTCAAACACATCACTTATTTTGTATACAATCATTTAAGTAAAGAATATCACCTGGTTTTACATACTATAGAATTCAAGATATAATGCTGTCATCACTGCTACAAAAACAATAATCAAATATGACTTGTTCGGTATTTTTTGTTGCATTTCATTGTTATTTTTCAACTTCTTTGAAGTGAAGTACCATATTGAATTGTGTATAGTGCACACCATGATTTTTGCAGCAAGTTATTCTTCTTCTTCTTCCTAAAATTGCATCAACAACAATTTGTGGGGCCTTGTTAGTAAGTATGTAACAAATTATTCTTTTATTTTAAATTAATTTGTGGTGATTTTGCGATGTATTTGGAAAATATTTTCATTAAATAACTCGTGGGGCAAAAAGCCAAAATATTGCGGCATTCTATAAGGTCATGTCAAGAAGAATGTCAACAACTGAGATGGGCTGCTGGGGGTTTTTTTTATGCAGTATGTTCCCCCCCCCCCCCCCCTGGTGGATTGTGACACACTTCCCTTCTCTAAAAAAGAAGTGTTGCCTTTTCCCTTTCCACACAGATAGCACTCCTCTAGACTCTTCCACTACACTTCCCCCTTTAAACATCATGGGACAGTTTAGGAGTGGATAATTTATGACTACCACTCTACAGAAATATTTTGCTTTATTTTGGGGAAAAGAAAGGGCATGCTGTACATGAGTAAATACTTAAGTTCATTTCAAAGTTCGTTAATGATGTTCCTTTCTAGCACATTTTCAAAACGAACACGAACGAACTCCTGTAAATTTTTCGAACCGATCTTTGACTTGACAATAAATTTGGAACCGAACCCGAACATAACCTGAAAGTTCGGGTTTGGTTCGAAATTTGAACATTCAACCCATCTGTACAAGTTTTATATCATATAAAGGTTTAAAAAATATGAAAAATTGAAAAACTATGAATGAAATAGAATTCTCTTAAAAAGATAAAAAATTCTATTAATTGGAATCTAATCATTATCTTTTTAATATTTTATTTGACTTTAGCGTAAGTTGCATAATTTTAACTTAAATTTGCTTGATTTGCTGCGTAAGCGTCTGATTTTGTTTAATTTTTTGTAAGACATATTACATTGAAAAAAGTAAGACTTGAAAAAACCATGTTATTTTTTGAGGTTTTTTAAACCCATTTTTGGCAGCCATATCCCATGGATGGGCCGGTTCGCGTGTGAAACCAATGTCTGGTTACTGATCCTCCAAATTCAAGGTGCCTGTGTGAACAGTGTACATACACAACGTAACTACTGGAGTGTTAAAATATGAGCATTGCAATTAATTATTGTCTCCAAGTTTTGTTTCTTTCACACTTTGCTGAAATAATTTTTAGTTTCTTATTTAGTATTATTTTGCATTTAAGTCGAGGAATATGATGATATCATGAAAAGTGAATATTAAGTCTTTTATAACAGACTACTTCTAAATATTCCTTAAGCCTGGATTAATTTTCAGTTTATTTTTTTAATTTTATTAGCATGAAATGCAATTTGTGTACTTATGTAGTAAAAAACTGTGAGCAAGTTTGTTGTAAATCAGTGGAAAACATTAATTTTTTTATCTGCCTTTTACTTAGCTTGTAAAAATTATGTATTTATTAAATTTTAAAAATAATAATTGGTACACGTCAACAAAACCCTTTGATTCAATATTCAATTCAAATTCATGAATATTTTAAAAAATTTGCTTCAAATTTGCTTTGAAATCAAATTTCCATCTTTGCCCAGCCCTAAAATACAGCAAGCAAAACAAGTGAACAAAAAGCTGAAACAATGTATATAGTACTTGCATCCTTCATGAGCCAGTTCATCTTTGTGGAAGTATAGCTAGTACCAATACAGAAATCAGCTGAACAGACAAGCCATGTATTCTTGGTTGGCTGATCACAATACATGACCAGGTGTTTAAATTACATGAAATAGGTTTTTCTTCTGTACACTTATCCTACTCTAAGCTAAACAGGCTAACATGTACACTTAACTAGGGCTAACTAAAGCTATTATCACACACTATCATATGGTTGAGGCACTTCACACGATGAAGGGGAGGCTCTTGTTGGGTGTGGCATTGCCTGGACTGCGTAACACGCAGTCTGTTGGCTGGTTCTAAGTAGGGGAGGGGTGCGAACACTCCACTCACACAGTCTCTTTCTTCCGCGCTGACCAGCTGAAAGTGGGAGGGTGTTGCTAAAGCATCCCCTTGTAGCGCATGGGCCTCCCTTCAATGCTTTTGCGGCAAGTTCACCAAGGTTGCACTCTACATTGTGGCAGCACATAACAAGGCTCAACCGGGGGTTACCGACCAGCGGCATGAAGGCAGCAGTCTCCAGCCTCAGCTAGCTTGCTGGAGGGGTAGCAGCAGACTCTGTGGCAGCTGGTGTGGTGGCCAGTGAAGGCGCTGGAGGGGTGGCGAGCCCTTCCCCTCTCGAAGGGTGGGCAGCTGGCTGCCTCCTTCCCCATCTCTGCTGTGACAGCATGAAGGGTGGAGTTTGTGGTGGAAAGGGCACCGCTGGCTTCTCTCTGCGTGTAGATTGGCCTGTCAGGGGGAGCGGTGGTGCTCTCTCCTCCCCGTGGTTGGTGCTGATCCCTGTGAAGGCGAGCGTCGTGGCTCTGGAGACAGTGGTGGTATGGTAGGAGAGCAAGCTTACTTTATAGGTGCAGTGGAGCTTGCCGGTACCGTGATGTCTGCAGCGTTTGGCACATGCCTAGCAGCACGCGTGGCATGTCTGCAGCATCTCATTACATTCGCTCACAGCTCATCCACAACCTCCCAACTTGGTTTTTCCTGCAGTAACTACACGTATTCTGTGTTGACTCATGGGTGCAGTCACGGCTTGGCAAATTGCTGACAGATTATGGGCCTTCTTTTGGTAATGCCCAAGTATAATCTACCTTGGTGGCAGTCGATGGTTGCTCGTAATCCCAGGGCATTCCTGGGATTAGTTCCTCCCCCAGGTCTTTCACTATGTGAAAGTGTGTCTGCAATTCTTCATCGGCGAAACGAGGGATTAATGACAGTCTTTCCTCCATTGGTAGTGGAGCTCCTTTCAAAGTCAATATTTTGGTGTCATCTGCAGGCTTAATTTGGTTTTGGTACTCCCGTGGAATTATGTCTTGGCAGATTACGTTGACACCAGTGGCTGTGTCAAGTTTAGCTAGTCTTTCTGTCTTGCCAATGAGTACTGCTGTGTGTGGAAGATCTCAGAAGATTGGTTTTTCCTGCATGACAGTGACTTGTAGGGCCTCCCACTTTGAGTTTCCTTGTTGCTAGGGTTCTTTTAGACATTTGTTGACTCATCCTTCCTCTTGGCTTCAGGTGCTCGGACCTGACCTGCCTGTCTGCTTTTGAGTCTCTGCCTTAGGACTCTTTGGAAGTGCCTCGCGGGACAATTACAGCACTTCAGGAGTATTGATGGAGTCACAGCAGTAGGTCCTGACGTCCGTTCATGTGTGGTGATGTCGGTAACTATCATCTTCCCTACCGGAGCAGGTGTAGCCTTTGCTTTAGCGTGGGATGTACAGATGTCGGCCGGCTTTAAGCCATACGTTACTTACGCCGGCTTCTACTTATGTAATATACAACATGAGTTACCTTTGAAATGTAAATATGTTAGAATTTGTCATATGGGCCATCTACTAATAATAAAAAATGCATTTAACACTCAAAATATTACAATATTTACCAAAATAATTCTGGTGTACAACTATATACTTTGCATTACTGCAGTCCATTTTCATTTCTTATGGCTGTGTTTCAGCATGGGTTTCACTTAGTGTGGGAAGTCCTTGGTTTACACAGGTGGCCTCGCTTCCTGCCTAAGGCCTCATGCTACGGATATGGCCACGTAAACTCAGTCGTGGGGTGCCTTGGTGACTCCGTGTAACACCCAGGTTTACCTTGGCGGGCGGAGCGGAAGGTGCGGGGAGACTCCTCCATCGTTTGGCTGGTCATGGGTCGGCTGCTGGGCTCATCAGTGTCGTCCTCGGCAGTGGCCAGCTCGGGTCCACCAGGCACAAATGCATGACTGCTTGTCCCTTCCTCCTGGCGGGGTGGTGTTAGGGTGTCCTTCAAAGGCAGGGACTTCTCAGTTTCCCCTGCCTCCTCAGCTTTGCTGGGTTCATTCTTTCAGGCAGAAGGCACTACAACAACGGCCTTGCTACCATCTGGTGTCAAAGCCTGGTTGGTAACCACGTCCTCTTGGGTGGACGTGGTCGGAGTCACTGTCAGAGGTAGGGACTCTTTAGGTTCTTCACGTTCATTCCTCACTGATGTGAGTTGGATGCTCCTCTGGCAGACATCCAGGCACGGTTCGGGGTCTCTGTGGGATGCTTGCTAGCGGATAGCTGTTGGCTCAACTTGGTGGGCGTTTGTGGTAGGGGGGTCGTCCTCCATCTTAGCTTCTTCATCCACTCCATCATCTGGTGCTTCCACTTCAAGATCATGGGTTCCAGCAGGGCAAGGGCACATCTGCCCTTGGGTTACTTTACGTATCTGTCCTGTGGCATCTTCAGCCCAGTAGACATTGTCCTGATGCCCTATGACTATGTATGGTTCTTATCACTTGTCAGCTAGCCCTGCGCTGAATTGCCCTTTTGCATTGCTGAGCGGGTGGCTATGGGGCAGCAAGGCTTCACCCATCCTGAAGCTTCTTACTCCTGTACCTGGCTGTGTGTATTTCTGGGCAATGTACTGGTTTTGGACGTTGCACACCCTCGTGGTCTGGGCTAGGGCGTCCAGTCAGACGTCTTCTGGTTGCGATATTTTGATGGGGGCTTGTTCCCACTGCCAGTTACCTGGACGGCAGAGATTTTGTCCTGGGATAAGCTGGCTGGGGCTGATGTTCACTGCTCATTATTTCTACTCCTGAGGGTAAACAATATATTTGGCAGGTGCTTGTTCCAGTGGTGATGATAGTCTCCCACACTGAGACAGAGACTTTTCTTGAGCACTTGGTTTCTCCGTTCAGGAGGATTGGCCACATCTCTACCCCCCACAGGTGTCAGGCTATCTGCCATCTGCAGCTGGTAAATTGTGTGCCGTCGTCAATTAAAATTGCTTGCGGGTATCCCCAGCAGGGAAATAATTCACTTTCGAACTTCCTCACTATGTTCAGGGTTTCTTTGCTGGGTAGCGGGAAGGCATCTACCAAGCGGGAAAACTGGTTGGTCATCACTAGTAGGCACCTGTTTCCCCTCGTGCTCCTAGGGTATGGTCCCATTTGATTGGCTGCTAAATGAGTCCAGGCGGTTTGGGGACGATGGGGTTTTCACGTTGGCTGGGGCACAGGGTAAGCCTTGCCGCGACAATACACCTCACAACTGTTTACGTATTGCAGTTTGTCTCGACTTATCCTGCCTCATGTATATCGCTCATTGATATCTCTAAGGGTTTCTTTGATGCAGGGATGACCGGCTTGTTAGTGGTCATGGTGGTGTCAGTAAGGTCAGCCCTTAGGTTATGTGGGACCCAGACCTTCCACTGGACACCGGGTTGTCCACTTTGAGGCCAGACGACATCATCTCATAATTCAAACCTCTGGGGTACGTGTTTGAGGTGGTGCTGGGGATCTGGTTCCTTCTGCTTCTAGGAATTTATCTGGTATCGCCGGATGTGCTCTTCGGGGCTTTTGAATTAGGCCAGAGGAGGGGTCGTCCTTTCACATTCCTCGTCCTCTTTGGTACCCCCTTCAAGGTCCAGCTGACGAGATAATGCATCTGGCAGGTTATTCATTTTACCCGGACAATGTTGCACTTCGAAGTCGAACTCTGTGAAATACATCTCCCATCGTCCTTACTTGGCTTTGGCGTTCTTTGACTCACGTAGCCATTGGAGGGCTTTGCTGTCAGTACGGAGTATGAAATTCCTTCCTTCCAAGTGGTACATGTATTTTCTCAATGCCCAAATTTTGGCGAAGTATTCTTGCTCATTTATATGGTACTTCTGCTCGTGGAATTTAGGCGGGTACTGGTGTAGGCGATGACCTTAGGCTGCCCAGCTGGGTCTTCCTGGTATAGTGCAACGCCTAGTCCGTTCTTGTAGGTGCTGGTCTGCAATATAAGGGGGCTGTCCCCCTGCGACCTGTGGAGTCAGTCAATGTTTTGAAAACTTCACTTCAGGTTTTGAAAGGTAGTGTTGTGTTCTTCTCCTCACCGCCAACGTGTTTCCTTCTTGCGGAGGGGTTTGAGCGGCGCCATTTGTCGGGTGATGTCTGGTACAGAGTCACCTAGCCAATTACACAGACACAGAAAATGGCGCAGTCTCCCTATGCTTGTCCTCTATATAAATACGTTACTGACCGTGTTCCATATAACGCACAGTGGTTGGCATAGCAGTGGTTGCACCAATACTACATCCTCTGTAATATCGGTTGAGACTATGAATTTGGTCAGTTAGTTTGACTGTAAATTCATACAGTCAAAGTGGTACGATCGTCGACCCTGAATATCTGGCTATACTTGGCCATACGCACTAGGTGTTTGTGGGGAAGTGAAGCTCGTGCAGGGGTGAGCAGGTTACAGTATTTCTCAAATGAAATCCCCCGTAGCTGCGAAGTCTTAAGTGGGCGAGTGCCCGATATCCATTAATTTCTACCTCTGTGCGAGGGCTTCTGGTGGGTCAGATTATTCGGCTAATATTTGGATGTAGACGGGCTCGTGTTTCCCGGTGGTGATGGCTGGTTTCACACCCCAGTTCCGGCATTTCCTGCCTGGCTGGGCCCTTTATTCTCTGTTCCATACTGCGTGGGTTCGGTTGCACCTGTTGTTTCCCCTTCCCCCCTCTCATCACCTGCCAGCCAGCTTCACTGGGCAATCCTGGAGGAAGTGCCGTTCCAGACAGAACCAGCACTTAGGGAGTGTCGAGGGAGGGGGAGGGTGAGGGTTTCCTTTCGGCTTGGTCAGCTTAACTGCTTCTGAGGTTTACTGCTACATGTCTAGTCTAATGTAGCCTGTGCCTTGAAATTTTGCTTTGTCTTGCTAGCCCTCTTCACTAATGCATCTACAGATTGTGGTGCAGGAAGTTGGAGTAGATTAATGCAATTGCGGGAGCAGCATACGCCTAATATTTTGGACACAACTTACCTCGTTTCCTTCTGGGAAAATCCGGCGGTACTTCTGAACTTTCCTTATAAAAATTTAGACCTCCTCCTTAGTGGTCTGGGTTCTACTGTAGAATTCCGTAGTTAGGTGTGCCAACACTTCCTCATGTGAAAATAGGGTGGCTAGGCGCGAACAAAGCTGTACCCATTCTGTAATAAATTCCCCATATTTGTTCCATCAGTCTAATGCTTTTCCTTTTAACTGCTTTTAAGTTTTGACAACCCATTATTTGGTTGGGACTTAGTTTTCACTAAACTCTCTCTTGCATTCCTGTGTAAATGCTACAGTGTCCTCTTGGGGTCTTCCTGCAAATTCCAGTAGTTGGGGTGTGTCGCTACCCCGGGTAGACTTCATGCTGCGGTGAACGCTGGGATTGTTTGGTCTGTATTCTGCCGCATGCTTGCACACCTCACACCTGTACACTAGCCCGGTCTGGTGATCCTCTCATCTGGCCAGCCAATGCACATGTGGTGAAATTTTTGCTGCGCACAAATAATACAACTCACTGTGTTTACGCCCTGTCTTGCGCAAGTAAGCCAGCTACAGTAAACCATTCATCACAACGGTACTCCAACCTGCCAGAATAATGAGGCTCGTTATTCCACCCTAAGCACAGGTAGTGGAATCTATTCTGGCAGTGTGCGTAACTAATGAAAATTACCCCCTTTCTGGGGTATGTGAGTATATTGCACCTTTCAGTTTGGCTTTCAATGGCCTCATCCATTGCAACAGTGGCTTCGCCATAGTCGGCAATGCTTAGATTTAATTTGGACATATCTTGACTAGTAAAATTGATCGCCACGGGGTGTGTACAGACTTCCCGAAGTCTGGCTGGTTAAGGTTTGACTCCCAGCTAGATTAACTTGATTCTCGGGGTCATGCTGGCCTGGTTCTGCCTTATCACTCGACTAATAAGGTGCTGTGGTCCCACATTGGGTGCCACGAAAACAGTTAATGCGTGATATCGGTTGAACTGACGATGACATCACTGTCAGACAAGGGTTCTATAGTACCGGACAGAGTCACTAGATAACTTACTGTGGTGAAGCTTGGTTTATTTTCTGTCTATTGGTCTTCGGCTGCAGTATAAGTTGGGGCGCGTGGCCCAATAGCACGGTACAAAGTCAGGTTTGGTGGTAGCAGCTCTATACACTGTTGGTGTAGACACCTGCAGTGGGCGTTCCCAAGTCAGATCCTGGCTCAGCTGCTACTTCTGACTGGAACTGATGACCTCTCCTGGGGCGATGGTGGTTCGGCTGCTGGCGGGGCTCATTGGCTCCCATGGTGGGTTACTGGTCCTCATAGGCCTGAAGTATGGGCTAGTGATGTCCAGTAGTACTGGAAACCCCAGTTGTATGAGCACTACGAGTGGGTGCAGCTCACCAGCGATCTTAATGGGGTGGCTGGAAGAGGGCACTAGGGGGACCTAGGACGTGAGGCCTCTCCAGTTGTCTAGAGGCTTCAGCTCGGTCCTGTGAGTAGGGGCTGCTGAGGGCAGACTGCACTGGGTTGTAGATCAATTGGCTAGCTTCAGAGGCAGTAGCTGCCCTCTTAGCTTTCCACCTTGCACCACTTTTATTGGCGAAAGATATACGGGGCGGTACTATGGTCTACTACACTGAGGATGAGTAGGCAACGCGTTCCCTAGCTAAGAGTGCAGTCAGTCGGGGCTAGGCAAACCAGAATCAGTCCTGTCACTCCAACTGGTGAAGATAACAACTTGATTGTGGGAGTGAGTTGGCTGATCTGGATATCTAGCTGCTTCGTGAAGTGTGTTACTAGTGGTGAGGGCTCTGCCATATGTGCGCACCAGGTACATTTGCATATCTGATCCATAGTATAGGTGGCTGTCTAATGGGTATGTATTGCTACGTACGTGCACCAGGCTGAGGGTAGCCTGCAGTCCAACACTAGTTTCATTAAATAGGTCTAGTAGATTTGACGTCTACGGGAATGGAAGTCACAATCACCCTAGAATAAGTACTCAGGGTTAGGTAAGATAACTGTTATAAACTGTTCCCCAGAGGAACAGACGCAGTGGCCCATACTATCTCCTAGCTATCAATGAACAGTAACCTGCGGAAGTAAACTTGGTAAACCAGGTGAAATGTACCTCGGGCTAAACAATATGTGAGCAGAAAAAGATTAAGTAGCTATGATAACAACTGATCCTAACTAATCTATGCTGTTGTCCAGAAAGGACCCTGGGTTCACTATCAAAGTGGTAGTGATTGTAAGAGGGGAGTTAAAGGCTTCTTCGAGGGTCGCTGGACGAAGGTTTGGAAGAGGTGGTCCTTCATGAGGAAGGCGTTATGCAGAGAGCTCCAGCACTCGAGGTGATGGAGCGAACTGCTGAATATAAACTAGCATTTCTAGCTGCACGCTCATGTAGATAGACTGCTGGCTGCTGGTCCTGCTCCCTTCAGCCGGTCAGGTATCTTCGAGCTAAAGCGCCTCCCTTAGCAGCGTAGGCTGCATTCTGTCATGGGATGCTGGAAGTGCAGTTTTCCTTGTGTATGTGTGACATTGTTACCGCGAGCTTAAGTGCAGCGCCAGGTTGCTTGGCTGGTTTCTGTCACACGAGGGGTGATCAACGGACATGTGACGTCTAACATAGTGGCATAGACTGCCTCAGCTGCCATGTTCTCGGGTGCCTTGTGCCTAGGAGCATGTTGATTGGCTCTGGTAGTGTCATCATGGGTTCAAACCCTGCTCGGGGTAATGTCATGTCATACGTCGTCAGTAAAGGTGCCTATAGTTGTCCATTGGAAGGAAACAACACAAACTACTTAAAAGTTTAAACTTCAAAATTTTTATGGCTAAAAGTTGTTTCTTTTAAAATATGTAAGGTATAATTGCAGCGAAGTTGGTTGTTTGTAGTAGTGGAATGTTCACCTTATTGAATGAAGTCTATTAGTTTGGTATTTTATTGTGTAATCCTTGTGCAATCAATTACCTCACTGATTTGTCTCCAGGTATATAGTCAACGCACTCTATGGATGGACAGGTTTTTGGGGAAGGTTCTGCTGCCTGCCACAAGAAACCATGAACCAACACGCATTCAGGCACAGCTAATGTGTAAAGGAAAGGCGGAAGGCGAGATTGCAGAGGGAAATCTTATACTCCAGGTTCTCACAGATGACAATTTAATGGCTGTCTAATAACAGCAAAATTTGTGTGTGCACATGTGCGTTTGTGTTTTTATGAGTATAGTATTTTGAAGCACCATTTCCAGTATATGTAAAGAGTTTAGACTGTGTCATTTCGGATTGCAAGTGTTTCAACACTTAACACAAGGATGGGGTGGCATAAAGCTGTGGTATTCCAAAATGTGGATAATTCACTCAAAATAACATGCTAGTTTCATTTTAACAAGTCACTTTCTGCTTCTTGCCTACTGCTCACGGTTGCTATAAAATATTTGAGCAATTATTAATAACAAGAAAGTGTGTGACAGTGCATGTTAAACTGGCATTTATTTATGGAACTGATGAATGCAGTTTGCCAGCTTAAAATTTGACTTGTCTAATTGAATGCTTAAGCTGATTTTACAAGATTATTTTATAAGGATGTTTTTGCAGTTATTATTCAATGTTTTTCTTCAGATTTGCTTAATGAAGTCATCATTAATGTTACATACAGATGCTGACTGAGCTGGAAAAAAATCCTTTTGGTTATTTCCAAAACCACCTAGTGCATTATTGTTCTTTTGCAAATGTCAGTATTTAAATATATAATATCCTCAAATAATGGTACTAATTGGTTTTATAAAATTGGCATGCTATTCAATTCCATTTTCTTCAGTGTTTAGACAAATGTGAAATTTAAAATATATAAAAGGACAGAAATTCAATTACATACATACCTACAGTCATGTACACTTCAACAGGCACACACACAAAGAAGTACAACACATTTTTCACATAGTTGCATGGTCGCGACATTCTTTGTGTGTGTGCCTGTTGACAAATATTAGATAGTGAATACTTGAATTTCTGTCCTTTTATATATTTTGATAGCCTAGTGGCCTACTTCTAACCTTAACTCAAATGTGAACTTTAGGTGTTAGAAAAATGTTGCTCTCTTTGTTTTTATAATTAATTTTGTATTTATATGGTTTTATATGCTGTTTGGACTTCGCTGTTGATAGTTATTTTATGTAACGTTTGTTTTCCTGATGCCATTATTTTTTTTTATGTATTGAGATACATATAAGTGTAGTTTTACATCATTGTGTGCCAATAGTAACATTGTGGCTGGTAAAGGCACGTATCTGCCAGAAGATACTTTTTTGGTTTATGCATTAAAATGCATTTCAAGACATCACATGCAGCTATGCACGCAACCTTAGTGGAATAGCTAAATTATATGCATTTATGTAACCAAAGCTTTCAATATGCAGGACAACTAGTTAGTGTACAAATGTAGCTACTCATAAATATCTACCTTGCAGTATTAGGTAAAGCCTTATGTAGATTTTGTGCATTAACATGTAGTAATTACAGGAATCATTTTACCTGTACAAGAAGGTATAAAATTATAACTCCTTTCTATGATATGCAAAGTGTTAGAGAAAAATGTTTATGTCATTTCTATTCATTTTGCAATTTTGAAATATGACATCTGCAGTTGTGGGGTTGTGGAGTGCTCTCTCTAGGCTCTGTGTTGAAAATTTTGATTATAATATGTATTCTTGCAATTTGTTTCCAAGACAGCAATGTAGCTTAAACTATCAACAGAGTTAATACCCCAATGGAATTTTTATATTGATGAGTGATTGTATCTGCAGTTAGATTGATCTCTGATTACATTATAAAAGGTAGACAGAATGCACAAGTACATGTGCATAAGAGGGAGGCAGGGGCAGCTGTAGGCCTTGAACACTTGCTCACGTGGCCAGTGGGTACAGTGCTACCCCTCTCAACTCGTGCTGGCCACCACAACAGCTGTCAAGGCAAGGGAATTTTGCGCACAAGTACCAAAGTACCACACAGTCACTCAGACTTTCACTGGATGATGATGCTGAGCAGCTGGTTTTCTCAGAAACCTCCCATGTACCCCGCCCTTGCAATTCTGGCACTACATCATATTTAACTTGTTTCATCTTCATTGACTCTCTCCCTTTTGGAGCCACGTTGGCCAAGCGGTTAGACTGCTCGCCTCCCACCAAAGTGAACTGGGTTCAATCCCGGCCGGTTCACTCCAGATTTTCACAGTAGGAATCGTGCCAGATGATGCTGCTGGTCAGCGGGTTTTCTCGGGGTCTCCCGTTTACCATGCCCCCTCATTCTGGCGATGCTCGGTATTCACCTCATTCACCCTAATCGGCTCTCAAGACCATGCTGTTAAGAGCCATCCAAATCATTCATTCATTGGATCTCAACACCTCGCTGTTAAAGTGCCCAAACCTGTGCATTCCACTTGAATACACCTACTGTTGCTGGCCAGATCACAACTCAACAGAGTACTGCTTTAATTTGTACAGAATGAAACAGTATATGAAAATATAAGGGTCATAACAAACTAAACCGTACTCTGAAATGAAATTGTGGTAATGTATGTATGTATGGAACTCATTGTAGAAGAGTATTGAAATGCTAGACAAGTTTTCATTTTCTCTCTTTGTGTTGAAGTTTTTTCTTATTAATGTATGAAAGAATTGCAATCAAAATAGCTAGTTTGGGCATGATTGTCATAATAGGGATTTTTCCTGGAAAACCCCTTTATTGACGGCATTAAACAAATTATATTATTGACGTGTGACGAGCTGGAGATAACTGAAGACGACATCTTAGTCAGGAACTGTTTTGAGTGTGCAGGTCAGTCACATGGGCTTATAACGGCTGTCATTACTCACTTGCAGGCAGGGGCCCAACCAGTATACAAAGTGGGATGTGTATCTTGGTGGCCCAGAAAAAAGTCTAGAACTGGCTGGGCCATCTGATGGGCTGTGTGACTCGCGGTCACGTGGTTACCTGGTGGTCTGGACAAACTGCTGCCACAGTGAAGACTGTTGTTAGCGGTGGCTGAGGTTGCTGTAGGAGCTGGATGCCCTGGAGGCGCTGCAGCTGCTTTAGGCCCATGTCGGGCTTGTTCTCCGTGGACCCCGGAACCATGGGTTGGTGATTCCGAGTGATATCTCTTCTCCTTGGTGGATTGCGGAGACGATGGGATGCAATGTCCCTGGTGTCTTCTGAGGGGCTGAAAATAGAGGAAGGAAGGGAGCAAGGAGGTGAAGCCTCTCCTGCTGGTGGGTGGCGTGAGCTCGTTCCCTTGGGTTTTTGTTGCAAAGTGCAGAAGAAGCTGGGGTGCAACTCCAAGTACAATTAGAGGCGGCACCGGCTTTTCTTTCCTACCCTTTTATCCTGCTCCTTTGAGTGTAAGGCATAGATAGGTTCCAAGAGCAGTCTCGTGAGAGGGAAGCAAGCAACTATAGTCCCTATCTACAGTGTTCTGCCACAGCCGAAGCCAAGCCGACACGGAGCCTTACTAATTATCCCAACTGGCGACACAGTGGTGCAGTGGTTGGAGAGATGGGTTTTCTCTGAGGCGTCCGACAAATAACTGTGGATGTGGGTCCAAATGCAGTCAGACCTCCGGAACCAGTCAAGTACTCCCTCTGGCGACACAGCAGCTCTGTGGACAAAGTACAAACTGGGATGGTTGACTAGCCTCCTTATGAGTTGTCTTGCTAGAGGTTGGGGCTCTACCTTTCTCTACACTTCAGTGCACAGGACAGGTGGCCTTCGAGCATGTATGTTCTTTGACATATGAGTGACCCTGAAGGAGAGCCCACAGTCGTACACTAGTTTAAAAATATGGTAGCAATCAGCGGTCTCCGGCTTCACTCTGTTGAGCGTGGTGTTTACGTGTGAATAGCACAGTTACCTAAGGATTGATACTCAAAAGTAAGAGAGAACTCGTGTTTTATTCCCTAGAGGAATAGACACGGTGGCCCGTACTACCTCCAACTACCTCAAGCTGACCGATGTACTAACTACACAAAACCAGGTGAAGGGGACCTGGTTTTAAGCTGGACAAGACAGTTCGACTAGGTAGCTATATAAACTGTCCCTATCTACTCTTTATAGTGTCCTTAGGGGACAGGGGCCCACTACCAGAGGAGCGGTGGGGTGAATTGCCACTACCGGAAGGGTAAGCACGTAAGAGGGGGTTGATAACTACTTCAAGGTCTGCTGATGGAGAACCTCTGCTCTGGAAGGTCTGAAGGGTATTGGTGAAGTCGTAGAAGAGCTTCTGGTAAGTCTTGAAGAGGTTGAGGCCTGCAGAGAGCTCCAGCACATGGGATGGTGGAGCAAGCTGTCGGAGGTGTACTGTTCTTAGAAGAGCAGGCATACAACTGTTGTTTTTGGGTGACACACTGGTATATACTATGCAGCCCGCCCTCGTCTGGGCTGTGGTGGTGCATGCAGTCAAGTCTTCTGCTAGTGGGTGGAGCCAAGGGTCATCTGCTGGTGACTGGAGCATGGCAGGTGGTACCATCCCTTGGCGCGCTCTTGAATTACTTGACCATAGAGGCTTGTCTCGGCCACTCGCCTGGCAGCTCATTCATACTTCTGAGGGGGGTTGGTGTGACTTTGGATCCCAGATGAATAGTACAAAACTGGTGTATCTGTATTAGCCCCCACAACAAGAGGCGTGACCTGTAGGCACTCTGGTAGTTGTAGTACTGGTTTGGACTCTGCCTAGGGCATCTAGGAGGTACGTACAAATGAGACAAAGTCGTTTGCGTGAATGTCAGGAAAGCATCGTGCGCCAGTATGTATAATACTTCCGTACAAAGTATTATTCCAGTGGGCACTTTATTTTTCAAATTATCATATTCTCGAAATGTAAAACTTTTAAAGTCTTGTAAGTATTTAAAACTGTTTCCTATGCTGATGTGTCTAGACGTATTTGTACATGTTTTGATTTCACGTTCTTAGCTTCAGCATGCAAATGTGTTATCAGCCAGTCAACTTGGATTACAGAGAAATGTTGAAATAACGATGAAATTATTTTTGGTAATGCATATTCCTGAAAAATTTCTGCTCCCTTCATTACTGTTTGAAATGTCATCTGCATTTCTAAACACCATTTTAGTACAGCATTGGGCAATGAATTCAAACTTTTAAATATTGTATTGAAGAATTCTGTTTCTCTAAGTGTTGATTCATCACTAGTTATACTTAATTTAAATATTTTCTTGCAAGCACCTCTCAATTCTGAAACTGTCAAGTCTTTGTAGGCATGCATGTTTAACATTCTATTTCTGTATGGATATTACTTAGTTATGATGTTTCGGTATCCCAGTATTTTGAAATTAGTCTTAAAAACTAAGGATAAGATTAAGCATCTGTGGATTACATTATGACGAGAACTGGTTATTATCCAAGAAACGTTTTGAACGTAGGCTTTTATGTAGCAGGTGTAAGCAGGGGCATATAACCTGAAAATTTTGAAGCTACAGTATTTTCAAAGATGTATTAGTATTTCTATGTGACCAAGTAAGACATTTTCATATTTTAATAACTAAGTGGAAATCATTTAATGAAACTTAACAGCCAAAAATGATTTGGTTATGGCTATCAGTCCCATAGTTGCAATGTCAGTTGTGTTCATTCTCCATTGTGAACTGTCTTTGATATGCTTTAGATATTAGTCAGCCCTGATGTACATACGTCTTTTTTGTATCAGAAAAAAAAGTCTTGTATTAAAATAATATTACACTTGTAATTCCAGCAAGTTTGCACCCACAGCTGAGTGTGGTGCTCTGATGGCACATGCTTGTTTTAGGTAAACAGCCTGGTGAAAGCTCTTAAAATGTGCCTGAAACCTGTATCTAGGACAGCAACATAGCCCCACGTGCCATAATATGTGTATTGGATGTTTTCTGCGCTGATGCATTTGTTCCAAACACTCCATAGTTACCTTATTTATTAATATTTTGGTATCTGACATCAGCTACAAATGGATTACTTTGGTCAACGATGGTACTAATGCTAATAGATATCTGGCTGGAGTACTTTAAGGATCGGCATATGTCTAAAGAAATATTTTGATGCAAACATTTATGAAGTGTGTGTTTTTTTCCTAGGTCCAAAATCCTACCTTCATTGTTTTGTTCAGTAGATGTTAATTTCAATAAAATAAGGTAATCTTATATTCCATTTTAATTGAAAGGTTCTTTTTTTGTCATCGTACAAGCATTTCCTTGTACATTCCTGCAGATGCTAGGTAGTGAAAGTACACATAGTGTATCTACATTGACCTTGAATGTTGAACGTATAGTTCAGTTGGATTGTGTACTAAGTTAAGTTAACCTCATCCTGTGCCTTAATATTTGCGTCTTCAGAAGTGAAAATGCTGCATGCTGCAGCAGTGTAAGAAATAATGTCATTTATTGAAACATCAATATATTACTCTTCATCTTCCCTTTTGCTGTCAACTGAGGTCTTCTTTCTGTAGTACTAACAGTTTGAATTTTGGCTTTGAAAAGAGAATGGTTTTTCTTATACCAAAAAGTTGTGGGTACATACGTTTTGGCAGATTTCATATATGTAAATCATTTTCTGTTACATTATTACAATACTCTAATATTTTTGAAAAGTGACCTCTTTTGTATGACACATTTACATACGATTTCAATACAGATGTAATGTAAATTTGAACATTTAATTTTTATTTGCCTAGCTGTAAGTATTGATATAATAATTATTTTAAAAATTAAATTGCTGTTCATGTGTCTAAATTTTTGACAAAGCCAATCAATTGTTCACAACTCCAGATGCAAGGTTTGTAAATTCATATTGGAATCTGTGTTTTTTGTATGTGTGCAGGCAGGCATGCATGCATTCATTCATTCATTCATGCACATGTGGTTTTGCGTATACACACGGGTACATTTGTATGAAATGTGAGTTGAATTTCAGGTGCCTTGAGTTCATAGTTATTGGTTGAAGAAACTGTGTGTCTTAAGGGTATAGTTACTGTATGTATTTAGGAAACATAAGAGACTGTGTGTTACCTGAAACATGTGTGATATCACAAGTGTTTCACCTATTCCAACTATGTATATTTGTATAAGGAGATTTATAGTGATGGCAGACAACTTTTTATAGCAAAGCCAGTACAAGTCGGTACAGCTTTTCCAGTGAGTGGAAGTACCATGTTTTTAATTATAAGGAAATTATTTACAGTGTTCCATAAAGGGCCATATTTTTTTCTAACTCTCTTAATATTTTCTTATTTGTTGACTGATTTTGAAGGATAGTTTTATTTGAACTTAAAATATTTATGTACTAAAAAACAAAATATACTATTTAATTTTTATAAAGTTTTTGTACAGAAAAATGTATTTTTATAGTAAATTTTAAAGCAATTGGCATATTGATATAGATACATTGTTGTAATGTCATTTTGGATAATTGTAATGTTTTATGATGTATTTTATTTACTATATAATTTTACTGTATTGATATGTTTGTGTGCCAGCTGAACCTTATGTTATTATTTGTTTTGTAATTGATTTGTTAATTCATTATTTCACTGTATTCTTCTACCTGTGTGTTTGGCTCCCCATGAGTTTTTATTAATACAGTAATTATTATTTTTAAGGATGTTTTTAATTTATTGAAAGAGTTGCTTACGATGTGTAAAGCAGAAGGCCTTTACTATTGTCATCTCTAATAATGAGCACTGCAAATATTTGCAACAATATTCCATTAAAAATTATTTCCAAACTTTCTAACTGGCTCGTTGGTGAGAGTCCTGGGTTTAAATTTAGGAAAGAGCCTGGTGGTTACATCTACTTCTTAGAATTGGAAGACTCTTTACACTGGATCCTAGGTTACATCTCTGCATCACATTATTCACTCTGGTGACACTGGCACTGAACAGGATACTTGGGTGCCATAAACGGGTTTGACTCAAAAAGTCACTGGTTTGCTACAAGTTTTTGCTGCTAAGAGAATCATCTTTATCTTTATGTAGTTTGCGCTGTTCCACAAGCGTTCAGAAAGTTTCACGTTTACTGATTTACTACTGAAATTTACGGCCGTATAATAGTTAGGCGCTTGATGCCCTGTCGACTAAGCGCAAGACAAGTGTAAGTGTTAGAGTACTTTGTTTGGGTGCTAAGTCAGGCAGGCAGGCAGGCAGGCACACTCTTAATTCGGAGGGTTCATGTTCAGTTATTCTCCACGTGGGGCCAGTGCCTTCCTGTGTAGAGTACTGGCCTGGTAGCTTTATGGCAGGGCACAAAGTGTGGTTTTGCCAAAACAATCATCCATTTCAGGCTCTGAGCCTTAAGTGGTATACCCGGATGATGAAGATTGCTAATACTAGGGCAAGGTTCTGGCTGACTGATTGTGCGAGATGATATTCCTGAGATTTGAGTTATCTAACTGTGGTACAGTAGACCCTCTTTCTCATGGTTCCCGAGAATAGGGTCGTAATAGAGGGTGGGGCGTAATAAAAAATTTGGGAAATTTTGGGCCGGTTTTGACCCATCCGTAACCCCTATGCCTCCAAACTTGCCATTTTTTGCATGAAGTTCATATTCACTTGTCTCTAGCGCATAAAAAAACCACTTTTTAAATTAAATATAAATATATATATTTCAATAACTGGACGTCTCCTGATTAATTAATATCCAAGAAAGGCATGTTGGACCACCCCTTGTTATAAAAAAGAATGCCATTGAAAGTGTGTGAAAAGATTAGACTATGTATTATTAAAATATAAAGTTATTGTTAAAGATTTATTCTGCAGGTTTTGTGGGTCATACATTGCTATAAGGCACGTAGCAATCAAAAAGTATAGGCGGCGTTGTGCATCTCTTGTGTGTGCACCGTGCTCTCACTTTGCTCTGGCCGTGTGTGTAGCTGGGTGAGCGCCTTGATCCTCTGCAGCACGGCCAGGCGCAGGCATGGCGGTTTGCGGTTTACTGCTGAAGCTCAGCCCTAGATCCTCAGGCTGGGCAGCTATCGGTCAGTCGCTACAAGATGGTGGGCGGCGGCCGCCCGCCCGCCGCCACTGCCATCGTTACAGGGCCGGCTCACTTCCTAACAGCGGCCCGGCGTTGGGAAAACATGCTGATAGATGCAATTCACGTCAATGTGTTTAATTTATACGAACTGTAGGCTGCGTGTTGGCCTCCGCACTGACACAATGAGGCCCGGCAATGTTTACGGGAATATAAATATTTAGTGCATTCTACTTGAAATATTAATCATCCCAAATTTTTTGTCAAAAACTTTTGACGTTACCTATAAATGCACACGGCCTCACTCGCCATAATATGGTACCAGTAACATAAGAACACATTTTATTTGCAAACATTTATCTTTATTCATTTTACACAAAAAATTGACTTCATAAGAAAAAAAACAATTGCCCACCATAAAAAAATTAGCATATTACTTAGGCATGGGTGCACATAAACTTAAAAATAATCATTAAAAAAGGGGCATTGAATTAAATTTGAAGTTATCATACATACACTGACTAAGAAACTAGTCTGTGTATAATGTGCCGCTGTTTTTACAGCAAAAGAGGAGTGACAATGGAAGCGAAAAGAGACAGGGAGGGTAAGATAGAGGCGGCGGCATGTGACTAGGACAAAGAATCCTTATTGACATGGCCTGCAACTTACCCCCCAATTCACCCGCGGTTTATCCACTGACAAAAATAACACCAGTGTCTCCTTCTGGCATTAAGTATTTTATTGCTTCACGCCGCTTGGGACAATAAATGTCAAAGTCTATGATGGTAGCTTGAGAAAATGCCCGATCACCAACATCAGTAAGGGCTAGTATTCCATAGAATGAAAACCATGGATAATAGAAACTAGTAACGTGGTTAAGAAAAATTCTACAAAACAAATCCGCACATAACTGAAACCGCGGTTCAAGATACCATGGTTGGCAAGGGATTATTGTATCTGTTTTTAGACGTGCCTCAAATTTTCGACTTTTACGGCCCAAACTTTTCACAGTTCCTAGGGATTGGGTCATAATGAGGGTTTTACTGTATGTGGCTTGTGTTGGTGGCGACACAGCAACAGGCATAAGATAGGCTATGGGTTCTGTTGGCAGCTGTTCTGGTTGACTAGTATTCCACAAGCCACAAGTGAACTTCGTTACTGAGGCTGGTTGGTGGCTAAAATGGGTCTCATGGGACTTCCGGTATTACTGGAATGTGTAGGCGTCGGAGAGCTTGAGCTTCATCCCTTAGAGTGAGTTGCCCTAAAGCTGCAACATGGACGGGGATCAGCTCTGATATACGCCCAGAGGAAATGAGCAACTGTTTGACCTTCTCCTTAAGATCATTTCTTCTGGAGAAAGACATCTGGAGTCACACACTCTCTCACGTCTGTGAGGTAAAAGCAGGGCTCGTAGAACCACATGAGTGGCTGAGGAAGAGCGGATACCCAATCTCAGTGCTCGGCGCTAAGGCATGGTGAGTAGAGAAAATTAAGCCTATCTGACTGCAGCTCCAGCACGTGGGTGTTTGGTATTGTCCTCTTCTTTCTTGTCTAGGGAACGTGCCTTTCAGCACAAAGGTGCAATGGAAAGGATGAACACCAAACCGCCAAGCGAGTCCAGAAACTGTGTACCTGTGTAGGCTCCACCCTTCTACGTACCAAAGTATGTAGAAAGGTTGGCCAGGTGAGTGCTTGTGGGTAAGCAAGACGTGTATTGGTTCGTTTGAATAACATTTCCCAGGGTCATCTGCATTTCACTCATGGGTGAGGTTAATTGGGAAAAGGTGCAATGTCTACAGAAACGTGGAACTCAAGGATAGGTTTCAACTGATGTTTATTTCATTTTACAGGAAGTAAACACGTGGTGACGTATTTTCTCCGGCGTTTGTCGAGAGCATTATGGGAACCTAGGCTACCTGTCTGGCTGGTCAGTTCCAGCAATGAATGCATTGGAAGACTGAAGACTGGTCCTTTCGTTGTGGCTCATAGATGAGCTGATGAATGACTTGTGTCTGCAGGGTGTGATAACCAGCTATTTTTACTCTGGCAGGCGGCTGTTCTGCACCCATTGGCTGGTGTCTCTATGGCAAGGGGTGGTCGCCGAGCAGGGGGTGGCGATAAGCATAGTTCTGGCATGACGTCACCGGCCGGCTGGAAGAATAAGACTGACGAGTGATGAACCATACTGGTGGTGCCATCTAGCAGTGATTAGTAGTATTCGTTGCCTTGAGTTGCATAGCTTCGCCAGGCCAGTGAATAATAAAATCTCTGCAGGCTGGAACATCCATTCTTGCAGGGTAGACAGTACAATCTTCTAACATCACATATGGTCAACGGTGATCCGTGTTGCTATCTTCGGGATAGTGGCTAGAGCACTGACTGCCCTCCCGAGTTCAGTAGGTGTTCCTACGGCGGAGTGTTTGTTGCTACTTTAGCCCAGGGGGTCATGGTAGGTTCAATTGGGGGTCACTTAGTGGGAGGATACCATCTGAGGGGATGTAGTTTGCAGGGTAAGGAACTACGCTGGATTTTGGGTGACCTTTGGTGGCAGTTGAACCATGATTACCTTCCCGGAAGCTAAGCGAATTATACAAGTGTTCCCTATCTCCTTTTCCTGGTCTGGCCTGAGTGGTGGTTTAGTTAGCGTAGGTAGGGGAGAGTCTGGCTGGAGATAGCATATTAGTTCTTGATTGGGCCACGGCCAACAAGTACCTGAATAGGCATGTAACTCGGACTCGTGGTCAAGGAGAATGAGCGGAGAAATGGATAGAGGTGTAAAGTCGGGGTCTGCAGATTGAGATGCGTCCTCACACTTAACTTCTGTCTCTTCCTTTGAGCTTGTTAACCTCAGTAAAGTTTGTTGCTCTCTGCGCCATTTACAGCTATGGATACCACCCTTCTTACTGTGCATCAGACCAGCCTTCCATCCTTCCTGCAGATGTACAGTCCTGGGGGTGCATTTTATTCAAACACACCCAAGGCACTGACTGAGAGATATGCAGTCTGGAATGAGGACACAACCGATGGTAGGCGAGGGACCATTGGAAACCAAGGAGCAGCTGAATGTCATTTCGGATTCAAAACTTTATTCAACCCCCGTCTCCTGTGGAGTTGACCACGCGTCACAGCTATGCCTTAGTGGGGTTTTATTGCACTCAAGCAAAACGTTTCACTGACAGAATATTAATAAATGAGCAAGGAACTAATGATTTCAATTTACATAATATTTAATACGATTTTGGAAATGGGAAATCCTGGTTGGATTACACAAGTCATCTAAAGAATTAATTATTCACGTAATTAATTCAGGCAAAGGTGAGCCTGGAAAAAGAATAAAGCAAAATTATTCTTATTACAATTTGTATGTTTATTTACATTAGTTTACGCTCTACAGCGTATCCTCTCAAGGGGAATGTGTCCAGAAGCGAAAACGTCGCGACCACCTGCTACCGCAGAGTAGAGGGAGTGACTGGGGTAAAAGGGGCAAAGGGGTTGGACTTTGGGTTTACCTCTGGAGTGGCGTGCAGTCTTCGGTTACAGGAAGAGCCTTCTTCAAGCTGCTGGAGCGGTTGAAGCCTTCTGCAAGCTGCTGGAGAGGTTGGAGCCATTTTACGCTATATGAGAGGAGAGAGAGGTCTTGGTCAAACCCAGAATGTGCTCGCTGACCTATGCAGCCGGCGACTCTGGTGAGAGGTGTGCTCGTGCCTCCTCTTATAGTTGAAAATCCCCGGATCAGCGATCGTCCGGGGACGCGGGGAATGCTAGCCTTTCATCGCAGGGTTTGGTTTATCAGGGTTGCGGCAGCGCAGCTCATTTCTTATCCCCATGCGCGCAGGCGACGGCAAATTTTACCACCTTGGCCAGAGGCTTGGCGGGTGTGACGTCACGAGGCAGTAGGGGTGCTACGATCCTGGGGTGTTGGTAGAATTTCCTTCTCTGCTATCTTGGGATAGTAGTCCGTCGGGTAAAACAATGTTGACTCAAGGGAGTGACGATCGCATGTCGGAATCTGTACAATCCATAATCAAACACATTAATTATTTTTACATCCAAGGCTGTACAACGCACATGAAGAGTACTCTGCCACTGCTGTACTCTGCTCTTGCTGGCTCGTTTATGGGGCGAAGTTGCCTGTAGGGAGCGCAGTCACGCTGTGCAGCAGTTTGACGTGCGTCAACGGTAACACAAACTCCATAGACATCAGATGTGCTGCAGACTATTTTGATGAGCTGAAGTCGTCTAATTACCACTGTTGAAAACGCATTATGCATCAAATCGCCCCTTCTCAGCTGCAAGGGAACCTCATCCTCGAGGGGTCCTCGCAACAGCAATCATCTCTCTCCCAGCTAGTCCCATCTTAAAAGGGATGAGATTAGAGCTCATCCCTGAGGAGATATGGAAGCATATTCCTCTTTAGCAGGATGTGGAAGTGTCCTCACAGGAACAATCAGCCTTCTTCTCGGCTAGTGCTTAGGTTGCTGGCTGAAAATGATTCTACAGATTCAATTGCAAGTGATTATTTTTAGAGATGGGGTCGTCGATACTTTATAGTATCAAGTATTGCATGAGAATATCCAAGAGTATCAAATTTATGACAACCATTTTCTCATGCCATAATTATGGTACGAGAATACCATAACTTTCAGAATGTGTACAATACTTTTGAAAAGTGTATGATAACTGCAATTAAGACCTACTTTTACATGCCATAATTTTGGTATGAGGATACCATAACTTTCTGAATGTGCACGATACTTACGAAAAGCATACTATAACTTAGTATGCATTCTTCAGGTATTCAAACGCATCCATAAAAGTCGACCTATATTCAATGGTTTGGAAGATATTAACAGTAACTTTTAAATGTGTATCATAATTATCTTGGCTGGCAGCAAGCATTCCAAAAATCCTTTGCCGGTCTATATCGGACGAACAGGTTACAATTAATTAAATTTTAAAGGTAGAAGTGTACCATAGTATACCATATTTTATTCATAGCATAATATTCACACAGCTGCAAGCACCTTGAAGTGTTTTTAGGCAGCCCATACATACCACAATTATGATTTTTTACATAATTTACTTTCATTGTACATAATTTAGGTACAATAAAAATGGGTCGAGAGTTGCAAGCGAGCGCCGATAAGTGCGAGTGAGCCACTTGAGTAATTATTGTACGCCATATATATACCGTGGTTATATGCTACACCAAAGTTTTTCATTTAATTCATTTTTATCCTATTAATCACTTCTATGGCATATATTTCAAGTACAATAAAAGCAGGTAGAGAGTTGCTAGCAAAAGCAGGTAGGCACGAGAGAGCATATTTAATTGTACATCCCACACATACCATAATTATCTCGTACACCTGTCATGGCCTAGCCCGTGGAATACGCTGGCTAGGCCACGGCAGGTGTATCAGATAATTACAATATTTATTTGATGTTAGAGTAATTTCCTTGTCATTGCAAAATAAAAAGAAAAAACTGCAAGTTGCAAATAAGTGTGTACTGAGCTATCATTTTCCTAAGTTTGATTACAGCTTGTACTGTGGAAACGTTATTGTATAGAATCAAAGGAGACTGTTGGTTTATCATTGGTTCAGGGTATTTGGATTTCAGGCCGTCCACCATTTGTTTCCAATGTAATGTGGGTTTTTATATAGTTTCATTAAGTGTCAACGATATTAGTAAAGTAAAATGGGCAATTTTGTTGGCAAGTTGTTTTGTGTTCATGACAATTTTAATTTGGTATCAAGAAAAGTATCAATATTGAGTATCGTGAGGATGTTTTCGTAGTGAAACTGATGAGTATCGAGAAAATGTAGTATCAACCCATCCCTAATTATTTTACAAATCATTTGAAAGCAAGTTGTCGTTAAGTGCATTAATTTTACACAAGTGTGAACAATTTAGCAAAACATCAATAATATTATCTTTGATGTTAATTCTTTTAAACGAGATTCTGTTTATAGAAAATGCTTGATTCTACACAAGGCAAAAGACGTTCACAGATTTCTATATATCTTAATATATACTAAGGCATGTTGCAGCTTTAAAGTTTTTAAAAATAGCAACAGACCAACTTGTTTTATTTCTCTTAGTTCTTGTCTGTATTTACACATACAATGTCTTGTTGTCACTACAGTTCACACACGTTTCCTAGTTCATGTGCTATCACTGAGTCTTTGTTTAACTATTTAAAAGCTGCTCTTGAAGTTAGTTATATAATCAAGGAATGCAGTTGTAGTGATTGCTACAAATAAGGTGTTCACCTTGACGCATGATGCATCCCATGCCTAGAAGAGGCACATACTACAGAAGCGACTTTGCCCCATCCAAAAGTTACTTTAATTATCTGGGCAAGTCAGTCATAGTTAAAGGCGGTGATGGAGGCAGGGCATGTGAATAACCTATGTTGACAGAGACTCAACACACCCAATTACCATGTTTTCCTTGCTTTTGCAGTGCACCTAAACTCTACAAGAAGCAGTCACGTAATCTTCCCTCCCCAAGGAAAGACCGCTCCACTTGGCCGCTCCCTCTGGAAGAACTGCACTCGATCGAATCTCGTGCCGCTGCAGGGAGGCAGACTACTCGACCGAAAGCCACAGCCTCCACAGGAGCATCAGTTCAAGATGTGTCAAGGCCTCGCACTGAGCGCCACACCAGATAAGAATCCATGGTTCATGCATGTGACATCACAAGCTCCACCTCCAAGAGAATGCTAACTCCCCTCCGCACCTTGGGAGTGCCTAGGAGTGAGAAAAATTAGTATAAAAGACACCCCAACCTGGGACTAGACAGTGTGTGCAGGGCAGTGTAAGAGTCATGACCCTCTGGCTGTGAAGGCCAAGGGCACCAACAAGATCGCCGCTCCTCTCCTGGCTGCAAAGGCTAGAGGAATCAGTATAGGCAGTCCCCCACCCACGCCGGTAAATGCGCAGTGCATCAGTGATCGTTGACACCAGGAGCCCCGGAGAGCCCTACCTGCAGAAGAGGTCAACCTCTTCGGCCTCCTACAGTCGCCGCAATCCCCGAGGCTTTGCCAGCTACTCCAGGCCGTTGCCATTCGACTATCAGATGGCAGCATTGACGCCAACCTAACCTTCCTCAACACACAAGCAGGTATTGAAGGTTATGTGGAAGTGGAAGTGACATGGCCAGGCGTGCTCTTAGAAGTACACACTAGTCCACTAGTTAAGTGCCCGGCTTTTCCTTACTGGATTTTAGAAGTTTGTTATCTGTTGATTTTTATTCACAGCCTTATGCCATGCCCACATAAGAGTGGCAAGGAGTTTAAATTAAAACAAACCTTAAAAAGACTTGAAGACGAAATCAACAATACTGCTTTCCCCGATTCAGAAACAGAGAATCCATTATTCACATCTCCCATAGGATTAGGGAAACTAATCTCTTTTGAACACCTAGTGATAGTACATTGTGATATTTTGGTCTTGGGACTCAATCTCGAATCTTACACTGCCATTCCTCCCCACCCACCAAGAACCTGCGAGCTGTACCAGCACCGCTCCACCACAGCCTGCGTGAGCCACTATTCGGCCACCGGCAGCATCCCAGCAGCAAAGAGAATACAGGCGCAGAGCGGACAGCAGTTGAAGGGGCAGAGGGTCACAGTGCCAGTATCACTAGACTTCGTTCCCACTCGTAAACCAACACAGCAGTGTTCTACAATGGCAAACTGCCCACGCAAGAGTAACCCCTCCTTGGAGCATAATCCCAATGATTCTGATGTATTTTTATTTTTAGGCCAACTCCTCTGCTAACGTAAGGTCTGGGTACCACAGATCACTGAAAGTAAAGTTCACCCTAGGGGTTTTAATCCCCAAGCTCTCGACCCATCAGAACGCTTGCAAGATAGTTAAATTAATATATCCACCTAGTGTGGGAATACCCGCTCTCCTCTGGAGAGCTAGTTAATGGTCTGGTGTGCGATTCCTGTCGAAGCTAGGGTTGCAATCTATACACCTTCCTGTTTTAGCATCATACTTATAGAAGGGGTACACAGGTTTTATTCCTCGCTCCGCCCAACCCAGACTGGACACAGTTATAGGTAACCCTTCCTCGGTACAATTGACATTGAGTTACTCTATCCAGTGGCTTAAAAGGTACGCTTCAATATTATACATATCTTGACTGAATAAAATGCTTAGAAAATGTTTAGGATTACATAACTACACTAAGATTGTCGGTGTACAACCAACTGTTTACTGATAATAGTGTCTGGTGGCTATACAAGAACTTTAGTAATTTGTTGCACTACACTCACTATTGCAATGTGTTGACTGTGCTGGTCGCCCCTTCTTCCTAGGAGGTTCATAGGTCGGGTTCAGCCCTTGAAGCGGGCTGGAGACAGCCATGGTGTCTAGTGACCAGGGGCCAAGATGGCCCTGCATGCATGTGGTGGCTGGATTCACTGCTAAAGCTCTGCTTTTCCAGAATGGTCTTCTCACTGCGTGGAGCTATCCATTGCCGTCAGGGGCTGCGGGACACATCATTCTGCCCCCTTGTTTTGCATGGGAGGTGTTGGGTTTGGAGTTATCGACTGAACAGTTACTCAGGCTCATCGACATCACTGATCGGCCTCCCTTTTCTCCTGGTATAGGTGACCGGTTTCTTACTGATGTTGGGTGGCTCTGTTGCAGTCAGGAGGATGCAAATGAGGTTTCCTACTCCCTCGGTTCGCACAAGAGGTGCTCGGTCCGGAGTCAGGGTATAGACAGGTGACTCCAGCCCGTCGACATCGCTGATCGGCCTCCCTCTTCTCCTGGTATGAGTGACCGACTTCTTATAGGTGTCGGGTGGCTCCATTGCCATCGGATGTGGGCAGACGAGGTTTCCTACCCCCTTGATTCGCACCAGAGGTGCTGGTATAGACAGGTAACTCCGGCCCGTCGACTGTACTGGGTGATCCTCTCTTCTCTTACCTGCAGGGACCTGCTTTTCCTTGGTGCCGGGTGGTTCGCTTGCCGTCAGGGACTGCAGGAACAATGGTCTGCCTCCTCTGTTTATGATCTCCCTTGGCAGGAGTGTGCGGGTGCTAGAGTGGGCTGGGCCGCAGGTTCATCCACGGGAGCCCCTTCACGTCCATGAAGATTGGGTCTCTGGAAGTTCTCTGCGTTGTACGCTGTCTCAGGATCTCTCTGGCTCTGAGCTGCGCCAGGCATCTCAGCTACATCCTCCTCCTCACGTCCATGACGGGTGACGGTAGGGGACTGCCTTTGTAGGGGCAGGCACAGGTGAGCTGTAAATTGAAATTGCGCCTGCTAACTGGAGTGCACGCTGGAGCACATGTTCTTGAATACTCTTCATATAGTTCAGCCAGTGACATTTATGAAGGTAGAAACTTTTTTTCGCATTCCTTTCAGGAGTAATGGCTCTCGTAAGCAGGAAGCGAAATGAGGAACTGTTTAACAATATTAATTTCTTCTTCCGATTTCTTGTATTTTGGCTCATTGAACCCTCTGACATCCAGTTCCACAATACCAGATGTGCTGAAGCGTTTTTTCTGAATCACTGTTTCAATAAAACGTCGGGTTTCTCCAAACACTTTCACAAAACAGGTCTTGCAAAAGGTCGTTCTCTGGCCTTCTACTTCAATGTGAGAACCATATTTTTTGTAAAGCTTGCTGTTTGAAGCACTTCATAATATGTGGGCACAAATGCCAGAAGGCCTTTTCAAAGTACATTTGTGTCGCTCTAAAGCAATTGAGTATTTGCCACCGTAATGAACTAACATGTGTTATAATGTTTTAAATTTTTCCGCTTAGAAAGATATGTAGATGTGGGTTCTTGAAAACGTGTACTGTGTAATTTCCACACGTTTTCATCCAAAGTTTATTTAAAATAAAAAATACTTAAAAAAATGTTACTGTTGAGTCTTCATCTGTCATAATATGAAATAAAGTAAGGTTGTGCCTCAGTTGGCCCAGAGAGAACTCTCACATGCTCTTACTCTCGCGACGTCATCATGATATCAAAGACAGCGCTCTCTGGTCATCTCAATTCATCAGAGAGAGTACGAAAGAGCAAAAGCACGAAGTTGTATACTCGCTGGTGCTCTCTCGCAGATGCCATATTTGTTTACAATATTTTCGTGTTTGAATAAGGTTAGTGTAGCTTTCTGGGTCAAAACCATGTCACAGTTTAACTCTAAGAGAATAATTCCAACTGTTTTAAACAACGAAATGACATGCAACATGCATTTATAAAAATATAAATACAGATTTCTGACTAAGTATAGTTTTTTTTGTCACTTTTCTATAACATAACTGTAAAATATAGAACAAAAATAATAGTATTTTATACACTAATGATTATTCTGATAGTGCTATAATTATTTATGAATTATTTTGAACACACATAAATAACTTAGAATAGCTATGACCGCGATTTTAGCTTAAAATTATTTCCCACATTTTGGCATCAGCTGTTTGCCTAACGTCGAGAGGAACGAGAGAGTGGTTGTCTCAATCCCATAGCGAGAGCACAAAGCAGTGCTCTCGCCAGGTTGTGCGAAAGAGTGCTCTCTCTCGAGAGTACTCTATAAATTGAGACACGGTCTAAGTGTCTGGAAATATTGTAACAAGTTACAGACAAATGTCTATATAGACCTATATGGCTTAAATATTACATTATCAGCATTCAGATATGTCCCAACCATAACATTGTAATAATTATCCTATATTCTAAGTAAACATGACAGTAGGGGGACTATATGAGACAAATTACAGGATATGTAACAAAACAGGGAAAACTGTAAACAAACAAAACATTCATGATAATTTTACATTACCAGTGTAGATAACAGAAGCTGGTGGAGCACTTGTTGTGGGTGATAATGCAACCTCCAGTCACCTGTAAATCCAGTGGTACGTGCAGAAAACAGTGATTTAGGCTTAAGTAGTAAGTCACGCTTCAACGTACATTGTTAATGTCAGTATAACAACACACTACCAACTTGGTGACATATTATTTCTCAAATTGTGCAACACTGATTAGACAGTTTGGCTTTAAGAGAACCCATTGTAATTAAATACATATTATGTCAGCCTAGTACTTGAATTCCTGTCCTTGTAATATATTGTTGGTAGCCTATCAGCCTACTTCTAACCTTAACTTACATGTTAGAAGTATATTAATAAGGCTGCATGTACTAGTCACTATTGTGCCCCGCATATCATGTGGTATGATTATTGTTAGCATTAGTCATTACCTACTTGTATATGCATTTGAGTAGATAGTGCTACTGACTTGTTGTAACATGTTTGTGTATTAGGTATACAATGAAGTGAATGTTGAAGATGTTCGTCAACATCCAGGACGTCCAATGACCATTATAAATGCATTCATCCACAGACACTTTAAGTAGTACAGTTTGTCTGTGCAGTCTCAGCACTTTTCTTTTCTACTATCTGGCAGTCTTGTGTTCTTTTTGCTCTTCCTGAATCTTTTCCTTGTGCTTTCTTAACAAACTTTTCATTAGACTTCTCTGAAATGCTTATCTTAACCAAATGGCAGTTAATTTTGCAAGTTACTCCCTAATGCTATTTATGGGGTATAGAAGAGTAGCCTAATCCATTGTAATATTGTGTGTATTTGATTTCTGCCTGATTAAGCTGGATTTACATTGGTGCGACTGAAGTAATTCTTCATCCAGTCACAGACAAGAACTTTGTGACGTTAACGTGACAGAAATCTCTGGCTCTACAGACTTTCACAATGAAATAATTACTAATTTTGTCACGCCGTGGGCACGACAATCGTCAATAAATGGACTTATTTCCTTGTTGCAAGAGTGGTGGCAATGTTAGGTTGGTAAAATTTGTAATAACATGCGAAGATATTATCTTGTTGGTGTTGCAGAATATTTCATCTGTAGCTATTTATTTTTAAATGGCGTTCTTTAAGCATAGTTGGTTGTAGGTATTGCTGTAGTGTGTTTTCTTTAGTGAAATGTAATATTCATCGGCATGTGTTTACCCTTTCGTAAAACTGTGGTTTCAGGAAACGTGCACAGTTTGTTATTTTACTGAACAATTCTGCACATGAATTATTTAATGCTTGTGACGAACAAACATGATTTTAGTGAAGTAAACTTGTAAGGATTGCCATTGTAAAACACGTAAAGGGTTGAGAATTTTACAAATTAGGCCTGAAAAGCTGCACTTTCAACACTTGTAGTGTGTAAATATTTGTTTGTTTACCTGTATCGTGAATTCAAGGAGTGTAAGGTTAACTTCAGACAAAGTGTGTGCATGTGTGTGTATAGCTCCATCTGTACAAATTCAAACTGCTGCAGCATATTCTAACATTGGCCGTACCATTGTGCCAAACCGCTTTCTCCTTAACCTCACAGCTGACTCCATTCAGCACCCTTCCCAGCATACCCAGAGCCCTTCTTCCCTTTGCAACCACCCTCTCTACCTGTTTTTTCAACCTGAGGTCTCCCTGCAGTACAATCCCTAGATAATTACATTCTGCTGCTTCTTATATCTCTTGTCCCTCCCATCTGTGTATGTCCCTGCTTATCATCTTCTTCCTTGTGAACCTCACTACTTTAGTTTCTCTTAAATTTATCTTCATTTTATTTTTCCTGGTCCACAACCATATCTTAATGTCTGCTTTCCTCATCAATGTCCCATGGAGCACCTTATCAAATGCCTTCTCAAAATCTATGAAGCAGGCATCCACCTGCTTCCCCTCATCAACTACCTGCATTAGATCGTATAATAACCAAGCCAGCTGAGTCTCACACGAGTGCCTGAAACCATGCTGGGACTCCTCCAACCAATTTCTATTGTTCATAACCTTCACCTCATACTGCACCACCAGCCTCTCCATTACTTTTCCTGTACTTGATGTGAGACTCACCGGACTGTAGCTGCCTCCGCCTATCCTCTCCCTGTTTGTGTATAGGTACCACCATAGCATCCTTCCAATCTTGTAGTAACTTACACTCTCCTAAGGACTTTTTAAACAGCACTTCTTAATATTTCACCAACTCCCTGCCACCAAACATTGGTGCTGCATTTCCTATTCCATCTGGACCCCTTGCCTTACTGCTCTCCAAACCCCTGATTACCTTTTCTATCTCCCACTCCCTCATCTTATCTTAAACTCACTTAAAAAAACCCCCAAACCCTGTTCCAACCCTCCTTTGCCTCAAACACTGACAAGTACTGTCCTTGCAGCATCTCCAATTTTTCTTGGTCATTTGTCACATGCCTATCTTCCCTTCCTGTTAGCAGAAGAATCCCTTTCTCTCCTCCCCTTAACCTCCTAACATACCTAAACAATTTCCCCCATTCCTTTCCTTTTCCTTCTTCCACCATGTTCCCCAGAAATACATTCTTTGCCTGTTTGATCTTCCTTTCAAGATCCCTACCCATTTGTTTCATCATTTCTTTAGATCTTATCATCCCTTCATTTCTCCACTTTGCATGTAATTTTCTGCACTTCCACTTCATTTTCAAAATCCCCTGTCCATAATATGGTAGATCTCCCCCAGTCCGTAACCTTTTCACTGGCACAAATTTCTCCAACATAACCTCCATTAATTCTCTACACTCCCTCCACAACCCCTCTACACCCTCCTTCATAGACCATTTTTTAAATCTGTCTCTCAGAAAGATTTCTGCCCCCGTCTTGTCTCCTTTCCCATACTGCCACACCATCCTTTCTGACAGTTGCACTTCCCTCATCCTGCCAATCCCAATTTCCGCAACTGGGATATGATAGTCGCTTATAACATCCAATACTATTGCACCAACTACAGCATTCCTAGGTCTGACCAACACCACATCCAGCACTGACCCAACACCCTCCTCATTCTATCTAGTAGGTGTTTCTACTATCTGGACTAATCCTCTGTTGACTAACTGTGCTGCCATTCTCTGCATCATGCTACCCATTCCTTCTGCACCCTCTACCCATTTCACCCCTGGCATACCCTCTCCTTGATCATCTCAATTACCTGCCATCCCTGTGCTGGTGGTCTATACGCTGCCAGCAAAGTAATACTCCTATTACTACTACCACTCATTTTAATTTCCATTTCCTCGACATCCTCACTAACCCATTCTACCGCCCCTTTTAGCCCTTTCCTTACACACATCATTATTCCACCTCCTCTCCCATCCCTTCTCTTCTGAAGATGGTGAACTTATCCTGCCTACACTCAATGTCCACTACTTCCTTAGTCAACCAAGTCTCAACAGCTACCATTATATCCGCCCTATATCCTTCAACCTTTCCCAGAAGCCGTCCAGATTGTTGTACACACTCCGATAGTTCACCACCATTATCTTTATACTAGTACTCTGCTTTACCATCCTACATTGCTTACCTCCTATCTCCACCCCTGCAGCCTCATCAATGCTATCTTCTTTATTTCTCTCCCCTTAAGTTTCCTTGCTTTAAACTGAGTGCTATTTCAACAACTGCTGCTCTGCCCTGACCCTCTCCATGCAGCCAGCTACTTCTACACCTAGCTGATCAACTAGAATCCTCTTTCCCTGTTTTGTCAGGTGAACCTGATCCTCCCTACACTTTCCCAGCCTACCCATTTCCTACTATCTATAAATGTAGCCCCCAAATCCCTACACACCATCTCATATACCTCACTCGCAGCCACTGCCTTCCTATAGGATACTCCTTTCCTAACCAGCACGCCACTGACTACTGCCTTAGCTCCAGAGAACATCTCCCACACATTCCTCTGAGGTCCCACTTTACGTCCTGTCCCATATCCCTATAAGCGAGGTCATTTCCCCCTATATGAATGAGAACAACCTTTGCCACCCTGCTACCTCTCATACCACTAACCCTTTCCTCCAAATCCCTGGTATTTGCCCCCCCCCCCCCCTAAATGCTGCTTTATATGTAATTTCTTTCCTGATATTCCTCAGCTCCACCCCTTTAACAATAGAGCTGTCTAGAAAAACTACCTCTGACTCCCTTTCTACAACCTGTTCCTGCTTTGTGACTCTTCCACCCACCTGCCTACCCTTGTCTCCGGCCTCCTGCAGCACTCTTGTTTCCCTCCCTGAGGCCAGCCCTCCTCTCTCCCCTCTGGCTCTGAACTGTCCACTTTCTCCTGCTTGCTGGTCTTTGCTAATTGCATACTTGCAAGCCTTAGCATACTGCTTCCTACCTTCTACCACTTTCTGTGGTACTACTATCACCTTATCCCGTGCTACTATTTATTGCTCCTGTAACCTTATTTGCTGTCTTATATCTCCTACTGCCTTATCCCTTTCTACTGCCTCCAACTTCTCTATCCTCCTTCTTAATCTTACCACCTCTATCTCTGCCTCCCTCCTCCTCTGCCTTTCCTCCTGCAGCCCTACTTGCATTCTGCCTAACTCTTCCTCTCTACTCAGCTTTTCCTCCTGTGGACTAGCTTTCATTTTCCTTAGCACCCCCTTTACATCTTCCAACTCCTCCTATAACTTATCCACCCTCCTTTCTGCTCTACTCTTACCCATCTCATTCCCGACCTTTTCCTCCATCCTCTCAATCCTATGCATTATTTTCCTCTCTTTCCTGCTCAACAAATCTACCATCTCCCCTTTCCACCTCTCCTCTTTACCCACTTCCATTGGCACTGACACACCCTCTACAAAGCTTCCCCTCAGCATATCCCAAATCCAGTTTCCACCTTCTCCACTTATTTGTGTTCCCTTCCCTACCCTTAATTTGTTCCCTACCAGTGCCTCTAAACCCTTTCCCTCAGCACATTCCTCACATTTCCACTCATGTTCCTGTAGTGATCCCAGTTCCTTCTCCCTGATCACTATACAGCCAACATGGTACCAGCCGACACACTGGTTGCACTGCTCACCACTATCTAACCTTTTCCACACCTTACCACAGTCCCTACACTTACACCTCCGTACCATTTTTTTTACCCTCTCTTTTTAAAAAATAGTTTAACTAACTTAAAACTAAAACTACTCTCCCTTATAAAATACGTATACACACACTTTCTTAACTAGTCTAACATACACCATACACCTTTTACCCTCGTACAATAACAAAGGCCTCTGCCTCATGCACACAATCGGACACAACTCCCTCCTTATAACTAATTACCACATAAAACACTAATCTTAACTCTAATTATACATCAAACTACTACTCCACCTATATTTAAACCTATTGCTAGAACTAATCACAAGCCAAAACAACCTTAAATACGGAACGACACAACCTGTAGTCAGTCTGTGGCGGCCATCTTGGCTAATTGATACAATTTTATACTTATTTATGTATATGCTGAAGTTTGGTGGAGGGGGGGATATGCAAGCAGATGTTGACAATATATGGTTGTGGAACAGGAAAAATAAAATGAAGATAAATGTAAGAAAAACTAAGGTAGTGAGGTTTACAAGGAAGAAGGTGATAAGCAGGGACATGTACAGATGGGAGGGACAAGATATAGATGAAGCAGCAGAATATAAGTATCTAGGAATTGTACTGCCTGGAAACCTCGGATGGAATAATCAGTAGAGAGGGTGGTTGCAAAGAGAAGAAGGGCTCTGGGTATGCTGGGAAGAGTGCTGAATGGAGTCGGCTGTGAGGTGACGGAGAAGGCATATGGCACATTGGTACGGCCAATGTTAGCATATGCTGCAGCAGTATAGGACCTGTATGTGGAGGTGGAGGTGCGAGAACTTGAAAAGGTGCAGAGAAGGGCAGCAAGATGGGTGAAGGGTAGGTGGAGAAGGCAACTATAGGCAAATGGGGTGGAGCTTATTGAAGCACAGGAGGAAAGTTGAATGGCTAGTCAGGATGTATAGGGTGGTAAATGAAGATGGAGGATGGGGAGGGCTAAACTGCAAGCTAAGTAAGGGGGTGTTTAGAGGAAGAGGAAACAACAGTGAGAAGCTTCAGTGTGTGTGGAGGGGAATGGTCCGGGGTAGGCAGTCCATGCTTGTGAGGTCTGTGAGGGAGTGAAATGTGTTGAGGGATGAATTGGTATCTGTGAGAAGGGTTGAAATGTTCAGGAAGGAAGTGGAAAAGGAATTGGTTGGATGAAGGAGAGGTGAGAGAGCTCGCCACCGGGCGTTAGACTAAGTGCAAGTGTATTTATTTATTTATTTATAGATTTATATCCCTTATTGTAGGGTACAATTTTGTTTCTTACATATACAATGTTGGACAGGGTTAAGTTACCCTTGGTACATTACTAAAACACAGAAATAAAAATGGGGAGGGACAGGAGACATTTACGGATAATTTTATTCCCTACATCTACAAAAATTGTGTTACATCTTTCTCCAAAAGTGCAACTTAGTACCAAGGGCTTAAGTCCGGGTACACTCACTATAAGCATAAACAATAAAAAATTGAATCCACACTTGTGTATGGCACCAACTACAACACAACATAATGGCGTAAGATGGCGGCCTGCTCGCGGTAGCAGCGTTAAAAGGATTGAATATTTTCATTTCTTTTACGCCGAGTTGTGCGCCGGCCAATCAAGAGACAACATTTCCAACCCGAGAGTCAGTGCCGTTCAAGCTTATAACAAGAACATAGTTATTAAATTAATTTTGCAGTACAGTTAAGATTTTTGTTTATTTAAATAGTCAACACAATTATTAATATGTATACCACATTTGTGCCATTATTAATTTTAGTGTGAAATTCTCTTCTGAATACATTAAAAAACTATTCAGTTTCAATATCGCAGAACCACACTGCAGAAACTTGACAAAAAAAACACTCCTCTAAGAAAATGCATTATCGCTGAGGAAATGAGGAGCCTTTCCTCCCTTCCCAAGGGGGGCAGGAGGGACTGCAGTGGGCGTAGTGGTAGGACGCTTGCCTTCCACCAATGTGATTCATGCTGGTTTCCCTGTTAGATTACTCACAGATTTTCACATATAGTAATTGTGCTGATTGATGCTGCTGGCCGGCATGTTTTCTCGAGGTTTTCATGTTTTCCCCCACCCTTGTATTTCAGTGCTGCTCCAGCTGCCATATTTCACCCTCATTGGCTCTCAATACCTAGGTTTTTACAAACCACCAAACCTCTCTCAACTCCTCCCGTCTTAAGATGATGGTTGATGGTGTAGTGGCTAGAGTATTTGCTGTTTCACGAAGCACACTTTTTTTTGCATCCCATATACATCCAATACACTTTGGAAATTACTTTTCAATTATTATTTTTTTATTATTTTGTTATACAATATGGATATTTGCATACAATAACATTAACATAAAAATATATAACAGATAAATAATATAATTTACACACTAATTAATTCTAGCAGCTCTACAAACATGTTAAGACTACATCTGGTTGCAGTACATGTTATAATTCATGTACAGATAGATATTAAAGTATAAATATGTAAAGTCTACATTAGATTGAAACAAGGTATTACATGAAGTCTCCTTATATCAGTCTTGTTCTGCAGTATAGGAATTTATCTTCATGTAAGTATCCTTCTACACATTTTAATGTTTTCCATGTGGAAAAAAGAATACTACGATTTAGTACTATTTACTGTCTGTAACCCATCTTCTTCTATTGTTGTGCATCTTTCATCCTGCATTGTATGTTTATTTCTTTGCATGAAATTCATCACCACATATTTGTTTACATTTAATAGATATTAATTTATTATACTGGAACCAACTAGACATCTCAGTCAGTATTTGTTGTATATATCCTTCAAAAACAGCGCTATTTGAACTAGTTACCAAAATGTTTGTGTCATCCGCAAACATTATAGCTGAGCCGTTGGTTATTTGTTCTATGAAATCATTCATAAATATTATATTGCTCCCAGTATTGATCCCTGTGGCACTTCTACTCGAGTAGTTCTAGTATTGGACATAACATCTGTAATGTGATTCTTGTCATATCTTATGGAGTTGATCTGTTTTCTGTCTTCAAGATATGATTTAAACATATTTTTGGTTACACCGCTTACTCCACACTGTTTTAAGTTTTTGCAATAAAATATTGTGGTCGACACAATCAAAAGCTTTTGAAAGATCTGTGGATATACCTGTTGAGAATTGTCTTTTAAAAAGAAGTGAATATTTTTTCAGTTAAACTTTAAATAGCTTGTTCTGTATATCTCCCCTCTACAAAGTCGTACTGATGCAATGAAATAACCTTGTTTCTTATTAAGAATAGTGTCAGTTTATTTGCTATCAATGTCTCTAATTTTTTTTAAAAGGATGTAAGAAGAGCAATATCAATCAATGCCTTGTCACTTTTTTATGCATCGGTACTACTTTTGCATATTTGAGTCTTGTCAGTAAAAGTTCCCTGGGCAAGACATTCACTGAAAATGTAAGTTAAAGGCAGTTTTATTAAATAAGAACACTTTTTTTTAGTAGAGTGATAGGTAACTCATTTATTCCACAGGAACTTTTACTTTTGAAATTTTTAAGTACATTTATGATGTCTTCTTCAGAAATAGGTGTGAAAAACAATGTGTTAGCATTCAAAGTGTTAGGTCTTTGGTATATGTGTGCAGGACTAATATTTGTAACTTTGTGTCGATTTTGCAATTTTAGTGGGATGTTCATGAAATGGTCATTAAAACTATTAGATATTTCCTTGCTATTTTCAATTTTGATACCATCAACTTTCAAGGAAAGGTTAACATGTCCTTGCCTAGGTTTCAATTCATTATTAATAATGTTCCACATTGCTTTTGTTTTATTTGAGGAGGCTATTTTTTCCCCATTGTATTTCTGCTTTGCTACTCCAAATAACTTGTTATATAATTTTTCTTATTGCTTACAGTATAATTTTTGTTTTTCCCCTGGGTTCTTAGCATTTTACGCATTGTTTTTTGCCTCTATCCTGAGACTTTCAGACCTTTACTAATCGATTTTATTTCCGAGCTACTGCTACATTTTACAGATTTGAGTGGAAAGGCATGATTAAAATGACAAAGAAATGTATTTATAAAACAGGGAATGTTTGGTTCAGTTAATGTATAAATTATGTTTGTTCTGGAGAGATTGTTCGTGGTGGTTGTAGAAAATTTTGTTTGTGGTTGCTTTGCAGTGTCCGTGGTTGTTCTGTAAACATCATCCCATTTTTCATTTACAAGTAGGCTTTTAAAAAATTTTACATTTTCATCTAAATATCCATGATTCATCATCAATATTAGAATAAGCTTATGTCCAATTAGTTGCCCTCAAAATTGGAATTTGAAAAATCATTAAGAAGGGTGAAATAAGAGTTAAAAGAAAATCACGTGATGATTTTCTATTTTGCAGACAGTGTAGTTATAGGAAAAGATTGGCTTTATCTAAGTTTTCTTAATTTTGACTACCTTTCAAAAATTATAAAATCTATAAACATGTAATTTACTGTAATGATTACAGCCTATCGTTAAATACATAACCATCTAAATGCACAAGTGAACTTTATTTATTTAACTTAACAAGGAAGGAATTGGTCAAATTATCTTTATTGAGTCACCCAAGAAATTGCAAACCATGAATGCTACATTCAGTAGCTATTAAAAATATGAGAACTGATTTGGTTGTAGGCCTATATTCTTGTATTGATAAACAGCTGATTTCTTGTCACTGCAACTCTGCTGATTTGGGGAGAAAAAAATTGTAAGAGTGGAGTTTTTATAAGGTATAGCCTTGTACTAGTTAACGAGATGATTTGCCATTACTAACAAATGAATTCCATAAACTCGTACAGTGAAATAGCAAATCGGCATTTAGAAAAATACGTATCTGCAGTTTTACAAAAGTGCCTCTATCTCTAACGAGTTCGCAACTTACAGGTTGGCCCTTAAATTCAAGGCACATTAGTAATCGCAACCGCACTTGCGAAAATTAAACACACTGCAATTGTTAATTCACGAACTTAACGCAGATAAAAATATCCCCATACACCCAATAATTGTACGATATCCTTCATGAATGTATCCACGGTATATACGAACACACAAAACATTGCAATCGCATGGACCGGCTCGTATGCATTTTTATACAATAATATTACTTTTCGTTGGTCACCCAATAAATAAAAAAATAGATTATAGTTTTAAGGCGTATGCACATGCCAGATTCGCGTATCACAAACGCAAGAATAACACAAACTTGGAGACTATTCACGAGTGACTTCATATAACACTGGCAAGGGTGTTCAATTTCAAGGCAAACAATAGTTCTCTCTCTCCCGCGTGGATGCTTCACATGTAACGCACTCTCAGATGACTTCAATAGCGTATTTTATTCGATTTTAGTAAGGTTGAAGTTTTATCAACACTTTGAAACGCTCCTATAGTCAGAAAATTATTTCCTGGAATATTTTCAACGTAAATATATAGGGAATGAGAAGCAAATCAATAAGAACACCGTATACAACACTTCCATTTAAATATAAATAATTGATAACTACATATTTAACGGCGAAATTTATCTCTAGTTATCTGATATAAACACACACGCTTTATGTAAATTATCGTTTAGGTAAAAAACAGTTGTATATTTATTTATGTCGGTTTTAATACTCATCGAAATACACGTGAAAGATTGGCCTATACAAAGTGTTTGGCTACTGTTACTCGCATGACCTTTTCACCGAGAAAAAAAAAAACACCCTAACTCCATTCTATAAGGTGGATTCAATTGATAACACACCACGGTATAACACATGGCCACTCCCTAACGGGCATTGGCCAGTCGTGCTCTGAATCTATGATAGTGACAAGAGAAATTATACAGTAATAATGCTTGGAGCACTGGCCATTGTGTGGGGTTTACAGAAGTATAGACCCACATTTTTAGTGAAAAAAATTTCTACTGATCACACGCCAGTCTTAAGAGAGGCAAGATCTTTGGCAGCAGATAGACTGGGTGATGTTTGTTGAACACTAGCATAAGCTATTGGAAATCGGTGAAATAATTCCCGTACCTTAAATGCATTGCGGTGAAACTGAACTAAAATACACACATTTTTCACTCCGAGATGTATTTTATTAGTCGTCCTTACTCTACATCTCTGTTGGAGAACACATACTTTGCAGCTGCACTTGGCCCGTCAGTGTGGCGAAACTGTATAAAAGACGCTATGTCACAGAATTATTTAATTGAATAAAATCTACGCAGGCGATGCAAAATACTGGCTGGTGCGAAAGGCGGAGTCTCCGGCAGATAGAAGCGAAAAAATTCCTGTAATAAGGTTTATTGTGAGCTAAACGTTAAATGCCGCCCGAGCTCGCGAAATGCGAGCCACAATGTGACGCAGTGCACCCCTTGCAAGACGAACAATTACTGACCTGAGGGACACTGCGTGCTGGTCGGAATTGGCGGGCAGGCACATTGTGAGGCACTACTTCCTGAACACAACACTTGCAAACAAAACCCTTCGACTTACGTTTACAAAAGTAACCCTGTGTTTATTATCTTTAATATATATGCACTAAAAGAATTGAATGAAGTGAGGATGATAATACGTTGGAATGAACATAACAGAAAAATAAACATAATCAATTGTAATTAATTGCTGGAGCATGAAGACTGTTGTATAGGTGTTTCATGTGCCGTGTGTACTTGTGTAGCCCTATCTTGCATTTTAAACACTTCCAAATGAATTCATGTAAACATGAACTCTATTCACAAATTCATGCACCTGCAGCACTTATGGCCGCTTGCCCAGTGATGAATGGGTTTGTGTTACACTGCGGATTACTCTGCTTTGCACAGCCCCTTACATTACGTTCCTTGCACACTACACCTGAACTCATGTCAACAGCCATTGCAAGGTGCACATGCGCACTGTGATGATGTAACACTGTGCAACGGGAAAGCTGACTAAGGAAGGGGGTATGCGAAACACATCAAACACCCCCTCCTACGAGACTGTTTGCAGCTGCACACATCACTAATAGCAAAGGCATATCGTGGTGTGCCTACCGTGACCGTAAAACATTGGGACATCTTGCCAGTCCCCCACGCTTTGGAAACATCGGCTGTTGCCATTGTCCCACATGGTCTTGCTTCTGGTGTGAAGTTAGTGTGCTCAAGCACATGTTGCATTCCACTTGTGGTTGTTTTTTCCATCGTGACTGCCGAATCTGGTACGAGTCATTTGACCTGCCATCTTCCCTGATGATACTGCTGTGCCTCGTCACCACCGGCAGCTAATTCGGTAGGCAACAACTGGTGGTTGAGGGGGAATCACCCTTTGGGGCAGGCCTTCGTATGTGCTCCCTCTGGCGCAATTGTGCCGGGCGGTGTCGTGCTTCTGCCATCCGTTGCTGGAACCTCCGGGAAGGGTGCTGATGCACCTCCCTCTCGTTGTCCTCCTCCTGGAGCTTCTCCCTGAAGTCAGTCCCCAGGTCGCTTGCATTACTCACCACACTTGCTTCTCCATCCTCACTTGCTCTTTGCATACCACTTGCAGAAGGTGTTGGTATCGTGCTTTCCATTGTGGTCGTGCTTCGCCCATCACCTATGCCTCCATCATCCCGACACCTGTAGAACATTGCCACTTCCGGCATCGAAGAAACTTCGACATCTGATGGGGGATCTCCTGTGTGAGGTGTCGCTTCAACTTCCTATCCTCTCGCTTCCTGTTCAGGCTCGAAGGTAGTATGCCATCATGGGGGGGGGGGGTGTTTCGGTATGGGGTGCATCTTCGCCATGGAAGTCTCCAGGCAACAGACACATTGCGTCCCCTTGTACCCTCACACTTTTTTCCCATGCGGACCAGGTACGTGATTGGTCTGAGGTATATGATGGCCCATTGCAGTCCAGTGGAGCATGCAGTGAGAGTGGCACAGAAATTATAGCAGGCTACTAAATGTGGATGAAATCTTAAATACACTTGTTGGCCGATCTCCAACACTTGTGGTATCCTCGTGCTGACAGGGACCCACCCTGCAATGTACTTTCTCTGCCATTCTCTTTGTTATCTGTACCTTTGTACGCACTTTTCTTGCAGTGCTGTTCTCCCTCCGGTTCTCTCGCTACTGTTTTCCTGCAGGCAATTCATCTCACCTGGAAGGGTTTGGTTGTGACCTTACAACACATCGGCAGGTGTTCTTCCAGTTGTGGTGTTTACATGCCGGCGGGTGTATATCTCACCCACACGGATCCACAGCTGTGCCTTGAAATTTTGATTACGGCGCTCTATGGTGTTATTTCAGCGGTGGTACATCCCCATCTTCAGGTGGTACAACCACCACCACCCTCCAACAGAAGCATATTTCTTGCCATTTCTACCAGCGAATTGGGTTCCATTGTATGAAATTACCTGTTTCAGGTAACCCAAGGTGCGAAAAATTCCCATTCGAGAATATTAACAATGCTGGCTACTAGTGCACTGATCATTGCATGTGCCTCCACACAACGGGAGAAATTGTCTGTCACTACCAGAATAAATTTCTTCTCCCCAGCTGTTCGTGGGTACAGCCCCATCAGGTCGAGACTGATAGTTTGAAATGGCTGTGTTGGCAGGTGGGGCGGCGGCTTTTGTACACCATTGGCGCTGCAAGACTTAAAAGTTGGCATTTTATGAATTTTCGCACATTTTAGTTGTGCTACGTGACATAACTGGCCGAAAATAATGTTTTTTGACATTCCTTATCGTCTACTCTGTGCTTTGGTGTCCGGCCACATGATTGGCATGAGTATGTTAACATGTTACTCCTACAGTCCAGCGGTACAAACAGTCTCCATTTCGTAGCATTATTCGCTGAAAACGTTTCTAATCACGTTTCCATCACGTACCATTGTTCTACAGTCTGCGTCGCACACTACTCTTTCTACCACTTCACTGGACAACTGTCTTGCGAGCCCATTATTTCTTGGTACAGTTCGTCTATGACAATTTCTATGCCTACCGCTTGTAACTTGTTGATATTGACTGTGTGAAACATTTTGTGTGAGTCGGGTAGGAGTACATCGTCCCATACTGTTTCATATGTCACAACAATGCTTGTGTCTGATGTGCTCAATATAGAGTGTCTGCTAGAGGATTTTTTTTTCCCGGAGACATGTTCTATAGTTAAGTCATATGATTGTAGGAGCAACGTCCACTGGGTAAGCCTTTTGCATGTTTCTTTCATGGCATGTAGGTAAACAAGTCATATGTCAAAATCTTGAAATACAGCACTGATATTCTAAATCTGGTCAGTATTTTTTGACGGCCCACACTACTGCTAGCACTCCATGCTCATGAACATTTTACCGTCTCTCCACTAGACCGAGTTTTGAAATTGCGAAATCTATCACTTGCCTTGTGCCATCCTCCGACACTGATACAGCACGACTCAAAGCCCCTCCTCATTGGTGTCCATCTGTAGGTACAGGTGCTTGCTTGGTTCTTACCTTGCAAGTAAGGGAAGGAGCAGAGACGTGATTAGATCTCTGAAAAGGCTTTCACTTTTACGTCACCCCACATGAACCGATTTTGCGGAGAAAGTAGCTCCATAAGATGCTGATACTATAGCAAAATTTGCCAACTTATTTTCGAATGCATGGTGCTGGATAATTTTCTATTAATTGCAAAATCTCTGGATTCTGTGTGTTTCCGTCCTCATCTACTACGTGCCCCAAAAATTCTCACTTGCTCTTCCCGACATGGCACTTGTGAGGCCGTTTACCGTGGTAGGTGCTCCCTTTAGTACAAAAGGCATTGCACAAACTTGAAACCTACTGCCATCGGGTGTTCTTCCGACTTTTCTGGAATCTGCCAGAAAACCACTGCGGAGGTCAAGGTACATCACTATGGTAGCTTGGCCTAACGAGGTCATGACATCTCTGACACTTGTAAGGTGGTAAGTCGTTACATTTTACTTGATCGCAGAGCGAAAATCAATGCAAACATGCCAGCTCACATCTTTCTTTGGTGCCTGTGTGATTGCCGAATTCTTCTTGCTGCATGCTGGCTCTATGAATCCATCAGGCAGCATCTCCTTGACCTGCTTGCGGATAATTCGTGCTTGGTGTAGCATATAACTGTGTGGACATACGTATATCGGCCCCTCCTGCAAGAACGGTATCACTTTTTTAGTCACAGTAGTTCTGTGTAGCACATAAGTTTATGAAAATGTCTCCCGCCATTCTTCCAGTATACACAGAAATACTGTCTGATGTTACGGAGGGATGTCGTGATCAAACACTGCGAGTGATACTGGGAGTAGTTCATCGGCAAATATTATGTCAATGTTATACACACTATGCCTCTCCATCGTACCGAATTGGATTCGCCTGGCAGCCGCTTCTACTACAGTGTTTTGCTCTTCCAAACAGGGCCCACCCAATATCGCGCCTTCTCTTCTCTGTGGGGTTAATATTGCCCTTATTATCGTTTTCAAAGTATCTCAACCCATTATTGCTTCCATGTCCCCCACCTTGATGGTAACCGTGGCTTGGCCCAATCATCCACTACTTAGCTAACCAGTAACGGGCTTGATTATGCGATTCGTGGGGGTTACGTCACTAGTGTTAAAAAATTGAAGTTAAACTAAATTATGCGAAGATGCTGTGTCGATAAGAGAATTACAAGGTTACCTTTTCATGTACACTAAAATCCGGATGAACTACACTTTACTTCCACATACCTGTTGAATTAGTGCTAGCTGTGGTGTTCCCTCGATGGCTGTTAACTTGATTGGTGCGGAAAGAGCATCAGGCTCCATCGCCCCTACTAACCATGTCCCTGCTTCTTATATGCAGGCCCTTTGCAGTTATACATTTGCGGATTGTTGGTACACCTACTGTGCAAGTAATAAACACTTCCACCAACCTACAATAGCGGTAGGGTGTTGTTGGTGGCTGGCTCTTGCCCAACCGAACTCGCACTTGCCCAGAATGTTTACATGCCCTATAACTTTCACCATGGCGCACACTATTTCCACCACTGTAACTTGCTTTGTTACAATCCGGTATCTGTCCAAACTGTTTTGGATAACTGTCGCCCCTATCACGTTACGGGCGACTGTAATCCATTTGCGGCCCGTGTCGACATTGCACAGTGCTATTTTTGCGATGTGATGAACCCTCATTGCGCTCCAGGATGACAGCTTTTAATACTTCCTCCATACTGTTGTTGAGGAAGAGGAGTAGGGCTAAATGGTGCTCCGCTACGATGGTATCTGCGACTATTTCCAAAGCTTCTATGTCTGACAACTGCAGATGAAAATGCTTAATGAGGCATAACTTCTGCATTATGCAGGTGGGCAGTTGCTCACCTGGCTGCTGTTCCTGCCACAGCATCTTAATTTGGTCTTGGAGCGATGCAAAAACACTGATGTACCAGCACTGGAACAAGTGTACAAACTCCTACCATCCCAAGCCGTAGTGGTTGACAGCACTCCACTAGTTCGCTGCTTCTCCTTGCAGCTGGTTCCAAATGCAGCCGGCCCATTCCTTTTCACAAATGCCATAGCATATTAGACGCGACGTACACTCCATCAAAAAGGTGCTGGGGTCCTCACTTGCTGTCCCAGTGAACGTCAGAAGATTTTGGAAATAACTTGGAGTCGTTTTAGGCCACTGCCAAGGTTTGTTATGCTGGTTGCCTTCTGTTCTCCATGCTGTTTTCGCTCTGCTGGCCAGGTAGAGACTGTGTTGACCCCGTCGCTGTTGGTGGGAATTGATGTTTTTGTGTTGCTGTCGGAAAATGTAGGAAAGATTGTTGACATTGCTTGCAGAAATAATTGCATAGGATAGTAACCGGAAAATTGTGGCATGAACAGTAGTGTCACTGGCTGGAGTGGTGCAGGTAGTATTAGTAGGGTTACCAAGGGTTGGGAAAACTGTTCAATTGGCACAGGGGGGCTGTTAGCTATCATGGGTGCATCATAAGCAGGTGATATTTATTGCTGTTCCTGTCCTCGGCATTGCAGTCGTTTCTCATGAGCTGCGCTCCCTGTGTGTTTTAACTCTCACTCGCTGCTGTACACTGTTCTGGTACCACTGCAGCACAATCACTGTTCAGTTGATCCTGGAGATTTAATTCTCCTTGCCTTTCCTTTTGTTGGCACCAGTTAATAAGAGACTTCGATCCCATGAACAAAACATCGAAGTTTTTGTAGTAATTTGTGGCTTCAAGTGTTCACTGCAGTCGTTGCAAACAAATATCAATACAGTTGTTGTGCTTCCCTAGGGTACTGCTTAAACATTCTTGGTGCGATTGTACTTGACACTGTACGCAACTGATGCGTGATGTTTTTGATCTTGCACACAACAGTTTCCGACATAAATGCACTTGAAATAATTTGGAAAAATTGTTGAAGTTCAACTGTCCAAATACTTTGTTTCCACTTTCCCTTTGTTTGGCTCTCTGTGGGTGTTCACGACACGGTTGACTGTACAGCTGGTCTTGCTGTTGCACCTGCAAAATATGTTCCCATTTCGTACTTAGCATCTACAGGCAAAGGACGCAGAAATGGCGAAAACAACTGAACTGATGCACAGTGTTGTGTTTCTCGCCAGCAATGGTTGTTTGACAACAAACCCACGTGTTCCTCGGTGCACAATGTAAGAGAGTAATGGTGCACGGAGTGGTGTGGGCGATGACGTATCGTGGCCATCACTGTTCGGCCCGTCGCAGGGGTCAACGACCAGCGCATGTTCATCTGACATACGGCGCGGGCGATTTGCTGCGCCGGCGCATGGAGGGCATGAAGAAGAAGGATAAGCTCCCTGCTCTTCGTTTATCTGTATCTCCTCCACTCTGTGTGGCGCGATGTTGTTGGAAGGGGGTTGCTGAACGGTGACTCAGCCTTCTCATTTGTCCCGTTGTTATGATGTAGGCAGTTGTTGACGTCAAATAGCACCAAACGGGCCACTTTCCTGTATGTATTCTCTTGTACTGTACACGTAATGTGTTCCTGACGTCCATGTATCTCTCGTGCCACTTTATTCCATCGCAGATACACAGCAATACTCCACACAGCAACACTCGACCTATTGACTTTAGATCGTGATCTCGATAAGTGCAACTCGAGGTGGATACATTATTTTTGTTGTCTTGTTTTTTTTAGGTGTGGGTCAAATTATTTAACATTCATCGCACGAGATAACAATCGTGATGGATGAATATGTGTTTTAAACGATTGTGACCCATGAAGTCACGACTGTTTCTCGCAACAGCCATTGGAAGGAACACTGTGATAAGCAGTGCAGCTTATTCTCACAACTTTCTTGTGTGTGCGATGATGTCGGGTCCCATGGCCGAATCTGGAGTTCGCCATGCCTCCAAGTAGTGTCAAAATACGGGGAATCGCTTTCCCGCAGAATTGTAAAATGGCAAGCGGCGCCCAAGCCTAATTAATTATTAGGAGCATATTTAGGAATTTTTAGCGGTGATTGACCCATAATTAACTAAGGAAAACGCCCGCTCCAGCATAGAAAGTCGAAAAATATCAAAAAAACATATATGTATATCAACCCCTAATGACGAAAAATCGTGTGTCGTTTCACATCAATTCCCATTCCTATATAAATAACCAATACAACTGACACAAATTTTAATATGTTAATTATAAAAGTGTAAATTTAATCATCTATCGAGAATCAGCAACCTGATGAATTATTGAATTTAATATAACACTTCAAGTGCGGTAACATACTGGCGATGGCACATGTTGGGGCTCCAGATTTTATGAGTATGACTCCAATGTGTTTTAATTTAATAATCATAATTATTTACAATGTCAGTTTCGTTTATCATATTAATCATTAAATTCAGTTTAGTCATGTATTCATTTTTGGCAATGGAACAAACGGGCACAAGGGATATGTGGGCATCAGTAACACATCAAACACCCCTCTCTCTGGTGACAGTTTGGTCCTCGCAGACCCCCAAGGGACTGCCACGCCGCTAAGCGTAATAGGATGTTGGTGGTCGCAGGTGATTGTTGAACCTCAGTTTCTAAGACCCGCGATGATGCTGTGCTGCACAGCCTCCCGATGCACCAGGGCTATAACCCTGCTGATGGTGAAGTGTCGCTGTTCATACTCGCCAAATGGAGTTGTTCCCATCTCAAGTGGTGTATGCCGACCGATGCAGATGCTGATGCTTGTAGGTGCGGGGAGGCGTCGAGACCGCTCTTCCTTCAACTTGTCGTAACTGCTGCTATGCTGTCGCTGCTCTTCGAGCCTCTCGTTGCTCCTCCTTCTGGCGAGGGGAAAAGTATGCTACTCTTGCTAGACTTTATGCTTCTGATGAACATTCCTTTGCGCCCCTAATGCGGTCCTCTTATGTGAGGTCAGCCGGTATCGTAGTCTTCGTTGGCGTCGTGGCGAAGTATTGTGGGCAGCTTCTCTGTGGGCTGATCGGACCCTCAGTTGCACGCCCACTGACTCGCAATGTGCATTGTATTCCGAAGGAAATGTCTCTACACTGGGTATCTTGACACTCCGGTCTAGCTCAGTTTGGTTTGCTGTGACTGCGATGTTAATGTCGTGATAAGTTTGAGACGGTTTGACCTCTTCCTCCTGCTCCTCTTCTTCCCCTGCCAACCTTATGTGGTAGTGGGGAAAAGGTGCGGAAGAAAACTACCATCTGTGATTGAGCTTGCCTGTGATTTGCCATTGGGCGTTTCTGATACATGCTCTTGGCCATTGAACACTGCCTTTGCTCAGGATTTTCTGTGCTGGGTTCTTGCACGGCTAGGCGAAGGGTGTCGCGTTGTACGGCCACCTTGTGCCTGCTGCTGACCGTGATGAGATGTGGTCCGGTCCACTTAGAGGCAAACCTTGAAGAAATGTTGCACTTTGCGCTGCTCAGCCTATTCTCACGGACATAAATATGTTATCCGGGCCTGAGCCTCTTTGGTGTACATGTTGCTGGTCCCCATTGTCCTTTTTTCCTCTCCTGGTGAATGCATGCATTTTCCAGGTCTTGCTTTCGGCATTGTCGACTACCTGCTGCGCTTTCTGTTGCATCACTGTTTGCCTGTCTGATTCTGAATTCCCCATGGAGGAGCAGCTCCCTATTCTGCAGAATGGCGGCTGGTGATTGACCTGTGGCTATGTTCAGCCTCCGTCTGATTATGAACAAGGCCACAGGCAGATGTTCAGCCCAACTTTGTGGCTTGATCCTACCTGCAGGCACAATTGAGTCTTGAGATCTTGATTCGGCCTCTTAGTTGGGTTGGCCCACGGGTGGTACTCAGCCATTGTATGATGCTGGACTTCCCACCTATTACACAATTGTCTTCAATACTTCCCTGTAAATTGGGTACAATTGTGTGTTAAAGAGTGTGTGTGGGTAGCCCCATCGGGGGTAGAATTCGGGAAATGTTGTGTGTCTGTGCACTGGAAACTGGGTGTCCTTCCGTCCATTTTGAGAACGAGTTACTCACAACAAGAATGATTCTCTTGCCTTATGGCTGCAAAGATATGGCCCCATCAAGTCCAAAGAGATAGACTCGAATAGCTTCAGCAGCTTCCTTTGTTGTTGTGTTACTTTATCTGCTCTCCTACACTTGGAGAGATTACACTTTACGCACCACCTCACGTATTACCGGACGTCTCTAGTGATGCCAGGCCAGTGGAAATGGTTCTCAACATTTCTTGTGGTTTGTGATGCGCCAGGGTGCCATTCATTTGCCACCACTGCTGGTCACTCTACATGATGCAGGTGGCATGATGTTGGGGGGTGGGTACACAGAAGTTGTGCAGTTAAAACGCCTTTCTGTAGGTCTTCGATCCCAATTTCTGGTTCCTCAGTTATATTGATTTGATATATGCTGGGTTGCTGACTTTTGATTTCTGCCTGCTCTACATGAGGTGGCAGTGTACCATGGGGGCCCTTTCCCAAGGGTACTTAGCGTCTGGCTCGCCTAATCCAACAGTCCGTTTCCCGTCTGTGGTTTGTTTATGATCTGCGTTTGGTTGTGTTTTGGGTATTGATTGTGCGAATTAATTTTTCCTTCTCCTTTGCAATAAAGGCATGCAAATGGCAGCTCAAGTAGGCCCCCTATCATGCCCAATGTTGCTCCTCTATCCGTTCCCTCTGCTCTGCATCTTTTCTCCTGCGTGAATGATACCTGTCACCCTTTTTATTCGTGGCATTTTCTCTAAGTTGGCTTGTTCCAACAATGCGGCAGAGTGCATGCAGTCTTCTGTGCTACTTTGAATTAACGGTGCCATTGCTAGCATGTTTTCCACTCTTACAGTTGGTGCAACTTCTTCAAGGATCTCACGCTCACTCAAGTGTGGATGAAAGTTTTTGATTGCCATATCTTTCTCGTTGCAAACACGGTCAGGGATTCATCTGCTTTTTGCGCTTGTAGTGCAACCCTGCTCTGTGCTTGCAATGAGGAGTAGGTATTGGAAAATCGAACTTGAGAGCTGTTAAGAAATTTTTCCCACTCAATCCCATAATGACTAATTGTTTTCCACCAATTTCTTGCCTCGTAGGCCAATTGAGTCCCTATACAATTTGGTCACTCTTGTTGGCACATCATGTATCTCTCTAAACGTGTTGTGCAGTCGTTTAGGAATGCCTTCAAGTCCTCACTTGGCAGGCATCAGACTTGACTTTTGACCACAGCGATGGGAATGCGCATTGTCCGCAACGGAATCTACCAGCAGCCTGATTTGCCCAGACATACATTACCAGTGCGTTTTGTATCCACACGTATCCTTCTTCACGGTTTCTTGTGACCCTTACCTGTAAATATCCTATTAACACGGTTCATGCATTTGTAAATGTTCTGTTTTGACTGCTTTGGAAATTATGCCTGTTCGGAAATGAATGTGTTCGGATGTTTCGCAGAGAATGCGGCCTTGTTGATCTGTGGTGGCCTTTTCAGTCTGGTTCAAACATTCCGAATGAAAAATTACGTGCACACTATACATAAATTACGGTTCCATTTCCTCTTCCTGCACAAGTAATTTGTTTCGCAACACCTGCAATCTTGCCAAAGGATAATTACATTTACTGTGGAGTTGAAATCGTTTAAGTGTGGCTGTTCACAATGACAAACAAATTTGCTTGGCAAACCTTGTTTATTTTGCGGAGTTATACTTTGCCACTATCGGCACACAAAGTTGCTGGTATATCACATTAGGTACAACTCTATGTTTTGCCGATTCGGACTCATTGCCGTGGTTATTCTTTCTTTGCAAATCCTCAAATTCTGTTTTTCCCTACACAGACACATCACTTCTTCAAATGGAATTGACCTATTGTGGGTTGTACACTAGTCAGAATTAACGGTTTCGCTTGGCCTGCATTTGTCCCCCATTACAAATGCTTTCCGGGTAATATGTCATAACACTTCGCGCTACGGAGCGCGGCCTTCAAGGTCAAAAATTATGTTGATATGCAGCTGGCCCTCTGTCACACTGCTCAGAAGGAAGGGGATATTTTCCGTTTTATACAGCATCTTGCTTCCAGCTGTAAACAAGTGTTCCATTTGCCCAGGTGCCACGTATGTTTTCCTAGTATACAGATTGCTTTAGAAATTAAAAATTACTATGAAATTAATTTGATATTAAGTTGTGGTCTCTCTACATATGATTGCCGAACAACAGCTTTGCAAAAATGCCCTTCATAAATAGCTGTAAAAACTTAGTTGACTTTTAAAAAGTCCATAAAAAAATTCTTAAATTTTCAATTATTTTGGAAAATACTCAGAAAAGTTTTAAAAATTTATTTCACTTCAAGTGTGTTACTGTGCAAGGGAAAACACTGTAAAATTTTATTGTTTATATTGATAAGTTTGAAGATTTTCATTTCTGAAAATGCTGCAAAATTTTCCGGAAAAGTTCCGAAAATGATGAAATTAAATCTTGGTTTGTTTTGTATCTTAAATTGCTGACTGGTATTGCCAGAAAATGCCATCTTTAATTTGCTCGTTGTGATACCTGTTGCAAATTACTGCAAACATAGATAAATGCCACACATGTTTGTTTACAAAACATTCTTGTGCTTACTTATACTCATCTGCTGTGCCATTGCCTTATTACCGTGCAGTGTCGAGTGGATGTGTTTGACTTGCATATGTTTTGGTTTACTGTTGTGACTTCTGCATTACGTGTTGACACATTTAACCTGTAAATGCACTACAGTGTAAACAAATTGATAAATGAATATAAGTACAAATGGTGTGAAAAATGAAAATATAAAAGCCCTGGATATTAATGATGATGATTGTAGTGTTGACTGTACTGTCTTAATTGTGTTGTTCGATAGGTGACTGAAGGTCTCAGGTTACTCACCAATGACAGCAGCTTTTCGTTGTGAAGCACTTTTGTCGCACTGTTACCTTCGTCGTGTAGACTGATGTCCACGTGACGTGTTGATCAGACTACCGACATGTTGTTAGTGCTCTCCTCCACTCTGATGTACTGTTGTTTGATTCATCAGTGTTGGGAAAACCACTTGATGCTAGAATGAACTTGCACTATGATGTCTGAGTAGCCCGTGTAGGGTGCCACTTGACGTGTTGCACCTCCAGAGGTGCTGGGATGTGTTCGTGTCCTGCCTGGGAGCAGATAGATAACAGTTTCTGGTGATGTACCCGGCACCACGTTCGTAGAGCGAACAATGTAAAATGAGGTCGTATGCCTGATGGCTTACGTCGACTCTGGATATGTTGTCTACATGAAGGAGAGCTAGTTTAATTGTCAGTTAAATTATGTTGAATGTAAAATATTTCCTTTGGGGCGAGGCTGTCTGCCACTTCGCACGCCTATATTAGCCCGGAATTTACTCTGCTTGAGAGGCAGGCCCCATAAATACAAAAATTCACTAAAAAACATTATTTAGTTGATGCTACTATGAGGGTACAGGACCTGATAAACTCAGGCGAATTAACACAATAAAACACGACTAATTATGGAATGACTTTTTTTTATTACTGCACAGGTACAATTAAATGTTGCTGCACAGGAAAATGTGTACCCTTGGATAACCAGACTCGGCAATCTGGACCTTTCGGTTGGTCACTACTTTGGAAAGTTAGAATTACGTAACAAAATGTGTCTCGCGAGTGAAGACCTGGTATGCTACTTCAGAATGCAGGGAGACCTCCCCTCGACTAACCAAAAGTACTTAAATGTTTCTGAGTTTTGGTAACTATTGCGATGAAATAAAATGCAGCCTTGATTGACTTGTCGACGGGGGTACGTGGAGCTTTCCGTCAGCCCAGCCAGATGTCTGGAGCGCTGAAGTATGACGAACGACATGGCGCACGTCCGGCGAATCCGGCACCAAAAATGAATACATGAAAAAACTGATGTTAATAATTAACATGATAAATGAAACTGACACTGTACATAATTATGATTACTTAATTAAAGAACATTGGTGACATAATCATGAAAACCAGAGCCCCAGATATGTCTAATAAAGTGATGTCACGAGTATGTCACCATAATTGACGGGTGATATTAAATGAAATGATGCTTTAAGTGGTTGATTCTCGATAGATGATTACATGTACACTCTTACAATTAACATATTTAAATTGGTGTGTGTCGTAATGGTTATAATTACAGGAATGCATATGGATGTGACATGGCACTAGGCACATCATCAGTTCCTGTCCTACACCGCTCCCAGGCGGGACTCGTGCACATCACAGCACCTCTGGAGGCACAATGGGTCACACATGCATCCTTCATGGCATCGTGTAAGCATCTGGAAGTTGTTGCGAAACTTCCACTGACTCTATGGGTCACCTAGTTTGCAATGCTGCCCCCTCGCTGTGGGTATTTGTGGAAAATACACTGGGTAATTGCAGAAAAAAAATAGCGGAAAAATATTCCAGGAAATAATTTAAATTAGTTTCTGGAAGGATTATACCTCTAAGTTGGGCGACACATGATGGCATTGGGGGGAATGAAATAGGGTCAAATGTTGTACATGTAGCGGTTGGAATTGAGCCGCACATTCGGGCAGTCATTCATAGTAGTCGAACTGCTGCACGAGTGTAGAGGTTAGGTGTTGAGGTGGACTAAATGACTTTTGGAAATATTACCCGGGGCACTAGACATTATTTAGAATATAATGTGATGATCAGTTGTGCTGAGTTGTTCTCCTCAGGGCTATGTGGCCGACGACCACAGGAGAATCCTTCCAATGATTGTTGAACTCCTTTGATTAATTATTATACTTTTCCTTGCTGTTACTTAAATTCCAAGCACATGATACCATTGGAAACACCATTTTGGATACTTGCATAAGTCATTGAAATTGGTGGGGAAGGCCTGTACTTAAATGCCTTGCGGAGAACCTGAATAAAAATACCCATGATATTTTTCCTTCACTGATGTATTTTATTAGGAGTCCTTGCTGTACATCTCCGTTGGGGAACACACACATTGCTACTGAACTTGGCCCCTTCAGTGTGGGTGAAACTGTACTCTGCTTTGCATTGCACCTTGCATTGTGTTCCATGCACTCATATCGCCGGGCGTCATAGTGTGTGGATATACACTGCGCTGTTGGAACACGATGCTGCAGGCAAACAGACTATGGAAGGGGGTTGCGCGACACAACATACAAATTTAGGTAAACACCTCTCACATATTACAGTAGTAAAAGTGCATGTGTCCAGGTGGCTTCACCTATTACACAGTATACCATTTCCTGTTTATTAACTCCATGGTCTCAGTAAAAGCAGATTATGCAATGTGGTGGGATGGAGAAAGTTATGTTGTTATTTCCAGAAGATGAAGGGGGAAATTATATATTCACATTCTTCGATCGCAACTTCAATTGATGTATCTGAAGCAGGCAAAAATTAAAATATATTTTTAACAATCTGTATTGCCGAATGTTTAGGCCTGCCATTGCATTAGCATACACCATCATTCTTGCTGAATACTCAGCTGATGAGTTTTCCACCTGGTTCCATTACTGAGTGCGAATTTTTACTTATGTGGTTCCTTTTGGTATACAACTGGTCAGCTCTGTCAGTACCAAGTGGAATCTGGCCATAGTTATAACTGTCAATGGAAATTACGGGGTTTCCTTGGATGAGACGTGGTCGTTTAGTTTTTGAGGAGTGAAGAAGTCTGGAGCGAGGAAAAACTTTGGAAATAGGTTTTCTAACCCAGGTACTAGGCATTATCCAGACAATGATGCCGCGAACATCTGGTAGAGCTGTATCTCAATCTCAGGGCATGTGCCCGACGACCAATGACAGCAATCCTTTTGTGTACGCTGCTCCAATTTGCCAGTAGAAGATTTGAATAATAATATGCATCATACGCTGTGGACTGTCACCCTGACCATACATACATTACATTACATGATTTACTTGGCAAAAGCCTGAAAATTCTTTGAACTCTGAATCTGCAAACACTGTGACTTTTGGCGGGAATTTTGAGGCCATGCACCCTAAAAGCCTTGCGATTTACCGGAATAAAATACACGTTTACTTCACTGTGATATTTTTTCTGTAGTTGATTACATGTCCCTTCAAGTAACCAGTTGATTCACTAGCTGGACTTTGATGCGTGTCGCTCCCCACCTTAAGCGGTTTGTCATGCCGACCGCAACCCCTGCGGAGCACGCACACATGTGATGGACGGCAGGTGGCGAGTAGTGACATGCAGTGCAGAAGCAGTGAATGGAAGTGTAATGTAGGGCAAATGCAGCGAAGTACAAGTGGTGTAGTGTCACGTGCGCCCAACAGTCAAATACAGGGACAGAAGGATACAAAACTCATGATAATGCGTTAAGGATGGTTTTAATGTTTCTGAGGCAATTTATGAACACGTAATAAGGACACATTCTTAGTAAATAAAGGCAGCATGCTTGCAAACCCCATGTTCCAAATTGTTATTGTTTTTGCAAGTGTTGTATGTTGATAAATAATTATTTTCATCATCCATCAGTGTTTCGCCTACATGTTTCCATTCAGTTAGCAAGGTAGATATGTATGTTTCATTTGTTTCTGCAGTGTCTTGTGTATCTTTTGGCATAGTGTAACCAGTGAAATTATTCCATATGTGCAAGTAGATCCCTCCATGGCGCATGGGCCCGCTCTCACCAACCCTCGCACCACGTCGGAAAGTCAGTCATCAAATCGCACCTAAAGGGGAAGTTTGTGAGAGAGACTGCGGTTGCATTTTCCTGCCCGGACGGCCATCAACTATTTTTCACTTATAATAAGTCATCAATAGTATAACTAATTTGGAACCTTTTCTTTCTGCCACCCAGGACACTCACCTCACCACTTCAGGAATTGCATCGCCTGGGGAGTTTGTAATTTCAACAGCAGACGTAATTTCTATGTAGACTCAGAGCATTTTAATCAGTGTAGCCTTCGCCACAGACAAAAGTGTGCAAATGTATGTCAGTTGTTCTCCTGGAGGAAACAGCAATTTCGCCGCATAAAATAGCATGAATTTACCAGTGCATTTTATTTCAGCTGCCATGAGGCATTTCAGGGCACGGGCCCTTCCACTCACCATTTTCTATGCAAGTGTTATGTAAATTTTAAAGGGTAATTATATTTCATGTGTGCTGTAATGTAGTTAAGTGTTATGTATAGTGTTTATGGGCGTGTGGTTGACCCTAACAATCCATATTTAGGGAGTCATTGCTTCGATGGAAGTGAATTAATTTGCAATACCATGTGATTGGGCCACCCAAGAGCCCCTTGTTTAGCAAACAAACGAGGTCCCTAACAAGGTGAACTGCAAGGAAATCGCGGGAATGTTGGTGTAAGTGAACGCCCTGCAGCATAATAGTAACACTAAACCCCATATGCACTTATATCAGGAAATGTAATTTTATATTAAGCAATCATGTTCGAAGTTTCGCCGTGCGAACGCCTGGGGAAGACAAGCATGTAGGACAAGTTGCATAGGATACAGGCGCATGATCCTGCGTATTTAATAACTCAGTGTCAAGGGCCTACGACTATGCAACTTGTGAAAAAAAAAAACGCGTGATCGCACCACCTTGTTCTCCAGGCGTTGTTTGCCGCTACTTTGCAACTAAATTATATAAAAATGCATTTCCAGATACAAGCATGTGGGGCTTTTGTTACTATAAACTTCACAGATATCTGTTTTACCACACCATCATCATTGAAGTCGTTATGGCGACATCTGGCACCTACCGGGTATTATTACAAAAACTTCTTTCCAAAATTTTTCATCACCCTTGTAACTTCAACCAACCTATCTCTCGTCCAACAACCATCAACTGTAGCCCCCTGTGTCCAATCTTTCCTGCTAAAACCTGTGTATGAATTTCTGTTCATCCTTTTCCCAAATTTTCTTTTTTTCCACATAAATCTGACCAAACCACCCCATTCTCACCCTGCCTATCCACCTACCTGCAACAAAGATAAGAAGTGCAGCCATCTTCAGCGTCCAGATACCTTCCAGACGCCAATAAGTGGGCGTGTTCAACAGGAAAAAGGGCGCGCAACAGGTTGTTCGCCACCATTGTAGGGAAAGTGGAGCAAAGGGCGTGATAGCTGCCATCTTTTGCGCAGCAGGTGAGACATCAAAACTCACACCACCAGACAGAATGCAGGACAAACGAGAGGAGGGTGGGTGCGCTCGCACCAACCCCTTCCACCCGCCAGTCACAGTGCACAGAGAAGGATAGGAGGGGGAAACGAAGACAGGAGAAGTTCCCCTTCTTCCCCATGCTCGCACCGCATGCCGGCAGACAGCTAAGAGCTGCTGGTTCGTGATGCCATTGTGTGCTCTAGTGGGGATGGCCACGCTGTTACATTCCATGTTGAGCACATGTAAGTGAACTGTCACCTTTACTGTGCACGTAGCTGTTTAAACAAACATGGCAAGTCACATCACACCCACAGGAACATATATGCCGTGTTTACAGTGCTTAAAACCACTGCCCAGGAACTTTGTTGACAAGTTGAACATGGCATGCAATGCAGCTATTGCAGCCGCTGAATGGTCTTGGGAATGGACAACTGTGCAGTGACCAACCGTAGCAACAGTGGTAATTGGTGAAACTTTGCAAGCTGAAACAATACGACAAGCAGTAAATACGGAATCAGACACTCGTAATTATCACGCACCATATTATTACGACAACCTCATTTGCAAAACGCAAGAAGCAATAATTTTTCATTGTAAGGACTGTAAAACGAAGTTTCATAAGGAATGTCTTCGTAAAAAGGATGAAGAAACAGCGAGTGAGTACATAGTACCTGTCACACCAGTGATGTTCAACGCAATGTGCAAAAGGAAGTGCAAGACCTTTTGTCGACATGTCATATTCAGGCAAACATTAACAAGAGAACTTTTCAAAATATCCATCGGCAAGCAGGAGATGTAATAAGCAGGGAGATCTTTCACAGTCTGTAGGAGAGGAGGGATGCCTCGCATATACAGCGGAGATGCAGGAGAGAGAGCAACATCCACGCGCAAATAGCGGGCATGTGGCGAGCAGAGGGATACATCAATCGCTAGTGTCAGCAGCGTTACCTCCACCCCATCCTACCGCAACTCCCTTACCATACCTTCCAATCAACACGTACTTCCCACCAATGCCTGCAACGTATTCGACACCCTTATACCCATCCATACTACCACCATTGACAACACCATACTGGATCATACCGTCAGCAGCCCCCCATATGGAACCGCATGTAGAGGGAGCAGTATTGGCGATGAGAACATCACTAGAGCCAGCAAAGGAAACTGGAACCACGAAGCCTGCCCACATTACACCACCACCAGGACAAACACATGCGAGGACGCCCAGCCGTTTCCAGATTTTGTCCATCTTCATGGGAACATCGTCGGAGGACCCCAATGCCTTTCTAGAGGACTGCCCCAGCAGGCTCTCCAGATAAGGAGTAAGCCAGGAGGAATGGGCTTACTGTGTTGGTGTGCAGCTCCGGAGACACATGTTCCTGGTGGCACTCTATCACTATGGGCTGCAGTGGCAGTAGTTTCGCCGAGCATTTCAGAGGTGTGTTCAGCTCAATCCAAGCATACAGCTGTCTCACCCTAGAACAGCAGCAACTAAACAAGCTCTTAACCGCATTAATTACCCACAAGACACATCTAATCTACTAAATTCACCCACAACTGCCAGATTGGGAGACCCTGGAAATAACAGCGGAGACTGAAAGGCCAGAATTCAGGACAGCATTTATACCATTACTCAATGGAATGTTCAAAGGCGTTATGCATGCTGCGATACTGTTGGAGCACAAACGCAAACAACCGGGTCGCTATCTGGGAGCAGTTAGATGGCACCATGAGCAGAGGGTCATGAAGGGACACATAACCCCACCACCGGTGCAACAAGCACCCCACAAATCATTTGACCAGCATAAAAAAAATTTCTTCAGACCCCCACAAGTGAATAGGCCACCGTTTCAAAGTGAAAGATGACAGGAAGTGCAAGGTACGAATCACAGTGTGGGAGTGCAATCATGTGCATGGGACACAAATCAGCCACTGCGACATCCATGTTGATACTGTCCCACGCCGGCATATCAACCTAACAATCCACATTTGCAGAGCAATAGGGAGGCAGCAAACAAGAAACAGGGAAACAGGATGCATGGTTGAAGAGGCCGGACGTCATGAAAACAACTGGCCCAGGCACAACAGGCAGTATTGCAGCAGGCTAGAAATGGTGAGAAACAGTTCATTCAAATTCTTGTTAGTGTGAACAGTCATAAATGTAAAGCCTTAGTTGTTACCGGAGTACAACATAATTTAATACGGCCAGAATTTGTCCGATAGGAAGAGCTAAACCTGTTAATTTTGCTATCCGACTGGCTACTAATAATAAAAATATTAACAAAATAGACCAAGCTCAAAACATCATTAGTATTAGGGATATTTGTACAGTAACAGCTATTGTCACGCCGGAACTCTGGGAGAATGTTATTCTAGGAATCCCATGGTTAGCAGAACAGAATACTATTGTGGAGCCAGCTGTACGTAGAATTAATTTCAATGAAAAAGAGAGGTGCACAGTTTACAACCTGGATAGGAAGCCAGCCAATAATTTTCTGCATATGACGCTAGCTGACCTCGACCACGACATACCGCCTAAACAGCCGCATTCCAGTTTTCACTAAATGAGCGCCGGGATGTATTTGGCACACAAGATGCTCTACGCTGGACTATAGTAGCAGAACACGAAATCCCCTTAAGTATCGAACCTGTCTGTACGCCACCAAGCAGCAATATTTACCACACCACGTGAAAATTATTCAGCACCAAATTCAGGAAATGATGGATGAAGGTGTTATACAACCAACTGACAGCATGTAAAATTTCCGCAATCTGGATCATGTCTAATAAAGACAGGATGAGGCGTTTTTACATCAATTTGAGGCCACTTAACCTGGTTAACAAAAGATCATTGCCACCGTATATTAGCGTAAAAGATGACTTAGGTTTGCAAGGATAGGCTACAATAATGCCATCTCTTGATTTGAAAAATGGATACTTGCAAGTGCCTGTAGAATTAGAAGACCGCAAGAAAACAGCCTTTACCGTGACATACCCTAGCAATTAGGCTACCGCCTGGTGGGGAGCTCTCTCACCTCTCCTTAACCCAACCAACTCCTTTTACACTCCTTCCTGAACTTACCAACCTCTCTCATAGACACAAATTCCTTCCTCAACACATTCCACTCCCTCACAGACCTCACAAGCATGGACTGACTACCCTGGGCCGTTCTCCACACCCTCTGAAGCTTCTCACTGTTTTTTCCTCTTCCACTAAACACCCCTTTACTTAGCATATAGTGCAGCCCTCCCCATCCTCCCTCTTCATTCATCACCCTGTACATCCTGACGAGCCGTTCAACTTTCCTCCTGTCCTTCAATGGGCTCCACACCATTTCTTTCATCATCACTGATGACCCATAGTTCCCTTCTTCCTCATCATCCTGCCCCTGCCTTTTCCACCGACCCATCACCCATCTTGCTGCCCTTCTCTGCACCTTTTCCCGTTCTCGCACCTCCACCTCCCATACTGCTACAGCATATTCTAACATTGGCCGTACCATTGTGCCATACGCCTTCACCTCACAGCTGACTCCATTCAGCACCCTTCCCAGCATACCCAGAGCCCTTCTTCCCTTTGCAACCACACTCTCTACCCGTTTTTTCCATCTGAGGTCTCCCTGCAGTACAATCCCTAGATAATTATATTCTGCTGCTTCCTCTATCTCTTGTCCCTTCCATCTGTACATGTCCCTGCTAATCAACTTCTTCATTGTGAACCTCACTATCTTAACTTGATTTTATTTTTCCTGGTCCACAACCATTTCTTATCAATGTCCGCCTGCAAATTTCCGCACCCCTCTCCCACCACAGCATATACAACACAATTGTCTGCAAACAATCTGATTTTTCCCCTAATCCCCAAACTCATGTCATTTACCATTATGGTAAATAACAAAGGACCTAGCATGCTTCCCTGTGATACCCCTGACGTAACCTCCTCTTCCTTCTAAACTGCCTCCCCCACTTTCACCCTCTGCGTTCGCAGCTTAGAAAGTCCCCTATCCATTCCACTACCCTCCTGTCTGGTATCAGCGCCTCCACTTTCCTCATCAATGTCCCACGGGGCACTTTATCAAATGCATTCTCAAAATCTATGGAGCAGGCATCCACCTGCTTCCCCTCATCAACTACCTGCACTAGATCCTATAATAACCCAGCCACTGAGTCTCACATGAGTATCCCCTCCTGAAACCATGCTGGGACTCCAACCAATTCCTATTGTTCATAACCCTAACCACATACTGCACCACCAGCCTTTCCATTACTTTTCCTGTACTTGATGTGAGACTCACCAGTCAGTAACAGCCAGGCCTCCGCCTATCCTCTCCCTGCTTGTGTATAAGTACCACCATAGCATCCTTCCAATCTTGTTGTAACTTACCCTTTTCTAAAGACTTCTTAAATAGAACCTCTAAATATTTCACCATCTCCCTGCCACCAAACATTAGTGCTGCATTTCCTATCCCATCTGGACCCCCTGTCTTAGTTCTCTTCAAACCCCTAATTATCTTTTCCATCTCCCACTCCCTGATATTAAATTTACTACACCCCCCCAACATCCCTTAAACCAACCCTCCTTTGCCTCAAACACTGACAATTATTGTCCTTGCAGCATCTCCGATTTTTCTTGGTCATTTGTCGCATGCCTACCATCCCTTCCTGTTAGCAGAGGGATCCCTTCCTCTCCTCCCCTTAAGCTCCTATACATACGTAAAATATTTCCCCCATTCCTTGGCTTTTCCTTCTTCCACCATGTTCCCTAAAAATACATTCTTTGCCTGTTTGATCTTCCTTTCAAGCTCCCTACTCATTTGTTTCATCATTTCTTTAGATCTTATCATCCCCTTCATTTCTCCACTTTGCATGTAATTTTTTGCACTTCCTCTTCATTTTCAAAATCTCCTGTCCACAATATGGCGGATCTCCCCTAGTCCATAACCTTTTCATTGGCACAATTTCTCCAACATAACCTCCATTAATCCTCTAAACTCCATCCACAACCCCTCTACACCCTCCACCATAGACCATTTTTTTAAACCTGTCTTTCAGGAAGATTTCCGCCCCTTTCTTGTCTCCTTTCCCATACTGCCACACCAACCTTTCTGACATTTGCACTTCCCTCATCCTGCCAATACCAATTTCCACAACCGGGATATGATGGTAGCTTATACCATCCAATACTATTGCACCAACTACAGCATTCCTAGGTCTGACCAACACCACATCCAGCACTGACCAAACACCATCCTCATTCCATCTCATAGATGTTTCTATTAACTGGACTAATCTTCTGTTGACTAACTGTGCTACCCATTCCTTCTGCACCCTCTACCCATTTCACCACTGGCATATTCAAATCCCCTGCTACAACAACCCACTGCCTGTCCTTTAGTCTATCGACCCTCTCCTTGATCATCTCAATTGTCTGCCATCCCTGTCCTCGTGGTCGAAACGCTGCCAGCAAAGTAATTTTCCTATTACTACCATCACCAATCAATTTATTTTACATTACCTCGACATCCTCATTAACCCATTCTACCGCCCCTTTTAGCCCTTTCCTTACACACACCATTATTCCTCCTCCTCTCCCATCCCTGTCTCTTCTGAAGATGGCTAACTTATCCTGCCTACACTCAATGTCCAGTACTTCCTCAGTCAACCAAGTCTCAACAGCTACCACTATATCCGTCCCATATCCTTCAACCTTTCTACAGAAACCATCTAGCTTGTTGTACACACTTGTACAATTCCCCGCAATTATCTTTACACTAGTGATCTGCTTTACCATCCTACGTTGCTTACACCCTATCTCCACCCCTGTGGCCTTATCAATGCTACGCTCTCCATTTCTCTCCACTTCTGTTTCCCTGCTGCTAACTGAATGCTATTTCAACAATTGGTGCTCTGCTCTGACCCTCTCCATGCAGCCAACTACTTCCCTACCTAGCAGATCATCACCTAGAATCCTCTTTCCCTGCTCTGTCAGGTGAACATGGTCCCTCCCTACACTTTCCCAGCCTACCCATTTCCTACTATCTATAAATGTAGCCCCCAAATCCCTACACACCCTCTCATATACCTCATTTGCAGCCACTGCCTTCCTATAGGCTACTCCTCTCCTAACTAGCACACCAATGACTACTGCCCTAGCTCCGGGTAACTTCTCCTGCAGTTTCCTCAGCAATCCCTGATGTCCCGCTCTACCTCCCTACGAGCCAGATCATTTCCCCCTACATGAATGAGAACAATCTTTGCCACCCTGCTACCTCTCATACCATAAACCCTTTCCTCCAAATCCCTGGTATTTGCCCCCCAAACGCTGCTTTATATGTAATTTCCTTCCTGATTTCCTTCAGCTCCACCCCCTTTACAATAGAGCTGCCTAGAAAAACTACCTCTGGCTCCTTTCCTACAACCTATTCCTACTTTGTGGCTCTTCCAACCACCTTCCTACCCTTGTCTACTTCGTCTCTTACCTGATCCCTGTCTCCAGCGTCCTGCAGCACCCTTATTTCCCTCCCTTTGACCAGCCCTCCTCTTTCCCCTCTGGCCATGAACATTCCACTTTGTCCTGCTTGCTGGTCTTTGCTAATCCCACATTTGCAAGCCTCACGATACTGCTTCCTACCATCAACCAATGCCTGTTCCCTGCTTTTTGTTTTCCATTTGTCTGTTCCTGATCGCTTCGTGCCTACTACTATCACCTTATCCCTTGCTACTAAGGAGCAGGGAACTGGGATCACTACAGGAACATGAGTGGAAATGTGAGGAATGTGCTGAGGGAAAGGGTTTAGAGGCACTGGTAGGGAACAAATTAAGGGTACGGAAGGAAACACAAATAAGTGGAGAAGGTGGAAACTGGATTTGGGATATGCTGAGGGGAAGCTTTGTAGAGGGTGTGTCAGTGCCAATGGAAGTGGCTAAAGAGGAGAGGTGGAAAGGGGAGATGGTAGATTTGTTGAGCAGGAAAGAGAGGAAAATAATGCATAGGATTGAGAGGATGGAAGAAAAGGTGGGAATGAGATGGGTAAGAGTACAGCAGAAAGGAGGGTGGATAAGTTAGAGGAGAGTTGGAAGATGTAAAGGGGGTATAAGGAGAATGCATGCTAGTCCACAGGAGGAAATCTGAGTAGAGAGGAAGAGTTAGGCAGAATGCAAGTGGGCTGCAGGAGGAACGGCAGAGATAGAGGTGGTAAGATTAAGGAGGAGATAAGAGGAGTTGGAAGCAGTAGAAATGGATAAGGCAGTAGGAGACATAAGACAGCAAATAAGGTTAGAGAATCAAGAAATAGTAGCAAGGGATAAGGTGATAGTAGTAGGCAGGAACCAATCAGGAATAGAGGAATGGGTGACACAAAGCAGGAGAAAGGCAGTGGTAGATGGTAGGATACAGTATGCTGAGTGTTGCAAGGTGGGATTTGCAAAGACCAGCAAGCAGGAGAAAGTGGACAGTTCAGAGCCAGAAAGAGGGGGGCTGGCTCAAGGGAGGGAAACAAGAGTGCTGCAGGAGGCCGGAGAACAAGGGTAGGCAGGTGGGTGGAAGAGCCACAAAGCAGGAACACGTTGTAGGAAGGGAGCTAGAGGTAGTTTTTCTAGGCAGCTCTATTGTAAAGGGGATGGAGCTGAGGAATATTAGGAAGGAAATTACATACAAAGCAGCGTTTGGGGGGGAGGGGGCAAATACCAGGAATTTGGAGGAAAGGGTTAGTGGTATGAGACGTAGCAGGGTGGCAAAGGTTGTTCTCATTCATGTAGGGGGAAATGACCTGGCTTATAGGGAGGTGGGGCAGGAGGTAGAGTGGGACCTTAGGTGATTGCTGAGGAAAGTGCAGGAGAAGTTCCCTGGAGCTAACGCAGTAGTCAATGGCGTGCTGGTTAGGAAAGAAGTATCCTATAGGAAGGCAGTGGCTGTGAGTGAGGTATATGAGAGGGTGTGTAGGGATTTGCGGGCTACATTTATAGATAGTAGGAAATGGGTAGGCTGGGAAAGTGTAGGGAGGAACAGGTTCACCTGACATAACAGGGAAAGAGGATTCTAGGTGATCTGCTAGGTAGAGAAGTAGCTGGCTGCCTGAAGGGGGTCAGGGCAGAGCAGCAGTTATTGAAATAACAATCAGTTAGAAGCAAGGAAACGGAAGGGGAGAGAAATGTAGAGGATAGCATAGATGAGGCCGCAGGGGGTGGAGATAGAATGTAAGCAATGTAGAATGGTAAAGCAGAGTACTAGTATAAAGATAATGGTGGTGACCTATCGGAGTGTGTACAACAAGCAGGAGGGCTTCTGGGAAAGGGTTGAAGGTTATGGGGCATATAGTGTTAGCTGTTGAGACTTGGTTGACTGAGGAAGTAGTGGACATTGAGTGTAGGCAGGATAAGTTCACCATCTTCAGAAGAGACAGGGATGGGAGAGGAGGAGGAATAATGGTGTGTGTAAGGAAAGGGCTAAAAGGGGCGGTAGAATGGGTTAGTGAGGATGTCGAGGAAATTAAATTGAGTGGTAGTAGTAATAGGAGTATTACTTTGCTGGCACAAGGACAGGGATGGCAGGCAATTGAGATTATCAAGGAGAGGGTCGATAGACTAAAGGACAGGCAGTGGGGTATTGTAGCAGGGAATTTGAATATGCCAGGGGTGAAATGGGTAGAGGGTGCAGAAGGAATGGGTAGCATGATGCAGAGAATGGCAGCTGAGTTTGTGAACAGAGGATTAGTCCAGATAGTAAAAACACCTACGAGATGGAATGAGGAGGGTGTTGGGTCAGTGCTGGATGTGGTGTTGGTCAGACCTAGGAATGCTGTAGTTGGTGCAATAGTATTGGATGGTATAAGCGACCATTATATCCCGGTTGTGGAAATTGGTATTGGCAGGATGAGGGAAGTGCAAATGTCAGAAAGGTTGGTGTGGCAGTATGGGAAAGGAAACAAGACGGGGGCAGAAATCTTCCTGAGAGACAGGTTTAAAAAATGGTCTATGGAGAAGGGTATAAAGGATTAATGGAGGCTATGTTGGAGAAATTTGTGCCAACGAAAAGGTTACGGACTGGGGGAGATCTGCCATTTTATGGACAGGAAATTTTGAAAATGAAGAAGAAATGCAGAAAATTACATGCAAAGTGGAGAAATGAAGGGATGATAAGATCTAAAGAAATGATGAAACAAATGAGTAGGGAGCTTGAAAGGAAGATCAAACAGGCAAAGAATGTATTTTTAGGGAACATGGTGGAAGAAGGAAAAGGCAAGGAATGGGGGAAATTGTTTACGTATGTATAGGAGCTTAAGGGGAGGAGAGGAAGGGATCCCTCTGCTAACAGGGAGGGATGGTAGGCACGCGACAAATGACCAAGAAAAATCGGAGATGCTGCAAGGACAATAATTGTCAGTGTTTGAGGCAAAGGAGGGTTGGTTTAAGGGGTGTTGGGGGGGTGTAGTAAATTTAATATCAGGGAGTGGGAGATGGAAAAGATAATTAGGGGTTTGAAGAGAACTAAGACAGGGGGTCCAGATGGGATAGGAAATGCAGCACTAATGTTTGGAGGCAGGGAGATGGTGAAATATTTAGAGGTTCTATATATAATGTCTTTAGAAAAGGGTAAGTTACCACAAGATTGGAAGGATGCTATGGTGGTACTTATACACAGGCAGGGAGAGATAGGCGGAGGCCCTGGCAGTTACTGACTGGTGAGTATCACATCAAGTACAGGAAAAGTAATGGAAAGGCTGGTGGTGCAGTATGTGGTTAGGGTTATGAACAATAGGAATTGGTTGGAGTCCCAGCATGGTTTCAGGAGGGGATACTCATGTGAGACTCAGCTGGCTGGGTTATTAGAGGATCTGTTGCAGTTAGTTGAGGGGAAGCAGGCAGATTCCTGCTTCAAAGATTTTGAGGAGACATTTGATAAGGTGCCCCATGGGACATTGATGAGGAAAGTGGAGGTGCTGATACCAGACAGGAGGTTAGTGGAATGGATAGGGGACTTTCTCAGGGGGCGAAGGCAAAGGGTGAAAGTGGGGGAGGCAATATCGGAGGAAGAGGAGGGTATATCAGGGGTACCACAGGGAAGCATGCTGGGTCCTTTATAATTTACCATAATGGTAAATGACATGGGTTTGGGGATTAGGGGAAAAATCAGATTGTTTGCAGACAATTGTGTTGTATTTGGCTGAGGTGGGAGAGGGGGGTGGAAATTTGCAGGCGGACATTGATAAGATATGGTTGTGGACCAGGAAAAATACAATGAAGATAAATGTAAGAAAAACGAAGGTAGTGAGGTTCAGAATGAAGCTGATAGGCAGGGATATGTACAGGTGGGAGGGACAAGAGATAGAAGAAGCAGCAGAATATAATTATCTAGGGATTGTACTGCAGGGAGACCTCAGTTGGAAAGAACAGGTAGAGAGGGTGGTAGAAAAGGGAAGAAGGGCACTGGACATGCTGGGAAGGGTGCTGAATGGAGTCAGCTGTGAGTTGAAGGAGAAGGAGTAAGGCACAATGGTACGGCCAATGTTAGAATATGCTGCAGCAGTATGGGACGTGGAGGTGAAGGTGCGAGAATTGGAAATGGTGCAGAGAAAGCCAAGAGATGGGTGAAGGGTAGGTGGAGAAGGCAGGGGCAAGATGGTGAGGAAGAAGGGAACTATAGGCCATCAGTGATGAACGAAATGGGGTGGAGCTCATTGAAGGACAGGAGGAAAGTTGGAAAGGTTAGTCAGGGTGTACAGGGTGGTGAATGAAGAGGGAGTAAGCAAGCTAAGTAAGGGGGTGTTTAGAGGAAGAGGAAACAACAGTGAGAAGCTTCAGAGGTGTGGAGGAGAACGGAGTGGGGTAGGCAGTCCATGCTTGTGAGGTCTGTGAGGGAGTGGAATGTATTGAGGGAGGAATTGGTATATGTGGGAAGGGTTGGTAAATTCAGGAAGTGAGTGGAAAAGGAGTTGGTTGGGTGAAGGAGAGGTGACAGAGCTCGCCACCGGGCGGTAGCCTAAATGCGAGTGTATGTATGTATGTACCTTACAATTGCCCCTGCACTTACACCTCCCTACCATTTTTTTTTACCCTCTCTTTTTAAAAAATAGTTTAACTAAATTAAAACTAAAACTACTCTCCCTTATAAAATGTACCAAATACCTACGTGTACACACACACGCACACACACACACACTTCTTAACTAGCTTAACTTACACCATACCCCTTTTACCATCGTACAATAACAAAGGCCTCGTCCTCGTGCACACAATCGGACACTACGCCCACCTTATACCTAATTACCACATAAAATACTAACCTTAACTCTAATTATACCTCAAACTACTCCTCCACATATATTGTGAGGTCTGTGAGGGAGTGGAATGTGTTGAGAGAGGAATTGGTATCTTTGAGAGGGGTTGGTAAATTCAGGAAGGGAGTGGAAAGGGAGTTGGTTGGGTGAAGGAGATGTGAGAGAGCTCGCCACCGGTCGGTAGCCTAATTGCGAGTGTATGTATGTATGTATTTAAACCCATTGCTAGAACTAATCACAAGACAAAACAACCTTAAATACGGAACAATACACTCTGTAGGTCGTCTGTGGCGGCCATCATGCCGGTTGTTTTTTTTTTAGCTCGTTACATTTCGTCGATATTTATTGAAAATTGATGTAATTTACATTATTTTTCCAGTTTATTTGGTATCTGGTAATAAACAATGATATTGTTTTCATTCGTTTGATACAAAGGTCAGTTGTTTCCTTTTTAATTTTTACCACGTGATGGTTTTTTTACAAATTGTAAACAAAATAACATGGCCTGTGAAATGTTTGGTTAGCGTATATATGAATTTGCCTACTTCATTTCCAGTTTAATGTGGTGTGAGTATTGGATAGGTTTTATTATTTTTAGAATATTCAATTTTTTTTTCACAAATTGAATAGAAAATCCTGAATATTTCAGTATTTCTCACAATGTATTTATTTATCCTGTCGACATAAATGTCAAGGTCTTTTAAAACTATTAAATTTTAATATATGTTAAGTTCCATTTCAGTTTTGGTAAAATTCCAGTATAGCTGCTTTTTTGTTAAAATTCTAAAAAAATCTTAGAAAGTGGTATAATTCCACTCTATTAATTACACAGAACATGAATTTACTAGGGGCATCAACATTTGGCTAACAAACCTCAGAAACTTTAGTGGGGAGGGCTATGAAGATCAGGGAAACTGTGGGGTAAAACGAGTGAAAAATATGTAAATTATGTAATATTTATTCATGAAAATATGTTAAATTGCAAAAAGACTCAACCGAACTCTACCTTAAGTGACAATATTACCAATACAAGCCACAAATACTATAAGGGGGAGGGCTTTGAAGATCAGGGAAATTGTGGGGTAAAAAAAAATACATTTTCATGATAAAATTTTACTGCACAATTTCCCGCTAGTTCGTAGTGCTCCCCACTAACATATTTATAGATTGTATTGGTAACACTGTCAATTTAAGTAATGTCCAGTTCAATAATTTTGCAATTAAACATGTTTTCATGGTACAATATTTCAAATAATACAAAAATATGTTAAATTGCAAAACACACACATTATTTTCCAGTACAAATGGACTAAGCATGAAAATCATTTCTGGGGAAACTCCAAGCTTCGCTGATGAGTGACGCTTTGCGTTACCACTAAAAAAAATTGCAAGTGCACCTTGAATCACTGTTTTGGGACTACTCCCCTGCTGGTGCTGGGACTCTGGCTTGATGCATAATGTTTGGCTACACTTGTACAGTATTTTCCCCTGTGTGGTGGCTACGCTTGAATATCATACATTGTCACAGTAACATGTGGATGTGTGTGAAAGTGTATTGATAATATAGTGAATTTAGGTATTTTCATGTTATTTCTGAAATAATTGTAATGTTTTATCATGAAACCACATTTAATTGCACAAATATGTAACCTAAAAATACCTAAATTGGCAATATTACCAATACAAATTACAAATTCAATAGTGGTGAGGGCTATGAACTCGAGGTAATTGGGGGGGTGGGGTACAATTTTATCAAGTAAACGTACATATTTTACACTCGTAGTAACCTGCAATGTCCCTGATTTACATTGCCCTTGCTAATATCGTATTTGTGACTTGTATTGGTAAAATTCTCAATTTAGGTATTGTGCTGTTAGATCTTTGTGCAATTTAAGGCATTTACATGATTAAATATTATGACTACATAACATTTTTCACTTGTGCCACGCAACTAACACAATCACATAGACTACAATACTACCTACACACTTATTTTCATAATAAAATGTATTTTACGTCTAAAGTTTAAAATGTGTTACATTACTCATCCACTCAATAGATCATAAATTATAAACAATTACACAAGGTGTATTCAATTTGACCACCCTCAATACACTCAAAATACAGCACAAATATTATATTTTAACTTTTCCAATAAATCTAATATCACAACAACACTCGTAAATCCGCACAATTATTTTATTTTACATGCCGAACAGACTGAAACGCAATACAGCACGCCAAACAGTACTTATATATTAAAACCTCAAGCAAAGTGCACCATTTACAACTTACAATCATGGCAGACACAACCACAATGCACCTGAAGCCAACCAATGTCTCATTGGTCACAGTGTATCACAAAGTAATATGGCATTATACATCTCCTTTTTATAAACAACATCTCTGAACAGGGTTCTGCATCGTATCTACAATATGTATATCTATTCTACTAGTAATATGTTACATAGTATTATCCTCTTGTGAATACAGACCAGGTAAGCCTTTAATAATTCACCAGAATTACATATTTTTCTGACAGTGCTCGATGTCTGTGTTGTTTACATGTATAACATCAGCACGGTGGTACAAATATACCATGTAAATGATGTTTTACACATTAAAGATTAATTGCAAACTGTATTTTTACATGTAATACAATTCAACGACCTGATGTAAATATATTCAACATAAATTAGACGTGTTTTATAGCATAAACACAGCATTTTTCATACCCCCCCCCCCTAACTCCCTATTACACTTAATTTTTTTTTACAGAAAACTGCTTGAAGCCCCTCGAAAATTCCTAGTAATTATGATTACTAATAATCATATCTAACTTATCCAGGTATTAATTTTTCCCGTTTCAAAAATGCCCCTATTCTGGAATTTTACTGCCCTACGGATATTTTGTGAAGTTGAATGTGGACAATAAAATTAAACCCATTTAATTATTAGTGATGAACAATGCACAAGTAGGTATAGCTATGATATGCTGAGTTGCTTGCTGGGTATGCGTATGTGCCTTGTTCAGATACAGACCTCTTAGCACACAGATTCGTGCGGATATAGTTGGTGTTGTTCCCATGGTGCCAGCTTCTCTATGTCTCGGAAAAGCACGAGGATCTTAGTCTCTCAGAGCCGTTACACATGGATGCGGATTGTCCACCACCCGCGTGTGGAAGGCGGACAATCCGTGGTGTTCTTTCACATGTATCCGGACTGCACTATGGTTAGTTGCAGTCAGTCCTGAGACATGGTCAGTGTCTCATCAATAATGGCCACGTATTTGTGTGCCTCCAGAAAACGGAGAAGAAAATTATGGCGGTATTGGGTGTATACGCTAGTTGTACAAAGAAATCTCAAAGATTCGTTTGTGACACTGTACATAGACCTTAGGGACGATGGAAACAAGTTTCATAACTATTTTCGGATGTCGGTGCAATCGTTTGATGAACTAATAGGAAAACTGGAGCTGAAGTTAAAATTACAACATGTTCGGATATTCTAATCCGTGTGTTCAACGGAACGTGTTGCTGTTACTCTAAGGTAAGGTAAAGAATGATCTTCTAAAAGTGTGCATTTCAGGTGTGTGGCATGGAATGGGAAAATGGTCCTCTATTCGGCTCAATAAGTGTCGCAGGAGAGCGAAAATGCAGTGAGTGTCTGAACACAATGTTTGATTCGCTGCTGATAACATTGAATGTACTGTAATGAAAAGGTATTTTAATAATAACCCTAAGAAAATGGTAAAATAAACAGCAATTAGAAGATGGATTTTATTTAAAATTGAAATTCTGTTTGCTCATGAATGCATTTATGACTTATAAAAGTTTAGACATTCATTATCCCTGTTAAACTGCAAAACAAAAGGTGATTCTTAAATATACATTGTTCACGGTTTAATATTCAAACATAATGAACCAAATAATAATTTTCTGCATTAGCTGGCAAGATGCTTAATTTCCCCTTTCTCATCAGAAATGTGTTCTTTTCTTAAAGCAACGTCAAACACTACGTGTTATTAACGTGTGCAGACATCTTGCAAGCTGCAACACTTTCACCAACCTCCACTACTCCTACAGACTTGGCATATGAACTTTTTCAGAAATTGTTTGAGAAGTATGTCAGGCAATTAGGGATAACGTCAAAGACGAATGTATGCCTGCGCCTATATTGGAGATATTGCAAGCAATAAGTAATGTTTTTCAGATGTCAGCCAACTAACCCAACTGCATTGGGACCGTCTACGGCAAACACATTCGGATAATCAAACCGATTAAAGGTGGTTCATTTTATATGAATTACAAACATTTTTTCAATTGTATTGTTGGCAATTTGTGAAGCCAACTATTGCTTCTCATACATTGATGTTGGGGCGTATGGAAGAAATTATGATTCGAGTGTGTTCAAACGTAGGGTATTTTGGGATAATATGGAAAACAATTCTCTGGAAATACCACCACCAAAACCTTTGCCTGGTTCTGATGGACCACCAGTACCACTTGTCATAGTGGGTGATGAGGTTTTTGCTTTAACAAGAAATGTTTTGCGACCTTTTGTTAGAAATAATTTAACATATAAGAAGAAAATCTTCAATTACAGGCTAACCCATGCTTGCAGATTTATCGAGTGTTCTTTTGGCATTCTCAGCAACACGTGGCACATGTTTCATAGACCTACTAATGTAAACATAAATACTGCCATTTCTGTCATAAAAACATGTTACGTGCTCCACAACTGTGTGGGAGCAAGGGAGGAATACACATTCAAACATACACTTTCAGTTGTTGGTTTTCAAGATATCGAAAATGTAGGCACAGTACCTGATATTTCCTGCAAGACAATTCGGACAATATTTGCAGATTATTTTCTAGGTGTGGGAGTGGTACCATGGCAAGATGCAAAAAGACATTGAACTGTTGTACTTCGTGGTACGTAGAGCAAAACGGGTTCCTAATCTACTAGGCCTATATGTATCATGTCGGTTAGTAATATTATGTTCCTATGTTTAAAGCTCATAACGTTTTACACTAATACTGTAATTGTCATTTTTTGCGACAGTATAGTACCAGACTGTTTACCTACACTCATAATTTAAAAAACAATGTTAACCTCTATTATGCTGGACATTTGTTTGCCCCCACCTGCATATATTAGCAACTTATGGAATGACAATGACGTAAACATTGTAATAATATGCTACATATTTAGTCGCTGTATTTGCTGGTGACTGAATTGTCATAATTAATTTCAGTTGCCTTGTAATTGTGCGCCACTAGCGTTATGGTTAACACTGAAAAAAACAATCGTATTAATAAAATGTTTCCCAATATATACGCAGATGTCATTGTTACACACTATATCTCATAATCACAACATTGCTTACAACCTAACAGTCATATTTCTTATTTAGAATATTTCACTATGTTGAAGAGTTCGTATTAGCCTAGAGAAGGACATCAGTGTAATATTTGTCATGGCCTGGTGGTGGGTACGGGGGAAGAGGTGTGCGTACTCCTAGAGAAGGACATCAGTGTACTATTTGTCATGGCGTGGTGGGTACAGGGGAAGAGGTGTGTTATTACATTGCATGTACATAGTACTCAAAGGAAACTGTATATGTTGGTTCGATACTGGCATATTTTCTTTGGTCGACCGTTCATTTATACAAGAATGCCAACATACTTCTAAACCCACAACATTATGTTAAATGTACCAATTTGCTGTTACTTATTTATTCTTTTCTTCATTGTCTCATCCTTTTTCGTAAAGCCGTCTATCACAAAACAACATATTTCCTGCCAAGCCTTCAGTCTCTTATCCCTGTTTTTGTACTCTACATTTGATGCACCCCGTATACAAGGATAGATTCCATAGCCATTATTAACAATTCCTTATCGATATTCATAGCTGAAGTGACATGCACGCTACAAGGATATCAGTGACTGTACAGCACGTGCAGTAGTACTCCGTGCCGGACCTCTGTATGTCATGTGCGTGCAGTAACTTGAACCAATGGGAACACGCGGCGCAGATGATCCGCCAGCCGTATGGGCTGCGCGGATGGCTCCTACGCATACAGATAATATGCGTGCATCTGAACACCGCCATTCGACCACAGGTACTCCGCTCCGCATGCGGGTGGCGAAAGGAAGACAATCTACATCTATGGGTAATGGCTCTCTGGGTCGTTACAGGTTGTCAGCCTGTGGCGGCATCCCCCCGCAGCACACTTCTACTTACGTATCGGTAAAGTCACTGTTACACATTTATGCTGTCCTACACATTGTGACCTAACCGCATTGTTACACTTGCTAGAGAGGGCCAGTTCCTGTGTTAAAATTTTTAAGTACTAATTGAAAGTAAGGCACAATGTTCAAAGAAATGAATTGTATTACCAGAAAGCAAGTACACTGATAACACATATGAGTCCCTGTGTCTGAAGCGGACCTGGCATGCGAGGCCTGCCAGGGGCCGATGCAGATGAAAAGTGCAGAACACACAATAGAATTAACTTTGCATAAAACTCTCTGGGGTCGTCGGAGAGGAGGGTCGGCATACAGGAAGAGCAAAAGGAAAGGTTCCGGTATTACTAAGCTTAAACTAATCAACACTACTTCCTTGGTACAAAAGATGAAGCTCTCGTGGCACGCGGTGCGATGCACATCTACCCTCGATGACCCATTGTTACAGACTAAAGATGGTGGCGCAGAGATACAGTTAGCAATGGACATCTTCCCACCAGTATCTTTAGGGAAAGGTTCACAAAACACAAATATGGGACAAGATACATAATAAAGCGATTGCAAGCAGGCAGGAAAACAATCAGGCTAATTAATTACGTATTTCTGTAATATTAATACTCTTCTGGAGAGTCTTAGGGCAACACAATTTACACATAAAAGCCCGTTCAAAACAGTGATATAAAATTAGCTCAAATTTGATAGGAGAATGGTTAAAATTTTACGTGGCAAGAGTGGTAAGATGGCTGCCGGAACTGCAAATGTTTTTGACTGCACATTTTAATAAAAAGGATAATTGAAACTTGCACCTTTAGAAAAAAATGACACATGACACAACATTGCAAAAATAAAAGGAAGAATTATGAGCACTTTAGTTCGTTACTACGTGACCATACGTGAACCATGTGGGTGAACACTTAAGAATAAATTAAACATTAATGCAAGGGAGCAAAGAAGAGATAACACTTCCTCGGGCATGCATTAGGCTCTACTTTTGGGGGTTCACACTTGATCATAGAAATAAACACGTAACACATTGTTTACTCTTTATATCACTGAACGGTTCCCCTGACCCATTTGTGCGTGAACGGCTCACTACATCCAAACGCATTGATGCACATAATGCAGTTGGTGCAGTGGCGAGCATCATTGGGCTTGCCCAGAGCGGGACAGAGAGTGAGGTCGACGTCAGCTAGTTAGTATAATATTATTCCTGCCTGTAATGTATGAATAGTGTTTTGTTGAAACTAGGTTGCTGGTTTATATACAAAGTTGTATCATTGTCGAAGAATAACACTCCTGCCATTTATTTTTACCTTATAAAATGTACCTACCATGGTGTGATGATGGCGAAAAATAGCCTTAATTCAATACATGAATTTGCAAGAAAGTATTATTGGAAGATGACTTTTTTTGGACATTGCCTTTTCAGAGCTTTTTTTTTTACAGAAACAACAGCCACCTAGAATGAAAATAATTTACAGTTCTCGGTCAGTATGACATTCCTCGGATATTTGTTGCACTTCACCTCACATGACAGATCTTTGTGATCTAATAGATATTCATAAAGTAATGGTAGAGACTGCGAGATCACCAGATTGCCAAATTTGAAAATTGTATGGGAACACCCTCCACGTAGCCAATCTAAAACCCCCCAAGAACCTGAACTTGCATACTTGGTAAGCTAATTATGAAGAGTCTCAGCTTTTTCTGAAAATAGTCAGAAAATTTTTTTGGGAAATTATATCTGTAATCATTAATAGTGTTGAAATATTATTGCATAGGAGCATTGTTATATTTGCAATTACCTAATAAGAATTGTATAGTTGGGAGACCTGTGAATATCGGAGAAATTGTGGGGTAAAAATTGTTGACATAACAGTAAATGTCAAAGAGCATGTAATATTAAATACTTACTGTGAAAGGAGTAGTGATATAAGGACAAGTTTTTGAATAGGGATATAGGAACATATGTTGTTATAGGTTGTAGAAGTTCAATGGTATATGGCTCCACGTTGTGCAAGCCAATATGTATCAGTATGTTTAAATAGGTTTACCTCATACAAACAATGTTTTACATGCCCCACAGATGGGCAGTCAATATGTGGAGGATGGTTACATCTAACAGTGAAATAATTTGAAATATCCCACAACATTGGTAGTCAGATATCTGGTATTGAGAGATTAAATATTAAATTTTATTGTGAAAAACATAATTGTTAAAAATAAAGTTTGCACTGCAATTTTGTGACATACCACATGCATCAGCATACAATTAATTAATTAAACAGGTTCTCGTCTAGCTGTGGTTGAACATGAGTAACAACAAACTTCTGGACGGTAGGTGCAAAAGTTTATGGCATGATAGTGGTGGTAAAGCCAGGTATGGTTCATTAGTTCAAAACAACACATTCTGTCCTAAATTTGGCATTTCAACCAAAATTATAACTAAGTAAAAGTAATTTATCATTTCAGCAGCTCTGCTGGATTTCCACGACTCTTGGCACATCAAGTCAATCCAAAAAAACATGAATACACTGCACAGAATCTTTTCATTGCAGTATTACACTTTAAGTAATTACCATACATTATGTAGAACAAAATTCAACAATGAACATTCTTTTTCTAACAAAAAGCAGATCCTGAATAATAACATACACATATTTTAACAATTCTGCCACAGAGACTAAAATAAAAATTACATATACTGATAATGCAAGACCCCCAAATATTAACATGCATTACAGTGACATTTCCAACTCAACATACAAAATTATTAATTAAAATAAAAACTCAGACAAAAATAGGTAATTTTACTTAATGAAATAAATACAAATCAGGATTAATAATCTCATAAACATTTAGCATATATACATAAATCAAATAAGGTTTTTCTTTTCAGTTCTACTATCATACAAATACACCAAAATGTAAAACAAGGAGATGAAAATTCTGTCACAGAATACTCCCCCGAGGCTGTAACAGCCTATTTTAGAGATAAAATAAATGATTTAGCATTACCAATCAAAATTTATACATGTGGTGTAACATGAAAATAAACATAAAACAATAGTCTCAACATTACACAAAAAAAATCTTTACAATACTTTGACACCAGCTAACAACCAGCGGCGCTAGAGCCCATGGCGGCTCTCACCACGCGCGTGTCACGTGTCCTGCACGTGCGCAGAGGCCAATAATTTTTTACTTTCGTACAAATGTTATTTTCAGTGTAAAATGTGTTATATTGTCTTTGCAGTGTTTAATGTGTCTTCAAATGTTTTAAAGTATTTGTACTAATTTTAAATTGTTTGGTTATAATATTCAAAGTGCCTGCAGCACCGAGATTAAGAACACTTATAATATTCCGGCATGTACGGTGTCATAAAGAGACACTAAAATAATATTGAATTTCAGAAGAAAATTATAGAAATGTAAAACAATATCTAATTTAATTTGTGCCATTTTATTTTCAATAATTATATATTTTACACGGCGTGCATAGCACTTCTGCTTATGTGAACCCCGTAGGGGGCCATGGTAGGTCCGTGCAACACTTGTCTCTGGACAGTCTGTCGAGGAGAGCTGGCAAGGTATGACACGTACACGTACGCACTACAACTTTTGTTCACTGATTTAGGTTTCTGTAGTCAATTTAGTTTACGGTTAACCTTTGCTTGTGTACGTTTTTGCCAGACATTTTCCCCAGTATTATGCTTCCGAGTTATTGCGCCCTTGCTGCATTTTTACTTAGTCGAGGAGGAGGAGAAGAATTTCGGAGAGGTCACGCAACCCGTGCAACTTGAATCAGGCGCCATCTGTCTATATTTATGGCATTTGATTGTAACTTCTGCATTATTGCTACACACAATTTTAAGGGCTTAATTTTTATGTATGTAATTGAGGGTATTTTTCGTGTTTGAATATTTTATGGCAACGTCACATATAACCACGTGGCCGACCGACGCCAAGTCTTTGTATATGCCATCATTGCGTTTGAGAGCTTATTTATGTAACATTGTATGTTCAATAATTTATCTCAGGGTTCTATGTTAATTTTATCAAGGATTTAATGTAGTTTTCACATAAATTGATGCTTTTTGTACTTGACCACGCGGTCACAGTAATATTTGATTTTACCACCATCAGGCATGTTACAAACCTGTAACCACTGCAATCTTAAAGAGAATAATTTTCTCAGCAAGAATAATCTTTTGTCTGACTTTAATTTGCAGTTTCCACGCAGAAATATTGCAATTTCACCTGCACCATGTGGTCCGCTATGAACTTCATCCAGCGGCATCCGTGCCATCTAAGCTTGTTTTCACACGTGTGTGTTTATTGTGAATATACATCTCGTGTCCATCTTATTTCATGTATCATTCAAGGGTTTTTATAATTTTGTAATTAGTGTACGGTGCAATTATTCCCATCCTAGCCGGCTCTGTGTATAGGCCGTCACCACACTACCCACATGCTAGAGGGCGAGCCCCGACGAGTTTGCGTTAGTGATTCCGAGTAATCACACGTGTTAATATGTATTAAGGGGTTCATTTGTAATTCACCGTGTCCGGTCTTCAGGGCAAACCGTCATTACACCCTAGCGGCTGTCGGCCCTCTTCCCTTGTGAAGGCTGTGCTTTCATGCACCGCGGTGATGCCATCCATCTAGGCGTGCGCTAGAGTAATTGCGGGCTGGGGAGCACCCAAGCGGAATTGGCTTGTCATGACCGAGATAATCATTTCATTGGCACGTTGATGTGTATGCATAATAACAATAAAAGCAAGCATAATAACAATAAAAGCAAGTCTACTGTGAACTGATATCTTTTATTCAGTAGTGACAGTGTCCTAGCCACATATGTTTTAGTAAGTGTTTATTTCTATTGATATTTAGTAAAAAGTTTAGTATTGCCTAAGTGTTTGTAAGTACGCACGGATGAGACGGACACACAGAACCCACAGCATCTCTGAAAACTCTGAGTCTCAATAGTGCGGTGATTGGGAAGCACCGGTGGTGTCCAATTCACCAGTAAGTATTTGTGTCATCGTTCATCTTGTGTCTCACCCGACAGTGTCAACTTATTATATAAATTTGAAATTGAAGCAATTGTGAAGAACATGTATGATTAAAATATATATTTTTATTATATGAGAAGTCCATATTATTATTATTATTATTATTATTATTATATAATATATAATATTATTGGTATTTAAGACAATATATAAGTATGGAGTCCATGAAGTAATTAATTAAACTGTTCAAAAATGATCTCTCAATATAATGACACCACTTGTCATTGCTGTTGCACGCACACCAAACAAGTGCTGTGTGACTTGCATCGCTTGGAGCTGGCATCGTAGGATACTGCATTTCTGGCATCTCCCATCTCACTGACAAATTTGTGTATAGTTACACGAATTGCAAGTAAGCGAGTCTGTTTCTGTATTCATAAATGCAATGCACATAGTTAGTTGCACAGTTTTACAACCGATACATCTTCCAGATTCTAATAAGTTGTTGTCCATGTTTCATTTCCAGCAATGAGGCAGACATTGTCACAGCGTTTCGATGAGAGGTGGTGCACATTGAAGGATCTCATGCATCCTATGGTATTTACCATCTGCCTCATGTCTGGCAACGAACCATGAACAACCTCTGAGACTACTTTTAAGGATATTAAAAAGCTCATACACGTACGTTATGTACCCATTTACATGCATGTATATAGTTTGTACGAGAATATATCAAACTGTGATTTGAAGCAGCCATGTTTGTTTTTGTTACTTGCCGGCCATTCCTGCATCCATACCCCATATGGTGTCACCTTTAAGAAATACACGTTGTGCTTTTTCAACTGTACGTAGTACTTTTCCTGTGTGGGTTATTTTCAGGAGATAAACAATAGTTGCCATGACTTCTGAATCGGTCCTCATACGAGTCTATTTCAGATAATGAAATATGAAAGAAGTATGAAATATGACTTTTAATGTTTTGACAAAACTGAAAAATAAAAATCTATTCTGATTTGTTGATGTTTAAGGAAGTGAATAATGACATGGTTTTTTTAGTAGAGACCAGTCATATTGGAGAGGGGGAGCAACTGAAAGATTTGAGGATGTTATCCTCTCTCCCCTCCTGGAGCTTGATTTTAAATCATTTAAAATTAAATTATTCTTAAAACCTGTGACCAAAATTAGCTATAATGTCTCCCCGGCACCATGTACAGCACCATCCCATTTTCACAAGTGTTTTCTATTTAAAAAGTAGTTGTTCACTCTCGCCCCTTACAGTTAATATCCTCTTGCGAACAAGGTTGAATTTCCCATTAGGCTGACTAGTCCCATGCCTAGAGCGGCAGTAAGTCCTTGTTGCCTGCATACCTGCCACTGCCAGCTTCTAGTTTATATTTATCAGGGAACAGAAACTGGTATAGATTTAGCATGAGACTTTCTAGTAAGTCTTTGTTGAGTTTCGGGTTTTCAAGTTTCACTCCACTAGCAGTTGACGAGTGACAGTAGTTTGTTTTCAATTCCTACAAATGGTTTGTTTATTGCAGCACAAAGAGAGGTGCAGATTTTGTGCTTACAATCAAAATGTTTTACTGGTGCTGAAAAGTGATTATGGAGTCCAAAATAGTTGTGTGGGGCCAGATATTAAAATGGAAACAAATACACTTGTAGCAATGCAATATATTGTAATTTATATTTTCTGGAATTATTTTAATTTGCTATATTTTTGTGTTAAGTATAGTAATTGATTTAATAGTTATAAGATTGTGGCAATTATAATTTGTATTTTGTACAGGTTGGTTTTTCCAAATTTATTATTTTATTCAAGTAATTGCATCAGTAGTAATAATCATCGTAGGATGACACTGCACCTTTTCAAAGGGTTATCAAGCAAGACACGTAGTCGCCGGGTTGCACCACATGATGCAATGAAAGACTTCTGAGATCACAGTTGGTCGACATGGCGGTCAGCGCGCATATAATACTTTGATTTTGAGAGTCACGTCAGAGTTCACGGGCTATTTTTAGACATTACTGCACTTTGTGAAGCCATGATTGTACAACGTTTACTTGATACAACATTCAGACAGTATAAATAGGGTAAGTGCAGCTTTATTTGCGTGACATTGCCACAAGTTATTTGGTCACATCACAGTTTTAAGTTCGTCTCTGTTCATCAAGACGGTTCAGCGATGTAGTGTTCATGCAGGGCAGCAAGTGACCACGCTACCATTCTGTCTCTAGCTTAATTTGCTTTAAAATTATGAGTGTCAATTGTTTGTGAAGAGACAGCAATAAACTTCAATTAAAATTTCAAATCATCTTTCTTTGGTTTTTTGTTGGCACTCTTGGATCAACAAACTTTCAACTATGTATTAATTGTGTGTATTAGTATTATCCATAGTATGAGTCACTACATCTTTGAGAGCATCTGAAAATGAAGAAAATAACAACATGACAAAATTATGCAAATTTATAGAAGGTTTTTTAAAATATATACAATTATGAGCATACAACTCAGAATAATTCTTAGTGCTTCATTGACCAACTGTTCAGTCTAACGTTGCTTTTCTACTGTACAACATGTGAAATACTACACTCATATGTAAAACAAAAATTTAATTACCATGAATGAATTGCGCAAGTACAACAAATGTTGCACACTATTTTCATAGCCCGACATGTGCCCCATTTGTGTTTAATGCAGTTTTTTCATGGATGTGCCATAAGGGACCATACATGTCCCTCCATAATTTATAGCTGCAAAACACAGAAGAAGTTCTTAGTAGCAGTATAAGCCACAGAGCCAAGTTCAGTAAACATGCAGCATGCCCCTACGGCACATTCAACAAGCCTTTGCCCAGCTGTATGAGTTTGAGAGACGTCACATTGTCAGCCTACAAGAGACAGGTTGGATGTTTCGGCGCATTACTCGCCACTTGAACTGTTCGGCCTACACTGTGAGTCTGTGTTGGAAGCAGTGGAAACAGGATGGCATACACACCCGTTGAGAAGGCTCGGGTTGACCCAGGTGGACCACCAGCAGGGAGGATCGTTTCATTGTGCGACAGGCTGTAATCACTCCTCGAACATCGCTGCGCACATTCCAGGGACATGTCAGGGCTGCTGGGGAATGCCTGTGTTTATGAGTATCATATCCAGGTGGCTAGCAGAGCAGGATCTGTTGTCGAGGCATCTTTTACAAGGTCCACCATTACGACCTGAGCATTGCCGAGTACGTGTAATCTTCTGACGGGAACGAACAGCATAGCGCTTCGTTGTAGAGCAGCACACTGCCCCAACAAGAGGTGTCCTGATGTGGTGTGCCATTTCCTACGATGCCTGCATCCCACTGGTGGTGATTGAAGGAACACTGATTGTTCAGTGATATGTCCAGGAAATTCTGTAACCATTTGCACTCCTCTTCCTGGTGCAGCTTGACAACCCCATTGTCCAGCAGGATAATGCCCAGCTTCACACAGCATGGGTAACTCTGGCCTGCCTTCGTGATGTCGACATGCTTCTTTGGCCAGCAAAGTTCCCAGACCTCTTGCCCATCAAGAACGTTTGGGACCAAACTGGATGGCAACTTTGGCCATTAGCAACTACTGCAGATTTGGAGGGTCATTTGCACCAGCTGTGGCAGGATCTTATTCAGGCGAACATCCATGCCTGACCACATTACCACCTGTTTTGTGTGGTACAATATTTCAATGTTTTCTGTTAACATACAACCATATCCTGTGCCTGTACCCACTTACGTGCCCCTGCAATGGCACCCACAGGTTGATCAATTTTTTTGCAAATGAGTGTACTTGCAGTCAACTATGGTGATAGTTTATAGGCATGGCACTACTGAACATCGAAGGGTGGTTGCTGTGGGATGTGGATTTCAAGGACATTATCTCTTCTTTACGTGAAGGAAAGCTAAAAAAAAAATTATTAATCCCCAAATAAGAAATTACTTATTAATATATGCCACTGTTGTTAAAGGTTATAAATAGTTAACTGGATATAAAATAACATTTTCCTTACTATTAAATAATACTGGCTATGCATTTTCATTGCAGTAATATTTAATACCTAGTAACTTAAAATTTTATTAAGAACTTTCTCTTTGCTATTGATGAAAAACAGTGATGATTAGTGGAGCGAAGATGAAAAATCCTATTCTACTGCTGTTTTTATTGTTCTCATTTTTGCATTTCTGTGGCATTCTTAATCTATGTTAAGATGAAATTTAAACTATTTTGAGATTAGCTTTGTACAGGAATGAAAAGCAACTATATGTTAATTATTCAAAATTAATGATTTCTTTTCTTGAGGCCGTTCCTTATCTCATGTGAGACAAAGGTGGGTTGAGCCCCAAATGCAGCATGTATAGCATAGAAAAAAATATCCTATACCAGGAGAGAATATGAAGCCTAGATATTACATACATTAATGAGGCCGCAGTGGTTGAGCAGTTAAACTGCTTGCCTCCCACCAAGGCGAACCGGGTTCAATCCCCAGCCAAGTCTCTCCCAGATTTTTGCAAGTGGGGATTGTGCCGCACGATGCCACTGGTCAGTGGTTTTTTTGGGGATCTTCCGTTTCCCCCACTCTGACATTTCGGCGCTTCTCCATTCTCACCTCATTTCACCCTCATTGGCTCTCAAGACCTCGTTCTTAAGAGCTGCCCAAATCTCTGGACTGTCAACATGCATTGATTTAGATGGAAAATGGCACATACAAAATAGAGAGTGTGATACTGCATGCTACATCAATGACTGTCCAAAGGAAGATTAAAAGAAATGCCTACAAATAAAAAGTTAACCTTACAGTCGTAAACTATAGATTTTTATAACAAGTTAGTTCAATAACTTAAATTATATCTTGTTTTTAAATAATACTTGTTTATCCTTTTAATTCGGTATTGTATTTATAACATACCTGTGTTAAAACATACCTGTGTGAATAACTCTGTTAAAACCATTAGCCATATAGTTACAGATATAATACTGCGTGTTTTATATGCCAAGCATGTGCACATGATTAAATACCTATAAGAATTGATGTGGTGAGGAGGTGGTGGTTGCATTAGCAAGAATTGTTAAAACTATTATCCAGCCATCTGTTTGTCATTATTCCCCTTATTTTAGGAATGAAGCTGTAACTTATGTCATGTTTAATTTATAACTCTATACTACTTAACAGTGATGCCGGTACAGTCACAACTTTAGACGCACCATAAAACGGAGTAAATAGGTACTCTGTTGTGAATAGGTACAGAATTTTCCCAATATATTTTACAAACTTCCAAATTTTTATTTTAAATCAAATCAGATTTATGGCTGAGCTGTAGACAATTACTCTGATTTAATATAGTTTAATTTTAAAATGTGGCACTAAATTAAACACGTTTTAAATATTTGGTCCCCATTCACCTCTATGTCCCTTTTAATCCCATTTTATAGCACACAAAAATTAAGAGACAGTTATTGCTAGTACTGTGCAGCTATGGAGCAGTGATACAGATGTACTCTCTGTCTTATATAACTTGGCAAGATTATGACAGTCGGTGAGTGGCAACTTACAAAACTAAACAAAGTGCCATTTACAAAATTCTGTATCAGCTTGTAACGTTCGTACCTTACCTGCCTATTTCCCTAAGCCTTTCACATGCTTATCACTATATTCTAGGGCTACTGTCTCAGGTTAGGCTGTATAAGAGATCGACGTTCAAATGTGCGGTAAGCTCAATGGCAAATTACACGAGATATCTTGAATTCACTAATACAAAACTCTTTTATTATAACATTAATTACATTAATGGGAATGATACACGTTACATTGAGGTTCCCTTATATGGTTCCCTTATATACTTCTTTACTGACTAGGTTAAGTAATTTGTTTGTAAAACACGGCAGGTGGCCCAACTCTGACCGCCACCTCTGCTGTAATTGTGACATCTGTGGGCAATTATTAGTGCACTGCTGACGTACATCTCGGATAAGCAGAAAATATGTGATAAGAAAGAGTTCCTAGATTAATTAATACATTTTATTTTAGTTGGTCACAAAACAGCGGTTGTTAGTGTTACAAACTAAACTTCGTGCTAAAGTAGTAATGTATAGGTGTTCAAAATGAAATTCACAATAAAACTATCTGTATCCAAATGAAACACAATTCAAACCTTGGAAGTTCTTTTCACGCCTTATCCCCACTGTACATCCACCAAAAGCCTACAAAATTATTGCATGGTTTTGTTGAACTATTTTTTAAAACAATTTGATCAAATATATTTCAAATTTGTGTCGTTTCGAGCCAGTAATAGGAGAAAAGCCAACTTAAAGACGGGATCAAGGTAGGACAACATGCTATGACCTGTTGACTAATGCACTCTGCTCACAACAGCATGCCCTTCAATGCCATGCGCGCCATCTGTCTGCTCTCTCCTGAACAGATACCAATATTTTTATTTTCCTGTGAGCTCTGCATAATTTTTAAATTAGCATGTATTTCATGTACAGCAATTTTGAGTGCTAGTAATTCCTATTGGGCCAGTAACCGTTCATCTATGACCATTACACGCCATGTTGTTCGCCTGCAAACCCATTTCCTTATTTTTGTGTTGTTGCTATATTGCATTAATAAAACAAAGAAAGTGGGACGTGCATGAGTAGTTTTTAAGCAATTCGTACGTTATTTGAGGCCACAAATTTCCAACTTGAACTGTTTAGTAAGATTAATAGCAGAATTACTGCTTTTCAATAGTCGTTGGTGAGTTGTTGGCGAATAAAAGTGTGTTAAGCAAGTTCCTGAATTACTGTGACGTCCAAAGTGTGATAAGAACTACAATTACAGTCTCGCAAATGTTAAACCAACTTTGTTGTCTCTGACAAATTAAAGAGTTAGCAAATATTAAATTTTTTGCACGGTTTTATATTTTTATTTTTATAAGCTACAAATTTTGTAGACAGATGTCAGTCTAAAATACCTTAAAATTTGTTTAGCATTACAGTGCAATGGTAAGTGGATTAGCTGATAGCGTATTGATAAAATATACAGCCTCCACTTGATGCACCAGCTGATGGGGAAAGGACACATTAACGAAAAATAAACATTTGGTGCTACTTTCATTGAACTATCAAAATCTTGCCAAATTACATGAGGCAGAGACTATGTCATATTGTGTATTAAAATTTTCATGCAATAGATGATGCCAAACATGAATGGTGCGAGCCTTACATACGGGAATACGGGAGAGTGGTACACTAGTAAATACCTTTTGCATATTTTATACCCACTATTTGTTGTCGACCAACGGTCACTTTTGTAATGCAGTGTGCTCATGTGTGTGTGTGTGTGTGTGTGCGTGTGTGTGTGTGCATGTGTGTATATATATATTGACGCTGTCTGGTGAGACACGAGACGAACGATGACACAAAATATTTACTGATGATGGGCGCCAGCGGTGCTCCGCAATCACCGCACTGTTGAGACTCAGAGTTCTCAGGGATGCTGTGGGTTCTGTGTGTCCATGTCACCCTAGCATACTTACGATACCATTTGCAATACTAAACATTTACTAAACATTTTATCACTGTAAAAATGGTGTGGCGAGGACACTGTCACTAGAAATACAAGATTGGAACACTGTGAGACTTACTTTTTATTTTATCGCTCATACAAATAACATGCCAAGCAATTTAATGATGATAAACTCGGACGTGTCTAGCTAACTTCGTTTGGGTGCTCCCCAGCCCGCAATTACTCTAGTGCACTCCTATGTGGATGACTTCACTGTGGTGTTTGAAAACACAATCTTCACAGGGGAAGGGATTCGACAGTTGCTAGGGTGAACTGACGATATTCCCTGAAGTTAGGACACTGAGAATTACAAGATGAATCAATACATGAACACGTGTGATTATTTGGCATCATTAGTGTGGACTCGTCGGGGCTCGCCCTCCAGCACGTGGTTAGTGTGGTGATGGCCTATACACATAGCCGGCTAGGACGGAAATAATATCACCGTACAAAATCACACAAATATCAATGAAACAAGATGGAGCACAATATGAGTAGTCACAATAAACACGCACATGCGTGAAAGCAAGCTTAGATGGCGCAAATGCCGCTGGATAAAGTTTGTAGCGAACCACGTTGTGCAGGTGAAATTGCAATATTTATCCGTAAAAATGGCAAACTATTATCAGACAAATTGGAATTCCTTTGTGAAAATTATTCCCCTGACGATTGAAACATTTACAGGCTTGTAGCATTGCGGAAAAAGCAAGCATGATAATGACAGCGGGGTTATACATATAAAGCATCAATTTATGTAAAAATTACATGGAACTCTGAATAAAAATACATAGAATCATGAAATAAATTATGGCACACATGATATTACACAAATAAGCCCTGAAAACGCATTGATGGCTCAGATACGTACTTGGCAATATCTGACTGCTCGGTCATGCGAGATGTGGCTGTAAAATATTTTGACATGAAAAATACCCTCAAATACATACATAGAATTAAAGCCCTTAAAATTGCACGCAGCAATAATACAGAAATAAAAATGAAACACCTTTAGCATGGGCAGATGATGCCTGCTTCAAGTTGTGTTGGTCGCATGTTCTCTCCGACATCTTTCCTCCTTTTCTCCTCATTTAAGTTTCAAAAAGCAGAAAGGGCACAAAATATTTACATAAGCGGAAGCATAATGCTGGGGAAATGTCTGGCTAATGTATGCAAAGCAAAGGTTGACCGGTATACTAAAATGAAACTATGGTAATCTACATCAGTACTCAAAAGTTGTAGTTCATATGCTACAGCATCGTGCAGACCTACCATGGTTGCCTACGGATTTCGCATAAGCGGAAGTGCTATGCACGCCAAGTAAAATATTTTATATTGAAAAGTAAAAGGCACTTTAGAAATTAAAATTTGAATTGACATCGTACATTTTAATTTGGAATTTCTTGTCTTCTTTTAAAGTCTTTTGTTACAGCATTCTAACCGGAGTAGAACTGTTCTTAATCTCCGCGCAGCGCACAGTTTGAATTTTATAACCCAGTATGTTGCAACAATTATTTAACACTTGAAAAATACAATACTCCGATTAGGGGAAAGTCCAGTTTAAGGCCTCTTTGCACATGTGCTTCCCACGTGTCGCGTGGTGGTAACCCCTCTCATGGTCTTAAAACTCGCTAGCTTTTAGCGGTCGTCAGTATATAATACACACACACTACACATACAGTGTATGTGTCTATATATAGACGCACACACCGTATGTCTGGAAACTGCAGTTTAAGAATACCTGGATGTGAAATAAACACATATTCTAAGGGCTTTTATCACAGTGAAAGTTGTCACATGTTGCATTGCACCCGAATTGGCAGTAGAATTTGAGTGTCTGGCAACATTGTATCGGAGACATGTAAAGCTTGTCGCCATAGGGTGACATTAGTTTGTGTGCTGCTGTAATAGCCCAAGCAGGAAAGTGCATTGTACATCTTCCTTTGGCACATGAGCATATTGTTTACAGTTTTAATCCCCAAACTGTGTAACATGTACCTTAGTTTACAATTGTTCATCATGTAAAGTGGATTTGTTGCCACTCTCTGTGCACATTATGTTCTATCCATTATTTTGTACACCAGTTCACACTACAATGCAGGAACTGTTGTCCCATTCACTGCACTTGGTAGTGACATAGTAATGTTATTTGTACTATATCACACTGGCTACAGTACTGGCCTGTTTGTCCATCACATGGTACAGAGTACAGCTGGGATGAGTATGCAGATATGTATCTCATATTTGGAGAGTGTTGATGTGTATCTAACATGGCAGCATGTGTATATGCGGAATGCTATCCATGTCGGCATCATCCAGACTACAAAGTATTTTTACACCTGGATCACCATGTTAGAGAAACAGGGATGTTAGCGCCTCACAGGCATGATACTGGGCGATATTGTATTATCAGGATGTCAGCTAACGACCAATGTGTTTTGCATGAAGTGTGCGCTGACCCTGAAACATCAGTCCATCACATAGAATGTTGAACAAGATTGGCTCCTTTGACTGTGCATGAAATACTCAAGGGAAAAATCGTGATCCTTTCCACTTCACAATGATGCAAGAATTAAGACCAGAAGATCGACCCAAACTTGACTGGATCTGTACTGTGGAATGATGAAGCTACATTTACGAATGGAGTATTAGATATCCACAATTCTCATTACTGGACTCTTGCCAAACCTTATTGCCAATATGAGGGGGCTTTCTAACAGCACTAATTGGTAAACATGTGGGCTGAATTTTTTAGGACGTCGCATCGTAGGACCATATTTATTTCCTGACTGCCAAAATGCACAACGTTCTTGCAAGATGCCCGTCCAGGACTAATGGAAGATGTACCACTTCAATTATATCAGCGAATAGTTTCATCACGATGGGCCACTGGCATATCGAGGCAGGACTGCGTAGCAGTATTTGAACGCAACTTGGTCTGACCATTGGATTAGCCATTATGGTACCATACAATATCTTGCCAGGTCCCCAGATTTAAATTTAAATTAACTTTTTCTGTGTGGTCATCTGAAGTCCAATATTTATGAATACAACCAACCTGAAGACATTTATTGAACTAACAGGACGCATTCACGCTGGTGTTGTTACTGTTACTCAGCAAATGCTGCTAAACGTCCAGGCGGGATTGATTTGATGCGTTAAGATTTTTATTGCTGCTAATGGGGACAACTTCGAACAGTCACTGTAGATCTGCTGAGGATGTGTGTGTTACATTTCTTGGATGCATATGTAATTGATTTAATTTTCTTTCTCTAATTATTATTGTTATATGTCACAACTTTGCGTTGTGCAAGTGTAGAGTGTGTGGAGGACAGAGTAGTGATATGGTAGCAGGCGACAAGAACAAAGGAGCATTGAAAGGTCAGGTGAGCAATAATCCAAGAAGTCCGTTCCGTGTTTCAAAGGCATCCCCCACCCATTCTTATGCGTCCGGTCGTGATAAGAATTTTGTGGCTCGTACGCCCTTTACCTTCAGCAGATTGGATTACTGCATTTATCTGAAGAATATTCTGGTTTTGATCATCCTCGACATTCTCAGCATGACTTGGGGTGCTAAGAATACCATTCCATGAGTTGAGCAATGGATTTTGGCTCTGACGAACCCTCATCCGGCGATCCAATTCACCCCAAAGATGTTCTTTAGACAAACGCCAGTGGTCATATGCCGAAGGCCGTGAAACATAAGTCAACTGACGTACTGAATTACCTATCTTCAGGGGTGCCAAATTACTTTTTGATAGATAGTGTATAAAAGTGCATCTGGCCTGTGAGCCATAGAGTTTATGAACGTTTGGGCAATTGTGCTGCCGTAAGTATTAGCTGACGAGCCAGAAGCGAAACTAGTGGTGCCAGAAGTGACAAGTGGGAGGAATATCTACGACGGCGAGCATCGGCACATTGAAGAGTGTGACTGGCAGGTTGGAGTATTCAACTGGGTGCCTGACTGAAAGACATTTCAAATGATGGCAACAGACAGATTGAACATGTGTTAATGATTAATGTGAGTTAATTGACTATAACCAGAGACATTTAGAAGGATTTTAATTAGACTTGAGATAGACATTAAAAATTGTGTTCACTGCAAAATAAATAGGGTGATACTGGAGATAGAAAGATTAATGTCATAAATAATAGCAGTGTAAATAAATTAAGATCAAATTTAATTCTTTTAAGACCTCTATCCCTCATTAACTCCCCCCCCCCCCCTGCAGGCATCTTGTAGCATTATTATGATAATAATATTTTTGGTCAAAAAAATTATCCTTAAGGACATGTCACAACCACGCATGAACAAAACTCAGTATCAGCTTGTTTCATCTATACATCCGGCCACTGACGCAGGCAGCTTTGTGGATGTACGTAGACATGGCACAAAGGTCTCAACCAAAAGTGGGTCACTGCTTTCCAAACCGGCTGTGATGCAAAAACAAATACAGCTTTGAGTTAGGAACAGTAAATATCAAACCAGTTCCAAAATCAGTGAAGCTGTGAATGAAGGCAATTTTTGTTTCTCGTTTTGCGCCAGATGTGGGAAAAAAATGAACGTTGTTACCTGTATTAATCAGGAACTAAACGTTTTTAACTTGGAAGTAGCAAAGTTAAAAACAAAATATAACTTATTCGTCTTTTTAAGTTGCTGTTAAAGAATCTTACTTTGACCGCATCTTCAATACAGTTTTTTGGCCGGCCAGCAGTCTCTGTCAGAATTCAAAATGAGCAGCTATTTAGTGCTTCAAGCACTGCTAAGACCACCAATGATGTTCAACCTTCTCTTAATACTTCTGTGATGGCAGGGAGAGCAGACGAATGTTCTAGTCTAATTCATGTTGGGGCAATTGGAGGTGTCAACACTTCAAGTGAATGTCTTTAAGGAAAGATGACTTTTGTTTGTACTATCAAAATGTTAGTGTCTTCAAACTAAATTTTTAGCATTTTCTCAAAATATTAACAATACTGATTACCCTGTAATATGTTTAACAGAAACATGGTTTAGTTGCAATTGTATTTTTCTGATAATCATTATATGTTTCGCAAAGATCACAATCTTAAATTGTCTAATCTTAATAGAGGTGGCGGTGTTTTAAAAGTGGTAAATTCGAGTGTAACATGCTTCCAATGCAGTACTGCTGGATGCTTAACGTAAACTGCCGATTCAGGTGCAACGCAACACGTGGCACAACTTTCACAGCGATAAATGGCCTTAGAATATGTGTTGAGATTTCACGTCCTGGTATTCTTATATTGCAGTTTCCAGATACCGGATGTGTATATGTATTTGTGTGTGTCGTGCATGACAAAAATGGCAGTTTCTGACACCATGAAACTTTAATGGCAGACAATTGCTGAAAATGAAGTATGGTTAAGTATATAATTTTTTTGTATAAAATATTTTGGAGCATGGCTGTTATTTTAAGTGAATATTACACACATAATATTAAGACATAAAATTTTATTGTGCAAGAAATATCTAATAAATAAAATTTTAATTTAGTAAAGAAGGGAAAAACATTTGTTACACTTCTTTCTGCAATGAACTACATGGCACAACAGCAGTATCTTACTTTGAAAATAATTTTAAAAATAAAACTTTTTAGAGAGCCATGATATTGTACATTTCTGTAACACCATAAAAATTGTGGCTTTATGAGTAGGTCTCCAATGCTGTGAGGAATTGTTTTTGTTTATTATACTTAGTTTCTTTAGTGACTGTTAAATATCTGTTTTAGATTCAAATTGCTGAGAAATGTGGCCATGAGTTAAATTTTATTTGAAATTTATTATGATTTTCCTGGTATATTTTATATTCTATATATTTATATGCATGCCAACAGTAAATATTTAAGATTTTAAAATAATCTTATGTGTTTTTTGCTGCTAATATCCATACAGCTTTCTTTATATAAAAAGAACTTTTTAACATAAATCTACCCCATTTTATAACTCCATATTCTAAATTAAAAATAAGCATATATAATTCTTTTAGTGTTAAAATCTACAATTATATTCATACATCGTATGCAGAATTCAGTCTTGGTAAGATATTTAATAATTTGTTTCTATACTTTGATTAACAAAATTTACAAGGATTCATGCTGCACTAATATGCTAGTATCATCTACAAATAAAATAATTAATTTATCTTTATTTAAATATTATGGTAAATCATTAAAGTACAATATGTTTCAGAACGAATGACCTGATGTGAAATAATTACATTTAATAATGAACATGTGTTGTTACATAACATATTACAAATTATTAAATATGTCCTCAAGTTTCAATCACCATATAATAAATGCTCTAGGCTGCATGGATAACATCAGGATGACAGCTGAATTTGTCCCAAATGTGTATGAGAGAGCCTTGTTCCACATGATTTATTGTAGTCATGATTCTGTTTTTGAGTTCATCAAAGTCAACAGATAATGGTGGAACAAAAGTGTATTCTTTTGCTTATCCCTATAAGAAAAAGACCCAGGGTGTAATTATTGTCTGTAGATTTTGGGGCTAAGAGTGCAGTGCCAAGTCTGGAGGTCCCACGTGACCTATCCACCTTTGAGGCAATGATTCATTTAGACACAAACAAACTTATCTGTGCCACTGTGGCAGTGCTTCATTTTGCTGACAATCTAAATCTTTAAAGTCTTCACTAAGTTGTGGAAAAGCCATTCCTGCAGTATTTAACAGTGCTTTCCTCTCAAAATAATAAAGGACAGTAAATCTTTGAAGAAAAAAAAACCAGAAAAAAAATTTTTTTTGTGGATCTTGCTTATTCTGTACAATTTCACATGAATTCTCAAGTACGCATGTGCAAATATTGGGATGGGAAGAGGACTCTTGGGAACGTTTAGGATTAATTCAGTTGTCATCTTGATGTTATCCATCTAGCAGTTTGAGGGTACATAAAGAATTTATAATATTGTGAGGGAAACTTGAGTATTTAATAGTTTAATAATTTTATATGTATCTGTGTAACATATTTTAATTATTAAATACAATTATTTTAAATTATGTCATTCTTTTTTAAACAGTTTAAATTAAAAATAGCAGTGGCCCTAAAACTGATTCCTGTGGAACACCATGTTTGATAAGACATTTTCTGAATACTTTAAGTTTAGCTGACGTGTTATTTTTTATTAAAACTCTTTGCATATGACTATAAATAAGGTTTGAAAATATTTAATGCTTTATAATAAATATCATAGTACAACAGTTTCATAAGTAATATATCATGGTTCATGCAATCGGTGGCCTTACTGTCAAGACATACAAATATTCTTAGTGTGGTTTTTATTATTGAAGGCATTTAAAATTGTTGATGTAACTTTGTAATAATTGTTATTGCTGAGAAGATTTTCTCTGAAGTCATATTTTGATGGTGTTAGTATTTTATTAATTTCAAAATGATGCATTAATCAATTATAAATAATATATTCTATTACATTAGAGAAAACAAGCCTGTTATATTTTGGCACCTTTTTTGTGCAGAAGGATTACAACAGCTCATCTAAGTAGTTCAGGAAAAGTACCTTTACTAAACACTGTATTACAAATATAACATAGTGGCCTAACAGTGCCATGATGTTGCATCATCTCATCTGTCAGAAGTTGAAAGCCACTTCCACCGGGTGGGCCTCACCCCCCCCCCCCCTTTTTTTTTCTCAATGCACTTAGACTGCCCTAGTGAGGCAGGGTTTACAATAACCCGTTGCATCCGTCCATCCGTCTCCCAGCCGAGTGATTTACAACCAGTCTTTGTATGTCCGCCATCAGTTCATTGCTGCGAACTAATCCAAACAAAACTGTTTACAAATAGAAAAAAAATGCTCCATAAAAAGTGAATATTTTTGACGGTATTGTGTTTGTAAGTACCCAAAATACACATACATGCACATAACGAAAATTAATTGACGTTTAGAAAAATTTTTAATAGAATATAAAGTATGATTTTATTACTTTTACTATTGCAAAGAAGGAAATCATGTTTGTAAACGTAATTATCAATAAATCTTCAGGAAAAAATTAACGTAATTTCATTTTAAAGTTACATAAACAAACATACGAAAATAAAATATGGCCAAAACAAAACACTGCACACACTACACAGTCGTCTAAATAACTTGGGATGAAAGGGTAACAAAATGTGGAAGGTTGTAATCTCATTCATCTGTCCATCAAAAGTTAAAAGCTTGTCATGGGTTTAATGGATGGACAGATAGAATTAATGGTCACCTCCGATGGGCTGTTGGTTACGTGATTGACAGATGGATGTGACTAGTGTGAATCATCTGTGCAGAGCAGGGTGGACACGAGTCCTGTTAAAATGTAACACTATTTTGCATTTTCACCGTTAACATCTTTCAGTAAATAGCCCTTTTCAAATTGCTTATGGGCATACAAATGTGTTGAACTGGAGGAAAGTTCATATTTAAGATTTGTATAGATTCAGTGCTGTTCGGTATTTTATTTTGGCTCGTGCCTATTTCCTGCACCAGCCCCTTAATTTTTGTTGCTGATAGTATACTCTTTCATTACATTTCTAATGACTATTCGTAAACGTCAGTTTTAACAGAAATATTATGCACATGTAGCGTTGCATGCTGCTGAACCAGTTGTGGGATTGTCTGGAGCAGTTTGGTGTGGCAAGCAGGTTGCCGTGTTGCAGTTTTTCTCACAGCCGCGCCCCAGATCCTCTTGCGTGAGCCCGCTCGTTTGGGTTCTGCGGAGAGGATCTAGAGACCGCTGTCCATCCCAGCCAGCTTGTCGCCCACCGTCGTGTTGGGCGAGTGGTATCCAGGCTGACTCGCAGGCGGCGTAGCGCCGCCTCCTCGTGTCCCGTGGAACTTTCCATCCCACAGACTGGTCTTTGGGGTATCATTTTTGTCATCTCGGTGAAAGACTCTACTCAGCACGTTTATCTGCCCGTTGATGCCTATCCACGGACGTTTTTATTTCTATAGGTGTAAAATAAGGTCGGTTTGAAAACAGTTAATTGATTGCGATGTGTTGGAAAGGCTTTGTCGAAACGTGCTGGCTGGAAAACCGGTTTGGTGTGTGTGTTCCCGTGCCACCACACCCTTGGCCCAGATCACGTGTTTCGCTAGATGGTCCATCGGTGTGCTTCTGTCCACACTTCGACTACGCCATTTCCAAACCCACTCCAAATTTGCCGCTCTGGAATAAGTTAAAGTCTACACCATTTCTCTTAGCTCCGCTCCTCTCCGTATTACCGGATCAGAAGCTACCACTGTACCACAGTCAAACTAAAAACACTAAATACGGCATTCATATGTTTTACAGAAGGGTTCACTTGAATTGGTGGACAAGTATAAGACAACAGGAAGCAATTTAGTAATTGGAAAATATGTATTTTATTATAGAGCTATTGTGGTTACGAGCGTTGTAATAAGTCTTCACATGATACCCAGTTTAATTCGTGCTGCCCCTCCCCCCCCCCCCTCACTCAACTGTTATTGGTAGCAGTTTAATCATCTATGGGTGCCATTACAGTTAAAACTAAGATCTTAATATACTTCGGTCGTGGGCGTAGTTACACGAGGGCTGAGTGCTGGCGCGTTAATGACCGAGCGCTGAGCACCAAAGCAGTCTGGGCCTCGTGTCATGAGGGGGGGGGGGGGGTCGTGCCGTCAGGAGGGAGGGGTGACGTGCACGTGTGCAGCCAGAAGGAAGCTAGAAGGGGAGCCGAAGAATCAAGGGCCTGTTCAGAGAATGGGAGAACTATTCACTTGAATCGTGCTAGGTCCATGGTCAGATGTGCCACGCACAGCGCATTCAGAGTAGTTAGCAAATTTAGGAAGCTACGGATTTCACAGGCCTCGCGCATTTCGATTACGTGCCGTTTCATTGCAATTCGTGTAGGAAATATAAACCTAAATATTCGTAACCAACCGGTACCGCGCTTTTATATGTAGAAGAAAACTCTTGAGTATTGACTTGTTTATTACATATTTCGTTTCAGTATTTGGTGCTATAAATGCTGTTCATGGTAAAATGAGCACTTTTGAAAGCCCTGCCTAAGATCTACTTGTATGCACGGCGTGTATTCTTCCACCTTATGTAAAATTAACATTGCCATGGGCCTCGTCACTTTATTTATGCGTCGGTCAAGTGAAACTGTAAAATAATCACGAGATAAAACTTTTTTTTCTAAATCTGCTCATTTTTACACTTCGATGCGTAAGAAAACAGAAAGTGAAAGAAATTATATATGTTATGACACGTGGTTACCTATCACGTTGAGATATGGAACTACTTTCCCTCCATCGTTACCAACGTTACTGGGCGCATGTCACCCAGTGCGCCCGTAAAAACATATGCAGGTAGGAGCAGTGACTTTTTTCGAAGATTGATTTCAAAAGTGCTCACTTTATCGTGAATGACCTTTAAGCAAGTTATAAATATCAGTTTAATCCTACTGTACAAATTATGTTTTGGTACAATTAAAAAACTTACACGAGTCGTTGCTTTCTGATCTCATATAATTGACACACATTATCGGTACATCTCCTGGCTGCTATCACTTTTTTTTTTCACCTCCACCACCCTACACGTGGTCTTAACGCAAAAGTAGCAAAGTAATAGTAGGGTCAACTCGGTTAGATGGCGCGGGGGTTTGACCTGGATGTTATTGAGCTCTTTAAAAATCATTCAAAGTGTTAAGGTGGCGAGATCTCATAATCATGGCGACGAATAGTATTAATTAAATTCTAAAATTTCCAAACAAATGAAGGTCATCTTTCTACCCAATACTGTGCATACACACTACCCTTGTACCCTTGTATTTAGCGATAAATTAGTGTAAAACGCAATTCTCGAGTTATGCATTACTGGCCGAGTTTTATTGTACGTATCTTAATTGTTTCTGTATTTCAAAACTTACTGTCTTCTCGTAAACGCCTTAATAAGGTGGTATTCTTGCCATTTTGTGTTTGTTTCTCTTAATGCATACTGTTAAGATTTATTATTAAAATCCATGCCTTATTGCTAAATACAGGAATGTTTTACAGGATTTTTTAAACATGAGTGGGCTGATTTCAGTATATATTTCCTTAGGTGTAGCTGAACAAGAAAAAATAGTGAGTTAATCTTTATTACGATGCAAAAAATTGCGGGTAAAACACCGTGGGCTGAAAAATATCTGTTGATATGTGTTCTCATTCTAGACTGTCCTCTTTTAAAAATATTTTTTGTGTGACAAGTGAGCTACGGTGGAACAGACCATTGAAAAATTACCCCATGCACAAAGCGTTTGGTTGTTTTCTAAATATATTGTGCATCACAAGCGTTTGATATGAGCGTTTAAATAAATCTGCTTTTTTTTTTGTTAGAATGATCGTTTACTCATACTGTATCCAAAAAGTATAATATTTCATTTATGCTTAATATGAATTAAAACAGAAAATATGCGTGTTGGTAACGCCTAGTAAGAAATAGGTTTTGTGCAAAGTATTATTACACTGAATGCGCAGGAATGCGATGCGTTGTCCCTTTGGTATAATTTTCTAGACTTAGTTAGGCTTTGTTCGAATGATGCGTAGGAATATCCTAGAAGTAGAACTGTAGCAGGGCTTCAGAAAAGTTGGAAATAATCATGGATGGACTTTATCCCTTATCGTGAAGCCGACGTGACGAGAATGCCAGGCAGGTGCTGGTTAGTGCATTCTTCACTTTATAAGCACCGAATTAAAATTAGTGGTTCGGAGTCCACTCACTACAATCTGAAATGCCCCAGCTTCTTCAACCTTTGTATAAGTAACTGCTCCACGTAAAACAAAGTTTTCAACATTGTTATGGCTCAATTTCTGTGATGTCCTAATCCATTACATTTCATAGCATCTTAACATCACGTCCATAAGGCCCGAGTCTTCCGATGGTCAACGTTTTTTTTTTTTTTTTCCATTGCGTATTTTCGAAAGCTTCCAGCGTTGTATTGTTTTAGTATTACGTATCCTAAGAACATACAGACAGGCCGTCCTTCAGACTGACTCTCATGTTTAACCTCAGCTGTAACTTGTATATGTTTTTACTAATTGGTCACTTGTAAACCGAACAACTATTCAACAAGTTTATACTTATAATCGGAATGCATAAGGCGTAAATTGTTTCTGTCTTTGCTTATTTGCAGTCATTTTTTTTAAGTAGATCACTTTCGAGAAAGAAATTGGGGTGGGGGGGGGGGGGCCTTACAAACAATATTTGTTTTTTTTTTTTACTTTAAATGGTAACTATGTTTTGAATTACAAATATATATATATATATATTATATATATATATATATATATATATATATATATATATATAAAAGTATGTGTGTGTTTGTTTGTGTGTGTAATCAAATTATTCTTACCTTTTAAATTATATACCCTGGGAAATTTGTGCTTATGGAAGCATGCAAATTAAGATACTGTGTGTGCATGGATTTACATGTACACCGAATTGAGTTGTTCTGTAACCAGTAAAGTGCAGTGTTCTTTTATAGGAATTTTGTGCATCTGTGAATTCTTTTGAGTGATTTCCTTTGTGGTTTACTGCGTTAGGCGTGCCGGTGTGTGTGTGTATTACATATATATATTACATAGTTTATGTTGAGACGTTTGCGTCACAGTGGTATCTGTTGGTGCAGGGGGGGGGGGGGGCAGATAAACAGGATACAGCTGCAGAACCCCATGTGGCAGGTGACGTCACTACCGCTGCGATATTCCACTTACCTTGTTGACTTTGCAATCGACGGGAAAAGATCACTTGAAACCAACTTAACGTGCCACGTAAGCTCGATTTGTATTCATTTGACTAGCTCCGAGTAATTTTGCTCATAATTTAGTTTGTATTATTTTATAATTGCTCCTATGAAGGTGAAACAAGTATAGGATATTCACGGTAAAGTAAGCACGTTCGAAAGACCCCTCATTTGGAATAATAGTCAATAAATATACTGTACTTTAGTCTTAGACGTTAACTTCCGAGTGCGGTGGAGTCTACACGCTGTTTATTACTTACATGGCAATATATATATTTAAAAAAAAAAAAGTGGTTAAATGATAGAAAATGGCTGGAATAAAAAAGTAACTAGGGACTCAAAAGTGCTCTCTTTACCGAGAATAGCATATATCAGAAAGTGGCCTATTTACTGCCGTAACTTATTAGTGGTATTTGGGCTTCGGAGGAATGGAATCAGTCATTATTAAATTACTGTTAAATTGGTCTGATGACTTGTTTGCAATTGCTTAATCTTATAACGAATAATCGGCTCTTAAGACCTCGATGTTAAGAGCCACCCAAATTTCTTCGCTCACTCACTCACTTATAACGAATAGCGGGTATGAGTGATTGAAGGAAGAGATTTGGGCGGCTCTTAATAGCGAGGTCTTGAGATCCGATGAGGATGGAGCAGCGCTGGAATAAAAGGGCAGGTGAAACGGGAGATCTTCAAGAAAACTCACCGACCAGCGTCATCGTCCGGCACGATTCCCACATGCGAAAATCCAGGAGTGACCCGGCCGGGGATTGAACCTGGCTTGTCTTGGTAGGAGGCGAGCATGCTAACTCAGCAACAGCGGCCACGGATATAATATGGAAATAAGAGATACGTGACCCTGTTTTTAAGGTTTAGGACCCAATGTGGGGTTGGAGCCCATTTTGGCATACACAGTATTTTAGGCCGAGAACTAAAGTGCATCCCTACCCAATTTGGTCCTGATCCATCGAATGATGTAGTATCGAGATACACTACCACGTTTTAGGGGTTTTGGTATTTTTCGACCCATTTAGGGGAAACTCATTTTTGCCTAATTAGTATTTAAATTGAATACTGAAGTGCATCACTGCCGAATTCGGTCCAGATCCGTTGGGCGACCCTGTTTTAGGCGGTTTTGGGCCCAATTGGGGGACTGGGGCCTATTTTGACCTATACAGTAGTTAAATTTGGGCAATGAAGGGTATACGTACCAAATTTGGTTAAAATCCGTCGAACTGCGTAGAATTGTATAAGGAACATACATACAAACTTTAACTTGTTTATATAGATAAACCATTATAATAAAATCGTTGGTCTGCAAAATTAACTAATCAAACTAAGGACTTTTTTACAGCTGGCTGTTGATCTCATTTTAGGAAGATGAATTGGATACAAAAAAAAATTGACGGTCATTTCAAAGAAATCTTGTATAATGTATAAATTTATTGTATTACATAAAACATAAGAAATTTACATTGATATTTTGAGTATTCGCCATTCTTAAGTTAAATAATACAGCTTTACCATTTATAACACAACGCTTGACCCCTATGGTGGTATACAAAAAAATTGTAGAGGAAATCGCTAATAACTAAGGGGGCCCGCCCCCTAACAAATTCTATTCATGAAAATGCGGGACGATATGCTTAGGTCAATACTGACCTCTACACGTACCTTGGAAGTGTTATGAACATGGAGGGGATGGTGGGGGGGGGGGGGGGATGAACATGGATGATGAAAATAATCTGGAAATGAGAAGTGGCATTTAAAAATCTGGGATGAAATTTGGGAAAAGCTAAATATAAACCTGTTAATTCTTGGCATTGAGTATGTTCAACCAGTCACGGCAGCCGCTGGAACAGCGCTCCACACCAGGCGGTATCCACGAAAAATGGCCGCAAAAGCACTGCGACCTTCGGCACAGAATGTTAGATTGGGGGGGGGGGGTGTTTTATCTGGATAATTATTTTTCTTCTAAAGTCAGTGTCCATCAGCGGCGAACTTTTCCAACTAGCATATGGTGTTAGTAAGTTAGTTTATTAAGTATTTTTATTGATTGTTATCTTAGTTTTTTAATTTTTAGTAATTCTGTGATTTTTTATAGTTTCTAGTGTTTTTGCGTAGTTTTTGTTTTGACTAGTGAGAATAATACTTGATAAATATTAGTTAAGGTGACGAAAGGCGTTGTGTTAGTATTTGACTCGGTATATCGTCCTAGAGCTAAGCTATCCTACTGGCGAGTTTTTTAGTGTATATGTGGTGGTGAGTATGGGAATCCTAGTTATTGGCAGTGCAACAAGAAATGGATAAGTCATCGATTTTTTAAAACTGATAAACATGGGAATCAATTAATGAGTGAGCTAACGTGTTGAATATTTCAATGTCATTCTCAGGTGCTGTGTGTAAGTGATTCATTTAAAATATGCATACCTGTAGTATTTAGTCTTTTCATACTGTGCAATTACTACTTCTTTCACGGTGTACTTAATACATCGCGAGTATTTCGATCTATTAAATAGTACAGTGTTATAGAGGAAATTTATCATCAATGTGCTCTTTCGTTAAGAGTAAAATAAAATAACTTGGAAAAAAAGTCAAACTGCCTGTAGATTATTATTTTAATGAAACAATTACTCCGAGCTGAAACCCGGTAAAATATCACTTTTGAGCCGTAGTAAATTTATACAATTGCAGAACACATTCAGACTTGCTTCTGGAACAGTTTTAGCGAGTAAGTCAAGCAGTTGATGATTCAAGACCTCTCCCACATACTGACTCGGAAGTTTTGCGAGTCGTTCCAGAATAGTTTTTTTTTTTTTTGACGTGAAATTCGATTGAACGTCTTTCTCAGTTGGTCACTAGGCGGGGGTCTGCACTCCAAAGTGCGTGGGACGAAAACACGTTCCTCGGCGACGCCCATAGCTCAGTCAGTTCCTTGCGTTCCAGGGTGAAACGTGCGCGTTTGAGGGCCTAAGGTTGCGCAAACCATCTGGCGACTAAACCATTCGGATCTATAAATAACCCTTATTGTGGTGACTCATTAAAATTAGTGATCAAAATCTCGATTATGTGTCGGACTATGGGAATAAAAAATTGAATAACCCCTTTAGTGTTGCGAATTCGGAAAAAAACATTTATACTATCATGCAGCCCAATAGGTTCTCTATCTTCGAGTATTTTAGTCATATTATTTATTTCAGAAACGTGGAAGCAGCAGCGCCGAGAAGTTAAAAACGCGTCACCAAGCCGAGACCAAAATGCAAAAATCCATCAAGAAATCCAAAAAGAGAACGAGTCCAACCACCCAGCAGCACGGAGGGAAGTCGCCTACATCGATTGAGGCAGAAATAACAGTAGACCGAGTCTGTGGGGTGGATGGCCAGCCCGACCCTAGTGGGTCCAGAACGAGCGGCCTACCGAAGTGTCAGGCAAGTCCGGCGCCTAGCACCTTGTGAGTGCGTCCCAAGAGGCAAGCAACGATTTTATCGTGTCTGCAGAGAAGTGACGAGATCACAACGAGATAACCAGGAAACTCGGGAAAGCTTCGCTATCCATCCAAACTAGATCACCTGCCTCCGTTGACTTAAGTTCTTACCGACTAGTGGTTGATTTCCGGCCTCGAAGCACATCGAATTTCACGGGAATATCTAGCGGTAGGAATCACAATTCCCACCCACCAAATTTATTTTCTGTAACCGTGCCACTAAAACGCATTACCTTTTAATATGGCAAAATGACCATTCTCTCTCCTCGATGCCGCCAAGTTTTTTTGGGTGGGGGGGGGGGGGAGGTTGTTATCTTTGGTATATAATCGGTTCGTCTTGTAGCGAAGTACCTTTTGTCTTTGCATAACATTCTTCTTGTATTCAGAATAATTATTGAATGCAATTTATAGATAACAATAATAATGCAAATATTCATCAAAATTATTATATTGAAATTCGTTACAATATCACAGCAGCCTTAGAATATTTGTGATGCCTATAAGACCAGTTCATTAAATTTTTCGTATTTAATGAAAGTGTGATGCTCAGTTTTTCTAACGTTTTATATTGCCGCCGTTTCGTAGTTCTAGTAATCGAATTTATCTACTGCAGTGGTAGGAAACTAAATGTAGTAATTCGTGGATACCACAGCTCTGGCTGATAGTGTTATCTGTGACCTAGGTGCCCCGTAAGAGATAGTGAGAAATTCTTGCTTCTAAAGCAGCCTTTACCCGACGCGAGATTAGGCGCAAAATCCGTACAAAATTATGAGCTTTCCCTGATGTGTAAGATGAGGTTGAGTATGCCATCCAAATAAACGTGTTAAAAGCTGTTCACGATAAAGTGAGCACTTCTGAAATAAACATTACAAAAAAGTCACTGGCCCTACCTGCTTAACGAGAGCACTGAGTGACATGCGCCCAGTAAAGTTGGTAACTATTGATGGGAAGTGGTTCCATTTCATAGCGCCGAATAAAAAGTGTTAGGTAACCATTTGTGATAACTTACATTATTTCTTTCGCTTTCTGATATTTTAATCCACCGAAGTGTAAAATTGAGCAGTTTTGTGAAATAGTTACTTTTCTAATAATTTTAGAGTTTCACTTGGTCGACGCATGAATAAAGTGATGAGGCCCATGGCAATGTTAATTTTACATAAGGCGGAAGAATACACGACGTGCATACAAGTAGATCTTAGTCAGGGCTTTCAAAAGCGCTAATTTTACCGTGAACAGCCTATACATAAATAAACACTGAACACAGGTAAAAATATACAGGTGACACTGGAAGCGAACGTAGAACTAAGAAACGGCAACCCTAGATAATATTTCCCGATAACTTTGTGAGCACATTTAGCCAGCGTGATGCATTATTCTCTAGTTATGCCTTACGCCGTAAATCCGCACGTTTCAGTGCGACGTAATATATCGCGGCAAAGGAATGCATCATTCCGTAAAAATTCTTGCTTACAAAGTAGGCTGACAGTGTTATTTAGGATTGTCCTGTCCTGATTTTTCTATATTGACACCCAGAAACGTATTAAGCGTTTATTTATCTATCACGCCCTCTTAACTGAAGTCCACAGAGTTTTGGGAGCCAACCATAAGCGTGAGCAGCCATCGTCATTAGTGCGCGCACAAAGTTAAATAAAATAATCTGCGATGGCCACATAAAAAGAGGGGGGGGGGGGGGGCTCGGGAGTTTTCCCCCGGGAAAGGTTTTGATTTCAAGGCAATAATTACGCAAAATTTGTGCCAAGATAAGATATTATAAGAAGACCACAGATCAATAAGGAAATCTCAAAGACCACAATTTTTAATTAATAAATATGCTGATTATTAGGGTGTGCCTGGGCACACTTGTCCGCACATATGTGAAGCCAACATATAACAACTGAGAACGAGGAATCCTAGACAGTATATTCTGTCAGCTTTGTGGACAAATATTTTGGCAGTCTGGTACATTTATTTTCCATAATATTTTGAGATTTAATTACATATAAAAATTTACGGCGTAAGACATAGCTCCGTAGAAATACATTATTACGGTAAAATATTTGCTCACAAATGTACTGAAATACCATTATGTAGGATTACAATTTCTTGATTTGTTATGTCTTCCATCACATTGTAGAATAAAGTCAACATTTTATTGCATTAATTTATGCCTCGTGCACTCTTAAAGTAAATTCATAAGCTGCATAGAACAGGCTTGTCCAGTTATAGGCCGTTCACTGTAAAGTGAGCGTTTTTGAAGACCTATTTACTTTTTTTCCAACCAATTTATATACTTCCACCACTTGTTAATGTAAACCCTGCCATGCGAGTAATAAACAAACACATTGTATACATTCACCATACCAAAAAACTAAAGCCCGAGGCCACAATGAAATGTATTTATTGGTTATTATGTCTAATGAAACCGTTTCAAAAAGTGTTTACCGTGAACGTCCTATAGTTAATCTGCAACACTGGCTGTGGCCTATTTCTTAACAACGTAGGCAGGATGTGGCATGAACTAAATCTAAAACACATAAACTATATTTTTAAACTATAATGTTTTTTCCTTCTAATTTTATTGAAATGGAACTGAGATAAAATAATTTCCTGGTTTACGTAAGCGTTTGGAAACTGTGCTGTTTTTTTTTTTTTTGTGCAGAATCTGGAACGTTGCGTTTTTAAGTTATGTGGAATGGCCCGTAGTTATTACAGCAATAGAAGCACGTTGTAAAGTAAAAAGAGAGACTCAAAAGTCGTTCATAATGCGCTGTGAAGAGTGAATATACTATAATTTTATGTTTCAAAATCTGCTGGAGAAATTTCTACGTGCTGGAATTTAGATTATTTTCAAAGCAAAAGCAAGCGTAGACTGAAGAAACCAAGCGCAAGTGGGAATACCGCTTTCAAGTCATGGAGTCGTTGAGTCAAGTCGCGTAGACTGTTTCCCTTTCCCCTTCCACATGACTTGTTCAGGATGTAGAAGTGTTGTCATGTTGGCGGGAGTACGTCAAACAAGGAAAATAAAGCTTCACAGTGTGTAACAAATCGCTGGCTCACGTTCATGAATATATGAGTTTGTTATTAAAGTATCTATAAATTGTGAAAAAAATTAGTATAGCATTTTAAAAGCATACCTAGTAAACGTCAGTACTTGTATAAGGCAAACAACCAAGTAAAAGCTTGTGTTATGCACATCAAATGCATTTTTAGTACGGTCGTTGTGATAAGTTGTTAATTAACTAAGCAGAATACATTGAACGATTAGTAAAATCCTTAATCTCCGCGCGCATTTGTACGATCAGGGATTCGTTTGCTGGCCAGTGGACAAATGTAAACAGGATAGATATATTTTAAATGATGTAACACTCATTCGAATTTAAACGTGTCGGATACAACATACTCTAGTTGAAGTGTTTGTGTTTGAAGTCTATATTGAAATGACTGAAGCCCATTTATAGCACACGAACGGATTTATAATATTTCACAGTGGGATTTCGTAAATGTATTAATTTCTCACGCGCTTGGTTCATGAATGAATCATTGCGGAACTTGATGTTTCAGGCAAACCAGTTTGTTTTATTTTATAATGATTATATTAATAATGTTAATAATGTGAGTAAAACAGTTGTGTTCAGTGAAGAGGTTCACCCGAAACTTTAATATAAATGCTATTACTTCAAATCGACAATTTAATCACAATGAAAAATAAAGTACGCTTCGAGATTGTGTGTACTTAAGTTATTAGTTTGACTTTTCTGAATTAAATAATCTTAGCAATTTTATCTACGTGATTCATGGTCGTTAACATATAAAAATATGTTTAGCAATATAATGACCATATTATAAATATTTATGTGCGTTCTCTTTCGTTGTACACCGATACTCAACGACGCTTCAAACTGCGTGGCGGTACTATGTTTTTATGTCCGTGTTTGCGGTTCGGCCATGTTTTATCTGGCGTGATGTGTTGTGCGCTCTCTCGGTCGCTCTCTATTGCTCTCTGTCATCACCCCCTCCTCCCACTCCCTTCCGCTGCGGGTGTCTTTGTGCTTGGCGTCACCCTGTCTGGCACGGTCGAGCAGTGAGTGGGACGTATCATTGCCACATGTCCGTCGGACTGTTGTCAAGTCGTCAAGGACATAGCGAACCCGATGACATTTATCACGACCAACTGTATACTATACGTTTAAAACCGTGATTGATTGTGTGATGTTCCATTAGCTAACTTTCCATGCTTATTTACTGTTGTAAATGATATTCATATCCGTGTTAATAGCGTGTGTCCCTGCACCGGTAAGCTGGCAACGCCGCGTACGAAACTCGTTTCTTTTCCATCTCCTCTCCCCCCTTCTTTGTCGAGACTTTGAAGCGGGTAAGCGGCGCTTCAGCTTGTAGTGTGTGTGTGTGTGAAATTTGTCGCTTCTGTTTTGTTTTTCCTCTTTCAGAAATGTACGTGATTGCACGGGAACTGATAACGTAACTTGCCCGGTATTATTTATTGGTACGTACGTTTTGTGTTTTGTAGTCACGTATATATCTTATTTCCTCTGTGTGGAAACTCACGCAGTGAGGTTATGTTGTTCGCGGTGAAAATTCTCATACATGGCGCGGTCAAAGATGGCGGCAGACTTTTTTTACGATACTTGTGCCTGCTCATGGGAGGGGGAAGAGGGGAAGTGGCTCCCCGAGCCAAGAATGAGAAACGTAAGAATCAGTGCGGGCGCGCGAGGGATTAGCTCATTCGAGGAGTGTCCCCGTGATTAAGTGTTTAAGTGCAAGAGTTTAAACAATGTCTCCGGAGGTTGGAGTCGAGTGCACAGACCAGCCACCGCCTAAGGAACCCGACGACAAGAAATCTACGGCAATCAGTGTTTTAGTTCGGTCAAAAGGCGAAGGGAAGGCGGTGGGATCGAGAAGAATTTTCGCTCCGCAGTTCAAGTTACAAGTTCTGGACTCGTATCGCAGGGACGCAGATTGCAGGGGAAATCAAAGGGCTACTGCGAGAAAATACGGTATTCACAGGCGACAGATTCAAAAGTGGTTGCAAGTTGAAGCCTCGCTTCGCACGACGGTGGAGGATTCTCGCTCACAGAGTCCGGCCAGCCCCGAGCACTCGGCCTTGAACCTGTGCGCCGCTAGACAGCTCGACGACAGCGGAGCGGCGAGGGTTGCGTGCCAACAAGCAGACGGCGAGCCTGAGCACGAGCGTCGACCCGCGCACAAAGAAGTCCGTGTAAGCCTCTTCCCCACCGTGAAGATTGAAGTCACCGAGCGGCACGAGGACAAAGATACGTCAGAGTATTCCGACGACGATGATTACGAGGATGACATGAATGATGGGACGGATCATCCTTTGGACTTCACTTGTGCGGCTCTTAATAAAAGACGATCGTTTTCGCTGCAGTTCAAGTTGGAGGTCCTTGATGCGTTCCATAACGACGTGATGTGTCACGGCAATCAGAGGGCGACGGCAAGGAAGTTCGGCATTAATCGTCGGCAGGTACAGAAATGGTTGGGACAGGAGCCGGAGCTGCGGGAAGAGGCGGCTTTCCGGGGTGGTTTGTACAGGCAGCGACTTGGTCGTGGGGTCGACTGTGAAGACACGAAGTTGCAGGAGTACGTGCAGTTGCCTGACCCTGTGCCGGCCCACCACAGCACTGAACACAAGATCTGCTCGTCTGACGAGAAAGGCTGGGACTTGTCCATCAAGAAGAGGAAGCTGGACCAGGACATCACTCCGGTAATTACAAAAAGGCTCAGGCTAGAGGCGGAAGTTCCTAATGCAAGACTGGATGAGACTGATGAGGTCAGTTCCTCTGGTCGTGAGGTGTCCCAGGACTTGGCCCTGTGCTTGGTGAAGGATGACAAGCTAAGCCAGCCAGAGGTGACAAGCACTGTGGAAGTTTTGGGCTGTAAGTATGGTGACGACCCAACATTCTTCCCTGCATACAGGGACCCTGTGGTGTTGCCCCACCACCATCATGTTCCTACCTGCTGCGTGGCCTCACCATTGGATTTGTGCCATGTGTATAGTCTGTATCATGGGGTTGGGGTGGGTGTGTTTAGAGAATGTAAGTGTCAACACCAATCTTATCCCATGGACTTCAAAGTGGACATGTATGACTACCATTACCCTCAGGAGTGCCTTAGCCATCACCAACCTCATTTTCCCAAGTGGTTTTCAGCCGAACATTACCCCACCACACCTCTCACTTATAGATAGGAAATATTTGTCCTCGTAATGTTTTGATACTTAACGTACTACAATGCCAGTCATTGTGTTTATGTATGTATACGTTTGTCAACATTAGACTGATTCCTGTTATTTCTATCATTTCTGTACTGAACTAATACATAATACAGGCTGCTCAATGAAGATGTAGATGGTTTAGTCTGCCTAACACCCTGTTATCCATCAGAGGTGCAACATGGGTGGGACCAGTAATTTTTCAGTATGGGATAATTCCTTGCACAGACCAGTAAGATATTTAGTTTTTAGAACTAATTTATATGATATTAATATTGTACATATATATTTTGTGCAGGGAATGTAGGTTACAAGTTGTAAACTAGTCTGTTTTGTATAATGTTTTTAAGTCATAAAGTGCCTTAATTATTCTTGTGAGATTTGAAGTTAAATTGTTGTATTAACTATATTGGTTTATAAGCAGTTTGGTTTTTTTGTATGGCAGCTTTCGGATGACTCGGTGTATCTGAACTGTATTCATAACACAAGTCACTTTTTTGCAATGTTTGCTTGTAGCCACGTAACTTTTTAACAATCAGTTGGCAACTTCAGCTCTTGTAGTGTGTGTATTAGTAATATGTATGAATTTTCTTGTTTTGTTTAATCACATTTCAGAGCTTAAGCAAAACAATGGCATGGAGAGGGGATGTGTGACTTGGTATTTTGTGGTTGAGAATGATAAGAAACTTAGTTGCATGTTTTCTACAAATTTTTGTTTGGAGGTGCATAGGTGAATTAATAATTTTAAAAAAATATTGTGATAGTCACTGTTGGCTACATTGTGAAACAGTGTAAAGTAATACTTGGCTGGGTTTAAAGCCATTTGTTTTTTCCGTGAAAATTATATTGCATAATGACAAGGTTTTTATTACTTAACTAGGCCTGTAGTCTATTTATATTTACGGTTTCTTTGGCATTTTTGAATCAAACCTTTTAAAAATCTCCCCATGTATGGCGTGCTTGGATGTTTCCAACATATGCCACATATCACATGCATTTTATACTTGTATTAACATAAACATTACTTTTTTTTTCTGTTAAATTGAAATGTTATTCATATTTTATGTATAAATTATATTGCTTTATTTATAAATAAATTGAATAAAACAGTGAGAAAACATGTGTGGTGGTAGCGCCTAGTAAGAAATAGTTACAACAGAGTGCACACAAATCCGGTGCATTGACCCTCTGGTGTAATCTTCCATACTTAGTTAAGTTTAGTTTGCACGAGGTGGAGGAATATCCTGGAAGTAGACTTTTAGCATGGCTTCAGAAAAGGCCGAAGATACCGTGAATCAACTATAACTTACATTGTGGTAAATTTTTTTCTTGGTGTATCAGTTTATTTTTTGCTGAGTTTCTGCAACTTACAATAATACTTTATTTCAAGTAGTAATCATACTAATTGTATTGCCATTTTGTAACACAGTTCAATGTACATTATACTTTAGTCAAAGTATTTTAAAAATTACTCTTTTCTTATTTATATTGCACTTGTAAGCTGGCGGAATGTTGTTGTAATACTTTGGCTTGTGTAGTTAAAACTGTGGTACTAGGTTGGTAACACAAGTTTGATACTTAAGTAGATCGTACTAAATTCTTATATGCTATATATAAGTAGATCGTATTAAGTTCTTATATGCTATATACTATGGGGAAAAAAGTGACTTGTGTACAATAAGCAGGCCTTAAATTTAATTGTGTATTTCATTATGACTTTGGAAATCTCACATGTACCAGTACAATGTAATATCACCACCTACCTGTCAGTCCAAAATATTTTTTTTGTTTCATATGTAAATTATGATCATGTAGAAAACTATTGTAAAGAGAAACAAATATTTCTATGGCACAGGGTCGAACTGTAGTTTAAAAAATTCTGATTGCCTGCATACTGAAAGCATGACTTACCTACCTAAAAACTTCCATTGAGTGTATTTCAGACTGTGCATAATTTATATAATACATTCACGGTTACTTCACACTTTTCTGAATCCCTGCTAAAGTTCTACTTACAGAATATTTCTCCGCCTCGTGCAAACTAAACTTGACCAAGTCTAGAAAATTATGCCAAAGGGACAACATACCGCATTCATGCACATTGTGTAATTCAAGTTTATCTAAAAAACTATTTCTTCTGGGCATTACCAACAAACTTTTTCTCACTGTTTTTATTCATATTTATTGGAAATAAAAATATTATAGTTAATATATAAAATTGAAGTGATATCTCAATTTAACTGAAACATTACATGGTTTGGGAAACAACAAAACACTTCATACACTGGGTGATTTTTCAAAGGTTTGATTCAAAAAGTGTGAAGAGACTGCAAATAGATGATATTTTTAAGTATGGACACTGGAAGTAAATTTAATTTTTAACATTTAGTGTAATTTATAATTCTCTTGGAAACCAAAATAAACTACATAACCTTTTGTTGTGAACCATTTCCCTAACAAATGTACAAATATGATGAGTTAGCCATTCAGTATTTCTGTAATAATTTAAATCAGAATTGCTGTCTGTACTACAAAGATGGTTTTCAAACTTGATTTTGTGATATGAGAAGTTATAAAAAAATTGAGACTTTGTAGCCTCTTGTTCTCTATATAGTTTATTCACAAAAGTAGTAAAAATTGACTGCTGGTAAACTAGCATGATGTACAGAGGTTTTCTCGTAACATTGTCATAAAGTTCCTGAAAACATGTTATTAAACAAAAAATATGATAAATGAGGCTATCTATGTTCCACTGTTCCCTAAATATAAAATTTTGGGACTTGAAGAAAGACAGAGAAAAAAGGTAGTCATATGTTATTTGCAACTAACAGGTAAATAATAGTGTTATAAGTCTTATTGCATTTTGTGTACATTTCTTTGTTTTACTGAATGTTAATTGTGTATTTAGTAATGTGGCATTTTGTTGGCCATTTACATTTTTATGAGCAACATTTTCATTGCTGTGATGGCAAATTTTTTGCAGACCATACAATGCATTTTACCAGATTTGAAGATCACAGTTTTTCCTTGGAAGAGACAAATTTGTGGGTTATGTAGACCTACATCAACTTAAATTGTCGAAATTAACTTCTTAAAGTACGTAAATTGGAGTGCATGCTACTTACATTAATTTCAATCCCAGTGACATTTTAATGTATTTTCTCCAGTTGTGCACTTATAATGGATTGCAACGCGAATGCTTTGCCAAAATTCACAGCATGGTCATGATTCCAAGTGCCAAATGACGTCTAAGTCATTCCATGGGGTATCACATTGGGTGGGTTGCCAATATGTTTTAAAAATGTACATTAGTTTTTTTTTTATGTTTAGCTATACCTAAAGAACCCCACATTCATAGTTAATTATCAGCTATTTTGGATTGATGAAAATCTTCATTGATAACACAGACTTCATGTCGAGTAGCAGTTTGGGAACTACTGTATTAAGTGTAGAAAGTTCCTACTTTTATGTAGACCAGGGGTTCTTAAAAACTTTGTGAATTCATGGACCTCCTTTTATATGATGTACATTTTGCTGCACTCCCAACCATTTCATTAATACAAGCTAAGAAAATATTTTCGTGTATACCTACTATTTATTTTTCATTAGGGTCTATACAAATTGTTAAAATCTCAAGTTTAATTTACAACAAAATTTACAGAAATTAGCTTCATTAATAACAAAACAGTTAAAGCAAGATATCAACATTTTTATGTTTTTCATAATAAAATAAAACAACATTTAAAACCCTCAGGGGACTGTGAACCATGTTTTGAAAATTGCTGGTATAGACAGTTGTGAGGGATTTAAATATGTAGTTTATTTTAATTTACTTTTTAGCTACATGGGCCAAAATTATAATATGATATCTGATTGATTACAAAGATGTATATTGTGTTCATGCACCAAGTGCCTGTTAATGTACTTTATTATTTGTTCCCACATGTGGACTGTAAAAGTGCCTTTTAAGTATTTTATTTTCTCATTCTTCCTTGAATCATAAACTATGCCTAAACGCCAATGTTGCCGAAACATGTTATCAGCCATACTGAACTTTTTTATCATTGAATGATATGCTCAATAAAATTGTGCTGCAAGGGTTTCACAATTAAATTGTAATAGCACTTCAATCACTGTTTACCTCCTTGTAGTTTTACTTCCAGTTATGCCATCAGGAGTACTGTAACTATGTGAACTGACAACCAAATGCCCTCTTGGGTGGTTATATGAGAGAAATGATCCTACATGTATTTTCAACACACAAATAAAAATTTTTAAATGCTTTGTGTGTGTGAACATTTAGTAACAATTATATTGTTGTGATAAAGTGTTAATGGTGGTAATCCATTCATTTATTACATACTACCCACAATATTTGTTTCCTTATTCCATTTGAATAGTATAATCATGTCCAAGTTTGTTAGATACTTTGGTTTACATTCAAATAAAGAACTAAAAAAAAAAAAAAAAAAAAAAAAAAGCCATTTTATTTGTCTATAGGTTGTACAACAGTATATTCCTCTAGATACATATTTACATAAATAATATGGTAAATAACTAGCCTTGTATTTCTTGTGTGTTGATGAAATATGTTGCCTTAAGTAACAAAAAGAGAATTGTTAAATTATTTTCACTACAAATCCTAAACTAATCTGATTGTAGGTCACTAAATGAATGAAAGGTGATTTTATTCACTACGTTTTATTAAGAATGCTGACAGTGTAAATTTATCAGGAGTGCTTTATATAATTTTGGCTGTTCATGGTAAAGTGAGCACTTTTGAAATCATGTTTAAAAACATTTAATGTCCATTTGCTGCATAGATGCTATGGTACATACCTGCTTGTAGTCTCCCAGTCAAATTGGCAACACATTAAGAAAAATAATTACGTCTTGACATTATGTTTCTAGTGTAGTGCTTAAATTTATGGCAAAACTTTTTTGATTTAGATATCTTTGAATTGGCATTTTAGTATCCCATTTAGTTCCCTAACTATTCATGTTTTTACATTGCTGATGTATGAATAAAGTCATTATGCCCACTGAAACGCAAATTTTACCTAAGGCAGAAGGACACAGAATGGAAAGTAAAGTATATTATAAGCAGTGATTTCAAAAGTACTCGGTTAAGCATGAACGTCCTGTACTCGCAGGATCTTGAAGGAAAGGATTTATGTGTAAGTAGCAGTGTGCTTATGAAATGAGAATTTGGTGGAAAATTGCAAGTGATGATATGCAGTTCAAACAATACTCATTTTAAAAACTGTAACAGAGAATGTATAGGTCTACTTACTTTTAATGAATGTCTGAATTTATAAAGGACGCTATACTGGATAACCTCCTTCCACAGGGCCACTTTTTTGGTTATATGGCTTTGTCTGTTATAATTTTTGACTTGGTGACATTGAATGTACAGGTGTGTAGATCTTTTTTACCCGATATTTTGGGTCTTATAGTTCTTTGTGATCATCTCATCTCTTTCTTTGATTATAGGTACTGTGTGAACTACATAGACTGTAAATGTCCAGTATACTTGCATGCTTTAATTTGCACATATGGAGGCTAGTTTTACTAATTATTTTAGTAAGGTTAAACGTGTGATGATGTGTAAAAATATTAATATAGTTTTAGATTGTAAATTCAGTATAAATCCTTCAATATATGTAATTAGCTCTGTGCATAGTGTAATCATTTTATGCCAACCTTTATGTTTATTTTCAGTGTATCTTTAACATTATACCTAGTGTTAATTGTGAATGTTGCTTACATTTTATTGTTCACATTTGAAACCCTCAGATTCAGATTTTTGTTTCATATTTAACATATAGTTATGTGCAATAATATTGTTTTAACCTATTGACTTTTGTAGTAATGGAAGTAACATTTCTCTTCTTCATGCACTATTTATCTCCCTGCCCCCTTCCTCTGAATGTTGACTATGTTAGGTGTGTAAATTTTGTGATTGTTACAAAAATTATGTATAATTTTGTAATTTTTTCTTCAGATATTCATATATGAATATGTTTACAAGTAAACAGTGGCCTAACTGGTAGAAAGTAATGTAATCAGTGAAGGTGATGAGTGAGCAATAGTCATCTTCCAACAAGGGCTGCCATGGGGTATATCAATTGCAGAGATAAGAATAGTTGTATTTGGAAGTAAAAGCCTTTTAAAAAATTGTTTTCTTTTGGTAGAGAGGTATTTGTAGTCTTTTGGTACCACCGTCACTCTACGTGTATTTTTAGAGAAGGAAAGCCAGTTTTGGAATGTAATTGGAAAACTGCTTGCCAGGCACCTTGTCATCTATAGTTTCCATTACATCTAGTTTTCTGTGTTTAGCAGCTGGTATATAGTTAATGGTAATTTTCATATAGGCCTACAGTTTCTTTAAAAATTGTTATTTTAAAATCCATATTTCTTGTGTGTGTTAAGTATTAGGTCATTAGTATGTACTCTGAGAGGTGCTCAATCTAAAAGTAAAAGAATTGACAGATAAATTTAACATTTTAACATCATGTGCCTTTTTATGTGGAATCCACTTAGTGTGGTGCTAAGACAGTGCCTAACATATAATGTTTTAAATGTTACTGTATTTTGAAGCTAAACTTATGAACACTATTTAACTCATTAAAAATGTTTTCTGAACTCTAAAGTATCTGGTTGTATATGTATGTTGACTATTTTTTTTAGAATATTTACATGTTGAATAGTGGGGTTTCTTAAATTTTAGATAGGTCTAATATTTTTATAGTACCATGTAGCTTAGTATCAGTTTTACTATTTCAGATGCCAAATTGTATAAACTGAGAGGTTTGCTCAAGGATCCTGTAAAATGGTATAGACTATATTTGTAGAAAATATTCTGTAAGCCTGTAATTAGCACTTTGTTAAAAGCCATCCAAGCAAATTTAAACAAATTTTTGCATTGATTGCTAGTGATTTTGATATTGTACATAGTGTGACTGTAATTATTAAAATATTAAAAATTATATTGTAATTTTTTATTATTTGTATACATTAATTGGTTTAATAAAAGAAAGTTTATAAGATACTTAACTTAGCATAATCTATACCTTACAATAACTTACTTTGTCCTAAGCATATTTGTCAAGTTCCGTATTACCAACTTAACCATAAGAATCCTAGACAACTATTACACTGTGATGTATCTCCCTGGTTTGCATTTGACTTAACAGGTAAACAAAATTTTTTATTCACATCATTTTCGCTCTTGCCACTTTCAGCACCTAGTGGCAATTAAATTTATTGTCTGAAAATATACTCACAAACTAAAGAAAGAAAAACACAATCTTTATTTTCCATTCAAGATATACGGTGTTTAAATATATGTTTAATTTTTTTTTTTTTTTTTTTTTTCATTTAGTTTATTTGTAATTAGTTCACAGTTAATTAAGCATTTTCGAAATCTGCCTTAAAAAAAAATTTTCCCCTCACACATGTAATAGTTGGGTAACAAATTACTCATTTTTTTATTCGTACCAGTCACTTTTCAACTTTGTGAATTTATGTGTAAGGTTATTTCCAACAAATAACATGAAATCTCCATATCCAAATTTTAAAAATATTTAAATGTCATGAGGATTTTTTTTTCTCTAAAAGTTTATTATTGCATCTGTCTTTTGGACCCTCTCCCCCTGTGGTATGGTGGCTGCTGGGGGTAATTGTTACTGTTGATAGGAATGTGAGCATATTGAATGAATTCAACATGTTTGATTTAGGAATATCTGTCGTCTCAAAGGCGAAAGAGTCTGGGCTTTTGGATTTTGAGTTTTAGGAATTGGTTTTTGTGATGGCCCTGTGTTGGTGGAATCATGATGTTCTTGGGTTTCTTCTTCATTACAGCAAAAATGATCTGCAGCTGAGAGTAGTTGGTGTGGATGAGTTGTCTTTCTAGACTGTCACTCAGATCATGGATGACTAGGTTGGTGTATAGTGTAAAAAGAACTCTGTGGTCAAAGCAATTGATGTTGACAAAAGTGGTATGTAGTACAGATTGGTCCAGAAATTCTTGGAAGAGAGGGGGAGGGGCATATTTGGTCAAGAAAAAGTTGAATTTTTAGGGAGGATCTAAGAGTTATGAAAGTTATTTTCAGGATAGTCGCAGATCAGAAATATAAGAGTGATTTGTGTACATTGAACAACTGAACAAATTTTAATCCTTTGATGGATATTGTATTGAGCTAGTTTTTGGCGGGTGGATGAGGGGGGGGGGGGGGGGTGGTGTGAAAATTCATAATGAGTGAGGTTGTCAAGCAGAATGTACTGAGAGGATTATACTTTGGAGTAGAACTCATGTTTCCATGAAAACTATTTCTCTGGCACCATTTTTTATATTATATAAATATAACTTTGAATTAATGTATTCTTCATACGTGTTTGCACATGTGGGTATGTCATTTGTGAGATTTGCCGTGTGCTGATTTGGATGTTTGTTTCTACATTTCTTGCAACATGTTTATTTTGTGGTTTTGATCAATGGTGCAATGAAATGTGTAGAATCATTTTTCATACTTAGTAATTTTTTGTTCACAACTGAGATAAATTTCCAGTTGAATCTTGCAATGGTAGTTTACAGAAATTGTGCTAAATCAATTCACTTTCTATAAAAGTTACTAGTTTTTTAAACTTTAATTTTTTATCTTTACTTTCCTATGAAGTGAACACGAGTTTCGTAAAATGTAGTACTTTTTATCACATTTCTGTCACTTCAGCAGTAACAATTTCAATGTCACTTGATTGACACCTTTAAAAATGTTTGTCTTGAAGATGTTAGTGTTTACATTATGCAGACTACTGTTAGCCTGCCAAGTGTGCCTATATGCACATGAAGTTGGTAATAAGCTCATTGGACAAAAATTAGTCGCTTGTCACCAAAATATACATACAGGGTTTGCACGGTCCGTAAAAGTCCTTCAGTTTTAATATTAGTTTAAAGGCCCTTAAAAATTGTAACAATTCATTATAATTGTTTTGCCAATGGGTAATATTTTTACCATTGCATCTTGCATCTTACTCAGACTGTTCATTTAATTTGTGCTAGCGGCAATTATGCCTTACTTGGTGATTGTGCAGAAATACAGTATCGTGGAGATGTTTGTATTTTTGCACGGACACATGCAAACCACTATTTCTGCACAAACACAAATGCAAACCACAAGTGTTAATTTTCGTTGCAATAAATTTGGTGAGTCCTTTAAAGTCTCGATTAAGAAATCTTTCAAAAGTCCTAAATTTATTTTGCTTCACCGATGTTTTGAGAGCTGATGAGGGTGATTGAGGTGAGTATGGAGTACCGCCGGAATGAAGGGGCTAGGGAAACTGGAGTTCCCAGAAAAAACCAGCTGAAAAACTGCATCGTCCGGATCTGGAGTGACCCGGAACGCCTTGGTGGGAGCATGCAGGCTAACCACTTAGCCACTTGTGGCCCCTGCTTCAATGGAGTATGAACCCTGACCTAGTATGCTATAATAATTCAAGCATGATAAACAACCACAATTATATTTTATCTTTTTTTGGGGGAGGGGATATCTTCCTTGGCACTTCACATGTCTCAGGTTCTGATTTTCAAGGAAGGTTTTAAATCCTGTGCTTTTACAAGTCATTCTAGGCTCCTGAATTTTCATCATGCCAATCATTCTCATTTGCAGTCTTATGAAAATGAGAATTGTAATCGTGGAATGTTGAATGTTTTGTTCTATAGTAATGTGATAAGAAAAAGGCTAAACCTCATGGTCCAGCAGTTCTGTGTAGCCATTGTTATTCAAATTTCTGATAGCCTCAACGAGATGATTAATTTATGTATAATTAAAACATCAGCAGAACTTCAGAACCAATTCGAGCTTGAATCACACTTTGCATTGAAAGCTTTCCGAGTTCTACGATGAATGCAACATCTACACAGCATGCCTTGTATCTGCAAGCCTAAACAAAGGTTGGTAGAAGCCCTACTAACTGTCTTTAAGTTTGTGGATGGTATGAATACACACAGAATTCTTCATATCAGCTGTTTAGAAAATATACGGACACCTTCAGTAAGTTTGGAATTACGAAGTCAAATAAATTTTCAAAGTTCCGGTGTGATCTTGTGCACATTCCAACTATAACTGTAACAATAATTTAGTGCTTAAAGTGTATCTTTAATTTTATAGCAAATAAAAGGAGAATAACTGTGTTCTCAAATATGGGAAGTAATATTTACAAGATGTTGAACCTAAATGAAACAAACATAAAGAACAACCTAAATGAAACGCTGGTAAATATAAGGAACCAACATTTGTCTTAAAAATGCAACCTTAAAAAATAATTCTGAGAGAACTTAGATGGCAGAAAACTGAACTATCTACTTTAACTGAAATTTCAGATATTTGCTAGAAATTTAATTTGAGCTTTAGGCTATACAGAAATGAAACTTATAAAATAATATACTTACTTGACAAAAAAATTATCTTCTGTTGCACAAAATAAAATTTTGTCTAAATTATTTATTGGCATTGGTGTTTGAATGACAGCGTGTGAGTATGGCTTCATTTGTAATGCTCTGGCAAGATGGAAATACCTGAAGGCAACTGAGATTTTCACGACAATATAAATGGCTGTTATAAAAAAATAGGCTTTTTTCATATTTTACCCCAGGAAGTATAGTTATGATGGATAACTATATATACACTTAACTTGCGATACTTTTACCCACTTTTATTTTTCATCACGTCATTAAATGCACACAACCATCTCCATTCAAAATGACAGACATCTAAGTGCCCCTAATAATAATTTACCCTAAATTTTGTTTAAACCTTGCATGCTGAAGGAATCGTGCCCATCAAGGGAGAATAGTGTTTAGGGTATCCATGGGACCCTTAACCGAAGAAACATGTTTTACAAAGCTGCATTCTGCAGCCAGCCTTGGTATGTTGCCCTACTCACGTACCATGAGGGAGCCTCCTATTATTTATTTCCTGTTAAGTCCCTGACCAATGCCAACTGGATAAACTGCGTTCAGTATATACACTCCACACCAAGGATGGATAATTGATCAGGCTTCTGCATTACCATGTGCCCAGCTTTCATCATCTCAAGGCTGTGGAAACTAGCCTGGAACAATTGTCTCTCCTCTGCCTACACTTTAGCCAGCATAGTAATGTGATTCACTATGTACAATTAGTTTTACTGTTTACTAACTGTGTTGATGCCTTATTTATCCCAACACGGGAGTTTCTACAAAGCCCGTAAGACTGAGGAATTTGCCAACCTGATTGGCCACTGGTATTGTGACCTGAGAGATTGATCTTTATCTGGCCAAATGTCAATCAGTAGCACCATCGCTGATTACACCCCAAGGACTCTTTGGTCCAGTGGTCAAAGTTGCCAGAAAACTTCATCCTTGTGCATGGCCTCACCCTGCCACTGCAGTCTATTCCAGTTGAGAACTCCAACTTTCCACTATATAGTGTAGCGGACAAGATGGTGCACCGCGGCGAAGCACGCCACGGGCCGTGGACTTTTACTAATAGGCACCATGTTTGGAAAACACGGAGCGTACTTTAAAGCCGGCGGAGCAACAAGCGAGGTCTTACCTCACTGAGATGCTGATGGGCCAAGATGGTGCGACGATGGATGTTCCAACCGCCGTAGCCGCAATGAAGAATCAGCCTTCGACGACGATATTAAGGTGACGACGTTCCACACAGTTACACACAGACATTTATTTAATCCATGGCTTAATTAACTAAACTATAAATACTTACCTATTGCAACTAAATAGTAAATCATATAATTTACATTGAGTTCCCCCGCTAGTAATATATTATGTAAAGTAAATGTAATGTAAAACGTAAAATGTAATGTGTTCTTTATTTGAACAGTCCCGATTATGAGACAGTTACAATAAACATCACCAAGAGTTCCTTGCCAGACCAATAACTATACCAGTGGTGAGTATGCAGCCACCCACCCCAACGAACACCAATCCGGAAACTTAGACAGAACCCACCTCAAATCAGCAACCGCTCACACCGTCCAGCATACTGAACCCAGAGCCACCGGGCTCTTCCCAAGTGTAGTATCAGTGCTGAGGCCCCTTGCCAAGTCTTAGCATGACTTGATCCAGTGGGCAATCACATCCGAATAGAGTGAAGTATTGTCCAGATGCTAACTTGGACCTTAAGTCTGCCAAATACCTTGAATTTGTTGCATTTCAGTTTAATCAAAATACAATTAATATGTTGGGCACTGGTTGTAACATTTCAGTTTAAATCACATCAAAATTATTGGTTTCTAAAATATTTCAATAAATTAGCTCTTCTTCTCTGGCAAATTCAACAAATTAATAATTATCTTCTCTACATACACAATAAAATCGATATTACTTATTCTGGAAATATTAAGTATTATTCATTAAAAGCATTTTTCAGCAACTGTTTCATTAATCTTAAAATTATTGTTACAATTTCTCTCTAGAAATTAAGTGGCCTTTACCAAGTTCGTTAAGGGACGGAGGTCTTAAATAAATAAAAGAATTAATTATAATTTCCTTATTTTATTTACAATAACTACAGCAAAATTCTCTCAACTCAAAATCTGACAATAAATTTATAGCACTTACTGTTCACAACTAATTACTCCAATTTCATACAATTTATAATTACCCCAAAGAAATCAATAAAATAAAATAATTACAGATCTGTCCCAATAGCCAGTGTATCACCCTATTCAAATGTTCTATAAAATATGTGTCCAAATTGACAGATCGAATATTTACAATAAAATTCGTATTACACTTCCATTTAGTCCAACCTCAGTTCAGTCCATGCCCCGCCAGTCGCAATGTTCTAGAGTCCTCCAAGCGCCCTCACGCACAGTAGGCTTCACTTGTCTGTATCACACCCTCTCGTCCATTCACGCCACAAACACCTCGTTCGCCATCGTCCCACAATCTCCAGTTGTCGTCCACAACTCTCTTCGCTCGTGCACACTCGGTCAGGCGGCCTCCGTCAAAGACTGCTGGCCACGGGTTGCGGCAGTATATATAGTGTCTTAGATTGCCACCTAGAATCTTCTCCAACACCCGTGATGAGTTGCCGAGGGTTGAGGTGCCAGCCAGTCTCACAGAACATTCTTGCATCGTCGCCGGACCGGTCTAAACCTCCAGCAGGGGAGAAGGGCCGTGATGCATGCAAGGTGCCGAGCAGCACGACAGCCTGACTGCCTGTCCATTATTCACGAGTTTCCCAGAAAGGGTGGTCAGGAGGCAACCCCAGGGGAGGGGTGAGGTGGGTGTACCGCCACAGCGCCAGGCAACTGCACGTAACAGTATAAATTATCACATTCTGATTATATGAAATCCCACATGACCATCTTTGGCTGTGGAGGAATTATTTCTGCTAGAAAGATTGTTCTAATTTACTCCTGCCTTGCTTATGTTGTTACCTGTTGTCCGATTGGCTGTCATCTGACCATACCACGTCTCTACACCAATCGGCGATAGCAAGACGAGAGACAACCAGGTTACTTTTCTTTCGTGCTATTGTTTAGTATACATTGGACATTTTTTACCCTTAAGGAAATAATGATCACTAACAAACAAAATTATAATACTGAATATCATTTAGAAACCAATTAAATATACGTACACGTAATCTCTATGTTGATAAACTATTAAATTAACCAAAAATTTTATTGCATTTTGTTTAACTCATAATAAAACTGAATTTGGAAATTATATTAAATGAATTGACAACATAAGCAAGTACTCTTTTATCATATCTGTGATTAACCGGAAATATAACCCCAGAAAATCAGCAATATTACAAACTGCAGGCATCAAGTCACCAGACATGAGCCAACCACTGGCTCGAGTAAAGAAATCTTGTTCCCACAACATTGTATTTTGCCTTATACTCATGAGCAATAGAATTAGACATGCTTGTTATGTTGGGAAAATGGCACTGTGGTCGCCCCGTCAATTGGAATAGTGTCCAGCCACACATGACTGGGATGATGTTGGACCTTAAACTGACAATATGAGTAACTGTCAAGTACAGACTGGAGAAGAAACAAGATCTCAGCATATTTAATTGTGGCCAAGGCATGGGCACTCCATCTCCAATATCATGAAGGCACTGGGATTTCCATGGACCACTGTGTCAAGACCGTACGGTGAGTTCCTGGATTCGGGTAAAACTGCCATGGCCTACAACGTATCGATGACGGGGATCGCCATCTGCTAGTTCAGTTGGCAACAGTGGATAGACAAGCCACAGTGCAGCTAATCATTAGCCAATTCAATGCTAAAACACGACGACTTGCAGATACTATCTCGTTGCTATAGAGTACAGAAGCTGCCATGCCACTGGGGTACCTCTGCTCATTGCACATCATAAGGCTTAACATAATTTAACATGGGCAAAAGAACACTGCCATTGGACCTTCATTGTATTAGAAAAGGTCAAGGTCACCAGGGCAGATGAATTAAGATACGTGTTAGTACATGTCAGTGGTAGAGTACAAATGTGCCACCAAGCACATGAAGCGATGGATCCCTTGTGTCAGCAGGGTGCAAGGGGATGATGGTATCTTTGTATTTAACATTGTGTTAAATAAATTACTGCAACTAATTTGTGAATAATAATCAGCAAATAAAATGTTCAAATGCCGCCGATGCCAATGGTCGTAGTATTGGCCGGTTAATTGGTATTAGCCCATCCCTAGTTTTTAACAATGGTAATGGTAGCACAATTGTTCTAAATCTCGAGAGTTAAAAAGTGAAAATTCATTCATTGCCACACTTAGGAGACTTAAAAATGGAATGGAAATTTTGTACAGACAATGGAAACAGTGATACAAATAAATAATCATAGAGGCAGTATTATATGGTGTATAACACTAAAACTGAAATAGCATTGAAATGCAAGTTAGTACACCATTCAACTCTAAACTTTAAGTTAAAATACTAAATATAACAAAATTTAGTTAAAATACACAATTTTATCGGTGAAAATATGACCAACCATACACTCAGTTTATCTGTTCACTTTCTTAGGAAAATTGAAATGCAGTTTTTAAAGCTTTACTAAAACCACACTTCCTTTTCTGCATTTTCAAAGTTCGTCAGGCCCACAGGTGAATTCAGAAACCATGCATTTGAACAGCAGCCATACTGTAATTAATACTCACAAGCACCAAACTTTCTCTTTGAGCAAGTCACTAAGTGTGCACTGTTCTGATAAACTTATCGTTGCAGTGTTGCCATTACTCACCTTGGGAAAAGAACTCATCCAGAGTTCCATGTAATGATGGAAGGGGAAGTTTGCAATATAGTATATATTTTAACTCATTAATTTTGTTATTTAGCCTTGAACTCCAAAATACGAGACAAGAAGCTGTTCCGGAGAGTTTTCTTGAGACAACTGGACATATTAGCCATGAACAGGATGGTTCCGTAGAAGACAGGACAAGAGATAAATTAATTTCAGTTGTTGACATATAGGTGAGTGAACAGGATCAGTAAAAATTAGTTACTAAAAAGATACATATTATTAAAATTGTAATTTCAAGCAGTAAGCAAAACTGTCAAAGTAAATATGAAAATAATTTAGTTTCCGTAATGAAATATTTTTTTACTATCTAAAGTCATATTCACACCATTCTTGCAAGATAGCTACAAAGTGAGCATTCATGCTATCTGAGAACTTCAACATACTATAATGATGCAGATAGTACTGATTTGATTGGGACATTTAGTTAATTTTCTTTTGTTTTGCAAGGAAATGTGATTATTTATCAGTATTTCAGATTTTTTGGCTATGTCAGTATTGATGTGTGACACCTCGGACTGTGAGAGTCGTCACAAGAACAAAGGAGGTCTTTTGTCAGATGCTAAGTCAGGTGCACACTTCTGGCGGGTTGAACGAGTTATTCTCTAGTGTCTACGTGGCATTGGCGCATGTCCAGTGTAGAGAACTGGCCTGGTAGCTTTGCAGCAAGGCTCAAAATCGGGTTCGAGCAGTGAGATCTTACGTTTCAGGTTCTGGATTTTTGGTGGGATACCTGGGAGACACACAACTTTAGTTGTAGACTTCGCCTTGAAAATTTCAATAGGTTGTACATGGGCCGCTGGCATGTGTGTGCTCTATGTTGAGATGGTTGGTCGTGCCTGAGAAGGCGGAGCAGCGGGTTCAAGTCTGAATTAGGCCTTAGGGATTACTGTGGGCTGTTCAAGCCAACTAAGAAATTCGGCAAACCAAGGGTGTAATTCTTTTTTCAGACGTGTAGGTGGTGCAAACAGGTCCTTTGGGATCTCCGGATTGATGGATACTAGAAATAGATGCAGTGCCATAACTTGTTCCCTGGCTGTGAGCTGGTTGAGAGCTGTAATGAGGGAAGGAGTAAGCTCATGCAAACGTCCGTAGGTGGTTTATCACCTGTTTCACTTTCTCGTGTAGGCCACTGCAACAGGAATAAGGCATTAGGAATGAGAGTATACTCTCACGTCCGTGAAGGAACCGCAGGGTACACGTAGTCCTATTGGTGTAAAACCACTTGGAATGCCTGCTTTCTTAATGGTCACCCTATCACAGTATTTGGTGCCAAAACACTGTGCGCACTGTAAGTCAGGCATCGTGGTCAACAGTCCGTGCACGTGGGTGTAAGCTCCAAGTTTAGTCTTCCCAACTCAAGGAATGACCTCTCTGGTGCCAAAACGTAGTGGAGAGGGTGAGCACCGAATCGACAAGCTGTCCCATGAGAATAAGTACCTGGTGGGGCTCTACCATTCTGTCTACAATGGTATGCAGAAGGGTTGGCAGATGCTAGTGTGTGTGGGTATTTAGTAGTTTTACTGCCTTGAACAAATAACTTTTCCGGGTCACCTCCGTTCCCATCAATGGTGTGAAATAAACTTGGAAAGGTGGTACTGGGGAGTCATTTCAACTCTTGTTTATTTCGTTTTACGGGAAATAAACATGCGGTGTTGCACTACTGCCTAATGTTGGCACGAGCTTAAGGAAGCTTAACCCTACGTTAAGGCAGGTAGAGATGACCTGCATCTTGACTAACAAAGGCTATGGTAGATGATTGCTGTGAAAACAACTTGAGCTGATCTAACTCCCTACACAATTGGTGCCCAGATGGGGTCGAATGTGGTGAAGACTAAGCAGGGTTTAGATGGAATGGCTCTAGCGATGCGCGCATTGGAGACCAAGTAGTAGGTTTTCCTTCTGCACTAAAAGTGCAGTGAAAGAAGGAAGGTAGAGCTAGGAGCATAGTTGAGCAGGCTGGTTAGTGTCTGGAAACGAGTGTGGTGAATGACTGAAGACTGGCCGTGAGCGAGCGTCGCGGCCCGCTATTTATAATTCTTGAGTTGGCTTCCTTTGCTGTCATTGGCTGGCAAGTTCGTGGGTGATGGGCTGCAAGCTGGAGAGGAGGGTGGTGATAGCGTAACTGTTTGGAGGTATGATGTCACCGGCCGGCTTGGTGATGGAGGCGGCGAAGCAACACTGGTGTAATCATCTAACTGCCTGCAGTTGAACTCAGTGCCTTCAGTGCATAGTCTTGGTGGGCCAGTGAATAATAAATTCTCGCAGGTTGGAACGTCCTTTCTTGCAGTTGTCAATAGTGCAACTTCTTAATGTCACGTGGCGGTCAACAATACAAACTCTGTTGAAATCAGGTAAATGGATATGCTTACTGATCAGCTGAAATCACTAAAATACCATTGTTGTGATGATAGTATGCATCAGTATGTGTGTTTGTCATGAGTTTGCTTTTTCTAAAACTGTAGTTGAGGTTGCATCAGTGATTTGAGGTAAGGGCTTATATAATATCCGTAGACGTTCATTCCTTTTGAGTATGTTCTAGAAATTTGGTTTTGAACTTGTGCATACTTTGGCTAATGCGGGAAAGCAGTGGCAATGGAGTTTGCACCCAGTATCCGAAGATATTCTGTACCACGTGATGCCCTTATTTGGTTAGGTTTTTAGCACCCTGATGTTAGGAGTGGGGGTTGAGTGTCGTGGGGACTTTAGCCATGAGCGCCCACCACCAGCTAACAGATTATGACCAACCAACAGAAGTCGCATTGTGTGTGACAAATTTTACCCACACTGGTAAGCACCCACAACCTCTTCTTTCTTTTTAACTTCAGTTTTAGCTAGATTTTAGTTCTTCCAATTTATTTCTGCAGGTGTGGAAGGTTGCCATGGTGTCGGGAGAGGGAAATTACTTCCCTCCTGCCTTCAGAATTTTCTTGCAATGGGAGTTTTAGTGATGTGAATTATTAATGAACTCTTCGATGCTGTTCTAGTATTCTGCCTGGCTCGTTGTGTCACTCACTGTTTGTCTCTTTGCATTTTGAATAATGTGAACTGTTTTAACTTAAATAAATCTTGGATGAAATTATCCAAAAAAATTTTCTTCCATTCTCTTATTATGGCGTGTTTATTTAAAATTTCATATTTCTGCCTAGTGAGTGAACCGAGCTGTGATTTCCAGTTATTGAATTTAACGTCTACGACATTACAAACATGCTAGACAAAAAATTTTAAACTCTAAAACTTAATTTTTTTATGTTTGGTTATGTTGTATGTTATCTTAGCTCAAATATGATGCTTACTCTTGTTTATGCAGTGGCATCAAATTTATTGAATTTTTTGCACGAATATGTGTGTAAGGCTGCGTTATTGTTACAATGAAATACACACTTTTTAATTATTAAAGTTGCATTAAAATATCACCATAAAATCTTAGCTCTAAGTTACCACATCTTAAAGACAAATGGGTTGTTTATTTGGGCAATATTGTACAGTTTGAAAGTCCATTTAGTCAAGTATTGCACTGCCACTAGCTTGGATACATGTGGTAATACCATCTGCTATGGAGTGATAGAAATGTTTTGTGCTATCCTGTGAAAGATAGTCCCATAGTTGTTAAGGTTGAAACACTGCACGTGTCTATACAACATGAAGAACTCATAAAAAAAAGTAGTACAGAAACCATGAAAATTGTAAGAAAAGTGCGATTTATGCTGTATGTGAAATAAGAATGTATATTTTGCAACATCATAAAATATTTTACTAAAATACATTTTTTAAATTTAGAAAATGAATCAATTGATAGAGTCTGCATTTGTAACAAAATTTAAGCGCATTTCCATTCTGGATACCTCAGAAAGCAGAATTTACAAGAAAAATCTTCAAGAAAGGGCATCATAATATTTACTATGATTGCATGTAAGAAAACTAGTAATAATGTCGTAAACATTTTTGCAATTGATTTTATGTGCGTCCATTTGTCGCAAACATTTATGGCTGAAACCGACGTAAATAAAGTTGATTATAAGATTTCTGTGAGGCATTATTACTATGATTTTATTACACATGATCACAGTAAATATTATGACAATTTTTCTTGAAGAAGATTTCCTTGTAAATTCTGCTTTCAGAACCATCCAAAACGGAAATGTGCTTAAATTTTGTAAAAAAAAAAAAAAAATATATGTCTATCGATCAATTAATTTTTTACTTTAAAAAATATATATTTTATTAAAATATTTTATAATGTTGCAAAATACTATGTACATTCTTCAATACATAGTATAAAAGGAAATTCCTGGCGCACGTCTGTCTGTCTGTCTGTCTGACTGCGCTAATCTCAAGAACCACTGAATGGATTTGTAAGTGGTTTTTACTGCTATGATCTGCATTTTTCAAGAGAGGTTCGTGTGTATTAAAAATTGCTGTAGCACTTATAGGAGCTGAGCATTAATGGTATTAGTGAATTAAGTCATCAAAATGAGCTATTTTTGTGCTTTCTAAGCATGCTCTACCAAAACTTAAGGGCCGATTGTTATAAATTCTTTCATTGTTAGTAAGCTACATTCTTCCATATAGCTATAGACATATATCAAGTGGGGTCACAGAGGCCTAGTGGGTAGACTAATCTCAAGTGGAGCCACAGTGGACCAGTGTGTAGAGCGATCCCAAGTGGGGAAGTAGTGGCTCAGTGTCTAGAGCACTCTCAAGTGAGGCCGCAGTGGCTCAGTGGATAGAAATATATCCAATAGGGCCACAGAGGCACAGTAACCTTAAGTGAAGCCGCAGTGCACCAACTGAATAGAGCAATCCCAAGTGGGGATGCAGTGGCTCAGTGGCTATAGCACTCTCAAGTGGGGCTGCACTGGCTCAGTGGATAGAAATATATTAAGTGGGGCCATAGAGGCCCAGTGACTAGAGTGATTCTAAGTGGGGGCCGCAGTGGCTCAGTAGATAGAATTATATCAAGTGGGGCCGCAGTGACCCAGTGCCTAGAGCGATCCCAAGTTAGTGGCTAGAGCAATTCCAATCTTCAAAATAAATCAGTGCCCTATGAAGCGGGCTAGAGTACAGCTAGTTGTTTATATATAAAATAAGTAAAAGTTCAGTTTAACCAAAAATAAGTTACTGTTACATTAACAGAAGTATAAAATGCTTGTGATACATGGTATATTTAAGAAATAACCAAATATACCAAAGTGTGAAGAAACCATGACTATAGTATATTTGCGTATTCTGCAAACTTCTTGTATCAAACCTTAAAAAAAAAACGCCCCATAAATGATGTTCTTGGTTGTTTCCTAAATATTGCGTGTATAACAAGTATTTTATACTTGTCTTTCATATACAGCATAAATTGCACTTTTCTGGAAATTTCCATGGTTTCTGTACGACTTTCTTTTAGGAGTTCTTTACGTTGTATAGTCGGGTGCAATGCTCCATAGGCAGTTGCTTTACTTCAACCTTAAGACTATCATGCAAAATACTGCAGACCTCTTGACTGAGCTGCAGCCCCAGTTGGCTCCATGCGTGTTTTGTAAGGCAACAAATTTTGAGAAACTGGTTTTGCCAAGGAAGGGTGTTAACAGCATGAAAGTAAACCTGGGAAACTTGTATTGTATTTAGGCAAGAATTCCCATTTTTGAAAATTGCCAGTTGAGAAGGGATTCACATGATATTTGCAAAATTTCCTGAATGTTCTTGAATGTACTGTTTTGCTAAGTTTATCCCTGTTCAATGACAGAAGAGATAGAGAAAAGTCATAGTAAATGCTCCCCATACCACCGTGTTGCCAGTTCAGACAAAGCATTGCTCAAAAACGAAGTCTGGATTCGTGTACTGTCCAGTACCCTTCCTAACTCCCAAGTACAGTTGAGTTGTCATCCATGTACATACAAAACAGGGATTTGTCACTGAAGACATGGCATCAGTTTTTCAGTTGTCCATGTAATTCAAGTACAAAAAAAAAAACTATGAGTTGCTTTGCAATGGTGTGGGTGGAAACAGGTATCGTTAGTGATGCTGTTGCATATCTTTGGATTGTGATTGAGTTTGCTTCTGTCTGATTACTAAAAATTCCTCTCTTCTGGCAGTCATTCTAGGTTGCTTAAAGCCTTCTCAGCATGTGTGTGTTTCCTCTTGCTCCCACTGCTCTGAACACCATCGCACAATTCAGTTTTGATGGTCAAGGTGGCAAAGAGTTTGATGAAACAACCACCTTGCCTTGTAGTTAAAAGATTCACCCTCTCTCAAACTCTGAAAGTTGTTATCTATGTTGATTTCATCGTGATGTTCATTCCACATGCACACTGATTATACTGCATACAGCTTGATTGTATGACCATTCATATTACTAGGGTTGTAATGATGTTTATGTCCTCGGGTGACACTTCTATGTAACCAATCACGACCAAACTTTTAATTCAGGCGCAGTATTACATGTGGTGCTTTATACCAACTTTTACTTTTTATTAATAGCTAGCTGACCCGTGCGACTTCGTTCGCATGATATTTTTGTAAAGATATTCAAGTAAATCCCACCATAGTTTCATTAAGGTTTTGTTTTTAAAATATAAATATTTCTTCTTTCAGGTTTAATGGGGTTAATAAATTACACCTTGCCATTGCTTCGCACATGTTTTATGTTAGCATTATATTTAGGACTTTGAATTCATCTAGCCACTTTTTTTTTATTGGGATCTCTAGTCCCCTGGCCAGCAGTAGCCCCACTATAGGGTGCTGTAGCCACTGGGCTACTGCGGCCCGGTTCTCTACCTACTGGGCTACTGCGGCCCCACTATTGGGTGCTCTAGCCCCTGACCAGCTGCGACCCCACTATTGAGTTCTCTAGCCACTGTCCTTTGGACATATTAATGAACAGCAGCGTACTGCTATTGAGAACTTGTGCAGAAATTTCCGTAAGGTCCTTACAACAGAGTTAGGCCTAACCAAATTACTTGAATATCAAATTTAATTACTCAACAAAGAAAATGTCAAGTGTCACCCTTACAAGTTAGCACCTCCTCAAATGGAAATATTGAGGAAACATGTAAATGAGTTTTTGGATAATGGAGTCCTAGAGTAGTCTACTTCCCAATATGCTAGTCTCGCATTTTTGGTACCAAAATCTAATAGGAAACATTGTATGGTTGTGGACTACCGTAAACTTAATTAAAACATTGAAATTTAATCTGTACCTCTTCCTGATTTCCATTCGGCTTTCAATTGATTTGGAAAGGCAACATTTTTTACCACCATTGATTTAAATGCGGCGTACCATCAAATTATTTTGTCAGAAGACTCTAAACCAATTACTAGCTTTTGTGTTCCTTGGAACGTATATTAGTTTACCCGTGTGCCGTTTGGTTTGGTCACAAGTGCAAGTACTTACCAGACTGTTAGATATGATTTTTCATTATATGAAATTCAAATTTGTGTACAATTATCTGGATGATCTTGTCGTTTACTCTTGACACTTTTGAGCAACATGTAGACCACTTAATGGAAGTACTCTCTCATTTGGAAAAGGCAGGTCTAACTGTTAACTCTTCTAAGGTTAGGTTTGCAGTGCAAGACATTTCATTTTTAGGACATAGAAATTCCTCCAGTGGAATTTCCATCGACCCTGATAGAAGAAAGTCTTATATAGAGTTTCCGCCCCCACGCGATGTGAAAGGCATAGCAAGATTCATTGGTATTATACAATTTTTTGGCAAATTTATTCCTAATTTAGCTGAAAAGGCAGCACCACTGAATAAACTTAGAAAGAAATCTGTTGTATTTGAATGGGGTGAAGAACAGCAAAAGGCCTTTGACACACTTAAAAATGACATCATACATCCTCCTGTATTACGCATGCCAGACTTTAGTAAAGAGTTTATCCTATAAACAGATGCTTGTAGTCAAGCTATTGGAGCTGTCCTGGCTCAGGAGATTGATGGCTGTCGTCAGCCAATTGCCTTTGTGTCTCGTACTCTTACTCCCAAGTAAAGAAATTTTCTTCTATTTATGAACTGGAATGTATGGCTGTAGTTTTTGCTATTGATAAATTTAGGCAATAACTTGAACATGCAGAATTTCTTCTGGAAACAGACAACCAGGCTTTGTCATGGCTTTTGGCTCATCCCTGGAATTACGTTAAATTGGTTGATGGGTTGTAAAAATTTCTTCCCTGAAATTTAGAGTACAACATATTAAAGGGATGCAAAATATTGTAGCAGATGCATTATCCCGTATGTTTGATGGTACCAATATAGAACCTCAAGTTCTTCCAAATTGTAATGTTTTATCAAGTTTCTCATTAGCCTTTACCAATATTAAAGAACACCAAGGAAAAGACAGCAGTTTGAGTCAAATTATTTGAAAAGAACTTCTTAGTTGTAGATCTCGTGACAAAAGGAAACGTATTGTTTTACCTGAACACCTGAAAGCTATGATTTTTGAAGATTTTCATTAATCTCCTCTTGGTGCTCATCTAGAAACACATAAAACCATTCAGGCTATTCGACAGCATTTCGTTTACAAGGGAATGGATGCTGACATTTCAGAAAGAGTAAAATGTTGCAAAATTTGTGCTGAGCAAACCAGCACAGAATACACACTTAGGTTTTCTGTCTTCAGATGTAGCTGAAAACGGATGGAAAAAATGTTTATTGATTTTGTCCGTCCCTTTCCTAGAAGCAAACTAGGAAATAACATGTTGCTAGTGTGTGTTGATGCATTCACCAAGTTTATATGGTTAATTCTATTGCGGAAAGCTGATGCTATGTCAACCATTCGTGTTCTTCAAACACACATTTTTCAAAATTTTGGTACTCTCCCTCATCTATTGTTTCTGATAACGATTCATAGTTTACCTCACATGTGCTTTTCTCATGTCATACGACACATTACTTTATCCCCATATATCCCTCCTCCTTCGCATGCGAGCATTTCAATCAAAACCTTCGTTCAGTTCTCATTGCCTTTAATGCAGCTGATCAGACAAATTGGGATAAAAATCTTTCTTGACTGTGGATGGCATTTAGTTTTGCTAAACATGAATCTCACAAAACTAGACTATTTAATCTCATGTTCACTTATGCCCCAAATAACCCTTTGTCGAATTTGTGGCATTTAAATGACTTATTGCCGGATAATCCCAAGGATGTTCGTGAGGTTTGGGCTTCTGCCCTCAAGAATTTAAAGCGAGCTCAATTCAAGAGCCATGCAAAGTATAACAAAGGTCGAATAGATAATCCTTTTCGCTTAGGTGACCTAGTTCTGTGCAAAGCACACCCAGTCAGTAAGGCAGCTGATAAGAAAATGGCAAAAATTTCTTATCGTTGGTCTGGCCCATATCAAATCCAACGTTTTTTGATGTCAGTCACTGCCGCTTTAGCTGATCCCAGTTCAGGAACCATTATTACTAGCGCACATGTATCACATCTGAAGAAATTTCATGCAACCAAATGATATTTTTTTTGCACTGTTTAGGAGCTGCATACCCTAACTGTGCACTTTACATTATATATTTTTCAGTAACTGTTGTTACTTGTCTGATCCTGACTTCGTCTTGTTCGTGGACTGATCACCCATCGAACTTTACAAATAATTTGTAGTTTTAATTCTGTTTTACAAATTTAACTTTTTTCTTCCTTTTCCTAGTTTTCTCTGCTTATCAGTTTTAAGGATACTTTTCAATTGGCATCTGTAAAAGGAAAATATGGTATAATACTGAATATTGCATATTTTTAAACATTTTTTGGAAGTATTTTTTAGTTTTTAATAAGATTAATTAAATATTTGGGAAACCAGTTGGGGTTATCGGAATACTGTAGTTTTTTTATAGGAGCTGTGTTAGCCATGTAAATAGAGATAGTTTCGGTTAGATAATTCACTGTAAGAGTAATGTTTTGAAAAGTGTATACATTGAATTAATTGTGTTGAGAGCAGTAAAAAATGGCTAAATAATTGTGTTTGCATTGTAATTTGATTCTAAAATGTTTTGTTTTGCACTGTTGTAATATTGATGCTAAGTAGAAGAGCTGGATGATAACTGTCTTTGTCTAATAGTTTCTCAGATGAAAATTGGAAGTTGATTTGAGTGTAGCTTTTCAAATATAAATCAATAAGCAACTAAACCACAGTTATTACTTCTCTTTGTTGGGTTAGGTGTAAAAATTATGTGAATGTCACTCTGCAGTGTTTTCACTTCCATGTGGCAGAAGGATACAGCAGGGTTTTGAAAGTTTTTCTCATTAAAGGTTAGGTCAAACAGAGAACTGGCTGCCAATGTAGGTTATAGTGCTGGTCTGGTTCAATAAGAGCTGTAGCAATAATACTTGCGTTACTGATGATGGTTATTGTTGTTCTGTACATATACACATATACATATATTTTTATTGTAAGCCTGATCTTTTAGATTTTAATACACCTAAGATTGAAATAAATTCAAGCAAATTCAATTTTGTAATTGTCAATATAATAGCAGCATAACAATTTTTATAGTGATAGGAATTAATATTAATTTTCTGACAGTTTGCTTATTTACACTAACCTGGGTTATCTGCTCTCAAGACCTCATCGTTAGGAGCTGTCCAAATCTCTCCCTCAACTAACCTGAGTTAGTATTATATGTTAGTGAAAGTTTCGTTTTATTGCTTCAGATTTGAATTTCAATAAAATAAGTGCTAAATCTCACATGAGTAAATTGATGTACAATTTTTAATATTTTTTAAGATTTTGTTGCTGCTGTGATGTCTTCAGAACATGTTCCATTTCTGCTTATAATACAGATTTTTTTTTTTTTTTTTTTTCCAGAGAAATTTATATTACTTTTTGGTTATAAAATTTGTTTCTAGTGATTGAGACAGTTATTAATTGGTACTTTCTAAGTTATTTAGATTGTAGCTGCAATTATATAATGCTGGTCATTACAATTGCAACAACAAAAAGGATGCATCTTGAGGAGCATACATTGGGGGAATGCGTAGAGCAAAGTATTGTTGTACAAGTTCTTGATCAAAATGAACTTAAGGAAATTATGCTCTTTTGGTATAAAGTAAAGTTTTAAGTTCAAGTTCAGTTATCTAAAAAGTATATTTTCAAGTGTTTCTTAAAAAGTATTAATTTCATTAAACGTTATTTAATAAAAATGCAAATTTCAAACAATGGCTGAGACAAACGAACTACAGACACATTTCCTCACACACACACTTTAACAACTTTATATTTTGGCGTAATGTAAACGTCTTGTAACCAACCCCTCTTGCTGGTGAAAATGTCACTAATTATGTTGAACACACATTTTACAGCAGTACTTGAAGGTATCCCAGTGTTAAATTTTAGGAACAGCTTTTTGAAATTGGAAAACTTTAACATTTCATGTCTTCTGATGGAAATGAAAAAGTATTGTCCATTTCATATAAGTGGGGTAAATTTTGACAATGTATCATTCCACCACAGCTGTTTGTCACTGAAGCACTGAAGAAAAAGATGTTTGTAAACAAATTTTGAGTCCTAAGCACACTTGCATTTTCCTCTTTCCTCCCGTCATGGCAGGCACTGAAAGACTGGCTTTAGCTAACTTACATCTAGTATTTGATGTATGATATTATAGTCAGGTTGGCATTCCTACCTGTTTTTGTGTAATTGCCATGTTAACCTTGTTGGGTTCTGTTTATGTTATTTCAAGGGGAAATGGGAAACAGTGAGGGTGTGGGGGGGCTTTAGTTTAACGTCTTTCGTGAGACAGCATTGTTTTGATGTTCTTATGATGTGTGGCATTTTGAGTTGCATATTGTTTTGATGGAGCAGTGGAAAATGTTGCTTGTATGGAAATAAAATTCAGATTATTATAACCTTGAAAATTTTAACTTCAATTTAAAAAAAATAAAATGTGATACATACATCATTCACATTTTTACAGATGCAGCAATACAAATACACCTTACACTCGTTGAATTTACGATGTAGATAAACAAATATTAATCACACGCTACTTAGTGTTGAGAATGCTGCTTTTTCAGGCCACGTGATTTTCAATTATTGGAGTAACTATATTTACAATATACATTATTTACAAAACCGTAAAATTACTGTTTGCAAAATTTACAACCTTTTGAACACAAGTTTTTCTATTGCATTCCTTGCAAGTTTACTTTGCTAAATTTATTCGTTACTAGCATTAAATAATTTATTTGCAGAATCATTAAGTAAAATCAACACTGCGCACGTTTCCTGAAACCAACTAATCAATACGTAAATTATATTAGCACCTCTTCTTTGCAGACTGCAAGGTAAGGAAAATGGCAGAACAAACAGTTTTACAAAGCACTTAAACACGTGCCGATTAATATTACATTTCACTCAAAAAAATGCACTACAACGGTACCTACAACCAACTATGCTTAAAGAAAGCAAATAAAAAAATTATTAACTACTGATGAAATATTCTGACAACGCCAACAAGATATTCGTATAAATACGATGAAGCACACACACATCTGTGTTTACCAGGCTGGAAACTGGAAACCCAAACATGGCTAGCCATTGGCTGGAAATGTTTTCTTTTTGTATGTGTCGACATGCTCTTTTATAATTGCTAAGCATGCTTTTAAAGTCCATTCAATATAAGCCAAACAAAATTAATGTTTCTTTAACAACATAATTTAAACCATAAATGTTGTAAGAATAATTAAAATTTTAAATTATAACTTTGAGTTCTAAGTTTTCTTCCAAAGCCATAATTAAAATCACCAACTTAACAGCCTGCATCCCATCGAAATTCATCAGCTGATACAATAATTTACAAATGAGAGCATTTACTGTTTACATAGTTTGTAGGTTGGTCACATTGTCTGTCAGGTTTTACCCCGCTTACATGAAATGAACAATACCTAGAAAGTTTTCTTGGGTTTTCTCGCAATAAATGACTAAGAAAGTAACCACAGTTTATTTTCTCAATTTCGTCAAATAAAAGAACTAATGAAAATTCAAGTTTGGAGTGCAAGAAAAGAGTGAGTTCCCAAGTTCACAAAATTTTTAAGGTGAACTAGTTCAAACAAACTCGTTCACTTAAAAAATTCTCTGCAAAACACTGGAACACAGTAGGACAATGTCGTGAGTAGTTATCAAGGTGAGTGATGCAGCACGTGCACCAATGGTGACACTGATAATAAGTGAAGTTTGGGGAGCCTTTTGAAAAGTAATAGCATTGTGTTTCCTCACTATTTGTGTGCACAGATGCAGTGAATGTGACACATCAAATAACATGACCACCATACAAACATTTTTTCCACCCATGACTGCAGGAGAATCTTGGCCTATCATGATTGTAGATTATCTTACCACTAAATTTATTCTCGCATTGGAATAAATGCAACCACAGAGAAGTAGACATGAGACGAGTGGATTGAGGAGCGATGTACAAGAAGCCAACAACCTCATCGCATCACCTAGTGCACTTCTGGTGCACATGGTGATTATGGACCGTATAAACACATAAAACATCCTCGCTCAGGAGTTCAGGCATGTGGCACATCAATCTGTATTTGCATGCATGGTTCATTGCTGTTTGCAGCATCAGGGCATCATGTCCAGGTTCCCATTACTGTGGCTGTCTCTGATTGCTCACCAAAGTGCCTGCAGCTGCAGTGATGCATGGATTGCCAGGCCTGGAAGGACAAATGGCATGTCATCATCTTTTCTGATAAATCCCACTTTTGCTTGCAGCACCACGATGGTCACATTGATTTCTGGTGGTACAGTGTGCACGCCTGGCTGAGTCATGCATTATATACTGTCATACTGGCCCAGCACATGCAGTAATGGTATGGGGTGCCATGAGACTCCAGTCTCGCTTGCTCGTAGTCTGCATTGCTGGTACACTGACTGGCAACCACTTCATTGCAAAGGTGCTGTTGCCCCCCTATCTTCAGGGCCAGCTTGGGACCCCTGTACTAACAGGACAATGCACATCCACATGTGACACACATCATCTGATGGTTCCTGGATGACCAGCATGTGACACGGCTTCCGTGGTCTGTGCATTCACTGGATCTCTCGGCCATTGAAAACGTGTTTTCCATGTTTGGATGACGACTGCCCTGTCACAGGACATCCGTGGCCACAACAGATGAACTTCAGAAGATGAAGACTTGGAAGTTTCTTCCTCTCAATACTACATCATGTAGCAGTGGTTATTACTGTCCATGGTGGGGCCACACTGTACTGATTTCTCTATGTTTGGTATGTCATACCGATTGCAAAGATAATAATGGGTATTCTGATCAAAAAATCTGGTTGTGGTAGCGCGCATCCTCCCTTGATGGCCAATCAACCTGGAAACCTGGAAAAGTTAGGGAATTATATAGCTGCTGGGAAAAGTTAGGGAATTCCACGAATAACCTGGAAATATTCCTTAAATAAATAGTAGATATTAAGGTATGTTGTGAACAAGAAAAAATTCAAACGGATTGAAAAAATGAAAAATGAAGTTTATGATGTCAGTGCAAAGATTGAATGTGTAAATGTAATTAAGATTTCATCATTTGAGTGCTGTGCAGATCGTTGTAAATAACTTTATGACTGTGATTTATAGCTGGCAATACAAAAGTAGTTACATACTGTTGTGTAATAAAAGTATTTCAAATATGCTAAAAGTTATGCAAGTTTCTGAATGAGATATCCTATCATCACCATGTGAGCAGCTAGGATTGGTATGTAAAGCATAGAATATTGCTTTGTTTGCTATTATTCGGAAACTTGACTATCATTTTTATTATAAATTTAATTTTGTATCCTTGGAATGAAGGAATGGTTTTATACATCCTATAGTATTTTTTTTATATTCACATTTAATTTTGTTGATGTAAAGCCAGGTAATTTTTTTCAGCTTGAAGTGGCCACCCTGTCTTTCTTGTTGCAGATCTAGTGACCAGAAATTTATTTATTTTTATCAAGGCATGATGATATTGTAAACTGAGGCAGAATTCCATACATTAAGTACTGTTATTCATTAGGTTATAAATGCATTTTTATTAATTTCCAATTAAGCTTGATTAATATTTTAAAAGTAGGCTGTGAATCAGACCTCCGTGGCTAAACCACATTTTTTAAAATTGGTCTTCAGTTTATAGGTTGTCCACAGAAAAGTGAGCACTTTTGAGGTCCTAGTTACTTTTTCCTTTTAGCAATTTTTTGTTGTCCTTTAACCACCTTTCAAAATAAATATTACCATGTATAGGCCGTTCATGGCAAAAGTGAGCAAAAAACGTAACTAGGGCTTCAAGCCCTAGTTACGTTTTTCTTTCAACCAATTTATGTCCTTCCACCACTTGTTAATGTAAATCCTGCCATGTGAGTAATAAATACAGTTAATACATTCACCATACCCAAAACCAAAAGTCCAAGGCCACAATGAATTATATTTATTGGTTATTTATTGTGTCTGTTGAAACAGCTTCAAAAAGTGCTCACTTTACCATTAACGGCCTATAAGTAATAAACACAGTGTGTATATTCCGCCATACTTGGAAATTAACATCTAAGATCTAAGGTCAAAATAAAATATATTTATTGACTGTTATTCCAAATGAGAGTGCCTTCAAAAGTGTTCACTTTACCGTGAATAGCCGTTATATACACTGGCAGTTGTATACAGTCGATTCATGGTTTCTTCACACTTTTTGAATAAAACATTTGAAAAAACACTCCATGTATGATGTGTGTGGTTGTTTCCTAAATACATCATGTATAAGAAGCATTTTATACATGTGTAAACATAAAAGTACATTATTTTTGGTTAAATTTAACTTGTTCTTATATTTTATCTATCAATTATATTTTATTTGTAACTTATATAAATAGATAGAAAATAGGTGTATTGGTAATGAGTAAGAAATAGTTCAAATTAATAATATTACTACACTGAGTGCCCACAAATGTGGTGCGTTATATTACAGTATTACACTGAGTGTGCACAAATGTGGTGCTTTGGCTCTCTGGTGTAATTTTCTTAGCTTTGTTTGCATGAGGCGGAAGAATATCCTGGAAGTAGAACTTTAGCAGGGCTTCAGGAAAGTTGGAAGTAACTGCGAATGGAACAAATAACTTTATGATAGAATTTTTAAACAATGAATCCAACATCTTATTTTATTCAAGAATATGTATGGCTTCTTCTCTTGTGTATTATCTCTTATAGGCTGTTCATGGTAAAGTGAGCACTTTTGAGGCCCTAGTTACTTTTTCCTATCAGCCATTTTTTTATCTTTGCACCATTTTTAAAATAAATATTGTCATGTAAGTAATAAACACAATGTATATATTCCACCAGACTCAAAAGTTTATGTTTAAGACTACAATAAATTATATTTATCTACTAACTATTACTCTAAATGAGTGGGCTTCAAAAAGTGCTCACTTTACCGTGAGCAGCCTATAGTTAAATGTAAATGTGGGAGAAAGTAATCTTATGTTATTAATTCCTGTGTTGAAGGTCTAGAAGTCTCAACTCCATGCAGAGTAGCTCAAGCCAGTCAGCAGATGGTTTTAGTACTGACAATATCAAGAAGCGTTACCAAGACACTGCAATTGTCATCTTCAGGGTGAATGGTTATTATTACTACTACTTCTTACTGTCATGTACTGTATACCTTTTGATTTTAACTAGCAAGGACAAAATATATAACTGAAAATTTCAGACTGTTATAGTAATTGACAACTGGTTTCCAGGAATCACTCCAGGTAAATGCTGAGATATTTGATGGACAAATTATTTCCCTGTTCCTACTGTTCTGAGCAACTTACTCCATCTATAAACACCTTGCTGTTAACGAGATGTTAAATCCTATCTCTCTATTACATGGCCAGTAACGCCTGTACTTAAACATCAGTCACAATTACATAGTAATGTATTAAATCCAACAAACTTTACTGCATAGACATGGAATCTCTGAAGGCTTGATCACTGAGAATGTTATCAGAATCAAGGCCTTGCACAACATTGCTTCATAAAAGTTGAGTTTCTCAGCATATCTATTTATTCATTCATAATAATGGGATGATTTCAGTGAAGCCTTTTGAGCTGACATATGTGTCTGCCTGAGCCTCAAAACTTGAGCATTCAAAAGGCTCCTGTAAGTCAGTACTGGAAGATGGTTTATTATTTCCACAAATAAAGTTTGAGATTGGAAATACAGAACGATTTGTGCAAGTTGACATCTGCTTGTCCTTTTTTGGTTGTAATGTTACGAGATGTGCCATTTGTTGACACAGTCGAACATTAGCTCACCTAACTCAGTCAAGTGTGAACACTGAGACTCAAGTTTATAAAGGACCAAAATAAAATAATCAGATGAGCCAGAAATATAGTTCAACTGGATTTAATTATACTTTGCAGTTCAATTATAACAGCAGCATAAAAAAAATAATTCACAACAAACAAGCGCACACACACCCCTTGCAACATGGGTGTTGTCCATCATCATGTTGGCACAGCACGACCCTTGTCATACTGCCTATATTGCACCATATTGTCACAGCCAATTACGTGTCCTTAGATTCCTAGTAAAAGAAAAAGTTGCTGCATCACCTTATGGTGATTAATGCTACTGCAGAACGACTTGAAATAAAATTATGAACTTCGAAAATCAAAAATATATCAATTAAATACAAATTGCTACTATCTCAAATTTCAAGTACTGAATAAATTTCTTTATTTACCAAATGTATAGAAAAATAAAATTTTTCCCGCACATATAAATTATTATTACTTGCAACATTACATAGTTTTCAGAATTGTGAGTTTTTGGATAAAACTGCATTAAAGCTTCTCTGCAGCATGCTCCTCTTTTCCATAAACTTTATTTTCACTGTTAGTACTTGTGTTAAGGACAGAAGCTGCTCAAGGCCATGTCTTTTTGTACCTCAGTTGATGTTCTTACATCTACACTCGATCGGACAAATATGAAACTTTAAATAATCTAAAAAGGGCTGTTAGGTAATCAAATAGTATTCTCGTCATCAGTAACTGTGCTGGCATGGGTTGTGTTGTTGCCATTTGCCTGAAGTATTTAGATATGAGAAGATTAAATTCAGATCCTCCTGTCAGAACCTTTTAGACTGCTGTTTGTGACATGTCTTCTGTGTTACTTGATCTTTCTCAAATATATAGTTTTGTAACTTCTCGCAGCATCATAAGCTGTCTTGCTTGTTGTCAGGATCGTGAGAGAGTGACAAATATGTTAACATTTTCCAATTCATAGTTTCCGATCTCCTAAGGCATGTGGTGAAACCTCAATTGAAGATGGTCATAAGAACAATGAGATGGGAAGACCCAGATGAGACTAGCGTTGTGTATCGAAAGTGGCTGACAGCTCCCTTTATAGCACAAGCTGCTCTATACCTGATAGAAGTCATGTAATTAATATTCTTGATGAAATGTTAAAAATAACGTGATATTTCAATAGCTGATGAAATTAGCACTATCCATATAGACATTACAAGTTAAGACTGAATACAGATATAAAGTAGGGCCACTGCTTTAGAGAAGACACATTCAAAAATAGTCCAGGCCTATTCAAGTGGTTCACTTGCAGCCTGCCAGACTTGTTAGACTGGGCAAAAATATTTTATCAGCAATTCTTTTGTTTAATATATAATTTTGAATATAATAACTTTATATACTGTTAACTGTAACTATCGTTACTGTAAGAGTGATATATTATTTCATTTATTATATATTTATACTAATAAACTGACTGTGTGTGTGACATGACTTTGTAATAAGTGAGTGTGACCAGTCGAGCATTGTAAATGTTCGTAAGTAGCCCGATGGGGGAACTAATTGAGTAACCCTTGATACTGAATACAGGATACACAGTTACCTTTGTGAAAATAGTAAACATGTACTGTAGCAAACTGCAAAATACTTTCAGCAGTACATATGAATTTAGGCATTGTTGGCATGCATAGATGCTTAGAGGGAAACACCATAGTGTCTGTTGCTGGCAATCATTACTGGGGATTGTTGCTTTAAATAGATGCTCAGAGTAAAATATAGGTAACTTTAATACTTACATTTGTACTTCGCTAGTGTGATTAGAATAATTTTATGTAAACACCTAATCCCTCGAATTTGCAAAAAAAAAAAAAAAAATTTTTTATTAAGGGCAAATACTTGGTTGCATTTTGTAGTAGTGTGTTTGCAGCAACTGCCAAAGTATTTCCAAGTGGAAAGTAGGTATTTCACACCAGTATGTCCAGAGAAGTAAACCTCTGCAGATTTTTTTTATTATACTAATGGGTATTTGTAGTACTAATGTTTCTGACTAAATTTTCACATTTTCTTTGCTGATTCTGCAAATTTCATACTAGCAACATGAATTATTATGTTATTTATTGGAATCATCAGAAAAAAATTGTAAAAAACATATTATTAATAAGATTTGCTATTTTCTGTTCCAGGTGTAGGTTAGGTGGATAATCTTTTATTGACTGTGGGTATATTATTGATGCCATAGAGATGTGCTTAAACTAAAATTGCAGGTTTCTGTTACGGTAGGAGACATAATTTAGTTCCAAAATTATAAATATTATTCTGAACAAACTTGTTATAGAAATTGTGTGTGGCTGTCAACAGGATCAGCAGCAGGCTACGATAGTGGAGCATCAGCCAGATGCGAGGAGCAGCTACTTGACGCTGGGCAGTAACAGACGCAGTTACGAGTATGCCAACTATGGGAACACTCCAGTGCTTGTTCGACATTCGCAACCCAACCCTAGCAAACTGGCAGATACCCAAGTATGCCTGCTGTCATGACTTGTACTACTACTACTTGGTGATCTTGGGTTATAAAAGTATTGCGCTAAACTTTGCAGCAATTTTTCCTTTTGTGTCAGACAGTATTTGCAAATAGATGCATTAATAATAAATTTTGTGTGAAACTTGTGGGACAGTGTGTTGGGGCAGATCATGCAGAAATGAAGCATGTTTCAAATGCTTCCTCTAGTTTCTCAACTCTTGAAGTTTGCTGGATATGACATGTGGCATTCTTGTCAGAGAATGTGGTAAGTGGTCCATACTGTGAATTTTTCGGTGTTTCCACTTCAGAAAGTGCATGTTTCAGTGGTGCATGTTTACATTAATTCCTTTTGTAAATGTTATTTTAGTTTGCGTGTTGCAAAATTTAATCATTGGTGGACATGTGGTCTTCAGTAATCCTCTCTTGTCTTGCCATGTGACCATTAATGTTGTGAGCAAGAGCTCAATGAACTTTTTGGGCCTGTCTGCATTTAAGTTAGCACAGGAGTTACTATCACCATTCTCTTTCCCGATGTTATCTATCGATGCATTTTATGCTACTACTTTATGTTAGCCCATGTAACATCTAGAGTTGCTTTCTATTTTAGTGAATGTAAACACACTGCTTTTGCTAAAACTGATTCTGTGATGGTATTTTTTTATGTTGTTGAGTTTGGTACTATGTTGATTAGCAAGTCTGCATGGTGGTTTGTGTTGCATTTTCATGTTATTTGCTTTGTGGTTGTGGAATTTTAATGACAAACAATTTGTTATTCATAACATTGCTCTTGGAAATATGTGGTCTCTTGCCGAAATTTGTGAGTTACCTATGTAATTATTGCATGTTTCTGTAGCCATTTTGTGTCAATAATATCTATAATGACAAATTTAGTAGTCTTTTTTCAGAGAACACTCTTTTCGTCTGTACTTCATTAGAGTTGCAATACAGCTGAACAGAAGAGATGAAGTCACAAATCTTAGCATGCTTGTCTACCAAGATATAATACACAGAAATACGCAAAAGATTTGATTCCATATTATTTTAATTAGCAGGCAGTAGTACAACAGCAATATCTTTACAAAATGCATATGTGTCACGCATTGAGAAATACATATTTGGGAGAAACCACACTACAATAGTGGTGAACAAATAGGGTTTCTCACTTACGTTTATAATTATAGACAGCCATTGCAACATGACAACTGACATTGTGTTTGTTATTTTTAATCGGAAAAAAGTATTGGTCACAACAATAGAAATGCTACTACACAAACTAAATAATCAATGTAATTAACAATCAAAATACATGCAAAATGGACGTAAATGTAGCCTTTCACAAAGTATAGGAATTGGTTACGTTGTAATGTTGTGGACGTGCCAGGTGTGGCTTCGTCGAACATAGCTTGTCTAACTCAATTGGATTTGAGTAATGAAACTCAACATTGTGAAGGTGCCAAAGTAAAATATTTAGACAAGCCAGAAATATAGTTCAAATGGGTTTTAGTATACTATGCTACTATGCAGTTCGGTTACAAGCAGAAACTAGGAAGAACCGCAGTATTGATTAATCTTCAGTTGAAAACATTTACATCACAAGGATATTTATAAAGATGAGAGAGAAAACAAATTCCCTCTCGGTGCCTGAATGACCCCTCACATCGGTAGAAATAATTTAGTAGTTTGCAGGTTCGTCTTAAATACAATGTAAGAGAGAGAGAGGTAGGTCATAGACGCTGCTGCTGTGAGTTACAATTGAGACTTATGCGTTCTGCACTCTTCAAGCATTCATCAACTTCCATTCTGTTGCACGGCGGAGGTCATGCCTAGCCTAAGAATAGCTTCAAGGCCTCACATGTCATATACAAAAATATCACAAACAAGCACTGTTGTAACTCTGGAACCCTTATAACACTGGCATGTATCTCATCATGTCGGCACAGCATGACCTTCGTCATCCTACCTATATTGCACTACTTAACAACTGATCCAACTACATTTCCTTAGCTTACTAGCGAAAGAAAAATGTGCTACATCACCTTACAATTGTTACTACTTGAAATAAAATTATAAAATAAAAAATCAATAATATATATCAAATAAATACAAACTGCACCTACCTTGTAGTCCTAATTTATGAAAAAATTAAATTAAATCCCCAAAAGTAGAGAAAAAAACATACAGATTACTATTGCCTGCATCATTACATTGGCTCCTCTGTTTGGGAAATATTTCGAAGAAACCTGCCCATATTGAAACCTACCCAACTGGTGACTGCATGATTGATTACTGTACTATGATTCCATCTCTTACAAATCAGTTCATTTTACATGGTAATACACTGGTATACAAAGATTGTGTCTTAGCAAAGTACGTTATGTTACATATTCCAAAAGGCTGATTAATTCTAAAATATTCACTGAGATGTTACAATCAAAATTCACCTTTCGGTTCAGTACAAGTTGTCAATTAGTTTCCCTAGTGACTTAAAAGGATGGTCCTTTAACATAGGTAAAATGCTCAATATTCTTTTTGGTTCTTCACAGTGATCAGCACATAACATATGAAAGGGGACCGCAGGTCTGCCCAAACTACAAAAAATAGCCACTGCCTTCACATTAGGCCAGTGCTAAGAATACCACAAAAGAGGCGTCAAACCTGCCCCAAATGAAATTATTACCCCTAGTGCTCTGGTCCATAGATCCTACAACTGTATAGTATCTATGTTACACAAGTCCACAACTCTACAAAATTACAACCAACTTGTACCTACACACCCATATTTTTAATTGCTCAAAATATTTTCAATAAGTGGTTACATATGTACTAATTATAACTGTTGTTTAATGTAACATCAAGCTTTCTTCAATTAATATCTGACCAAAAAAAAGTCTTCCTTGTGACCAAAAGACAAAAGCATCACTGTTATTAAAAACATGTAAAACTTTCTGCTTGAGACATTGCTTTACAGGAATATAACTGAAACTGATACAAAAGGATTACCGTATTTTGGCGTGTATAGGCTGCAGCAGAAGTTTTTGATGAAAAATTTGGGATAGTTAATATTTCAAGTACTGGCGCACTGAATTTTTGTATTCCTGTAAATATTGTTAAGTTACGAATCTGTACAAACCTAATAAATTCTGACTTAATTTCTTCCCTACAAAACATTTGAGACAGAAAATTTATATTATGTTGCAATGTTTACAAATATACATTGCACTGTTACTATTCCACAGATGGTAATGTGACTTGAGAAAGCAAAACCACTGCAACATGTTAAAAAGAAAAATGGTGTATCAGTGTGCACTTGTAGTGCCACAGCAGGCGTTCGAACTACGTAAGATATCTTTCTCTTGTACAGCAGAGAAATTATTTTCTCATGTACGTCATCTATTGCCGAGCTCGAGCATGTTTACATTTTACACGTGCAAGATGGTGATTTTGTTTATGAATGCGAGTGAAAAAATAATTGCAAGAGTGGAAAAAATTTTTTTTTCTGCCTCATTCTCTTCTTGTACTACAAAAAGTGTGGTGCAGCTTATATACAAGATATTGGTGTGGGTGTATGAGTGTGTGTGTGTGCATGTGTGGGTGTGTGTGCGTGCATGCATATTTATATATGCTTCTCCCTCCCTCCCTCCTTCCCCCGCATTATTACGTCTGCATGGAAAGTAGAGCACAAACTTACAGATCACATACTGCTTAATTTAAAAGTCGTATGCAGGGGAAAATTAGAGAAATTATCAAGACTAATAGAAAATCATTAATTTTACAACAGGTACCAAAGAAAAATAACAAATGGCTTAAGGCCCAAAAATAAGTGAACATGAAACAAGTGGAAGTGGCTAAAAGAGTTATCCCTGCGCAAACGACAAAAAAATTACAGGCGTCATTCCAAAAGAAAGAATTAAAAATGAGGTAAATGAATGATAGTTTATAAAATTACATTTTCAAAGATTTTGTTTGTGCATAATTAGTTATATTAAATATGTCATGAAAAACTAATTAACATTGCATTTCTTTTGTATATGTTGGGCTAAGTATGATTGTGTCCCATTTTACTTGAGAGTTGCAAATCATTTTGACTAGACAAAACCATAGCATACAGAATCTTGAATGGCATACACTGATGTCATTATATTATACCTTTTTTCAGTTGGTGGTAAAAGAAACATCTGTGTGAGAACTGCAACGTTACTGCTTACACCTGAAGTACAAATGGAACTTCTTCCTGCCTTCACTGTAAGTCAACATTATTTTATGCTTGGAAAATTGTTGATCCTACATTCCACTGCTGTTGTATTGTCCATTTCATATAATTTGGGTAAAATCTGACAGACAAAGGGACCAACCTATACACTATGTAAACAGTAATGCTCTCGTTTGTAAAGTATGTATTGTACCTCAGCTGATGAATTGCTGCGGGATGCATGTTGTTAAAGGCTCATTTACATTTGTCACCTTGGATGTTCATCTGGGAAGAATCATCCAAAGTGACAAGTGTAAATTTTTTTACATCCAAAGTGTTGATGCACGATGGCCTTTGTCTAAGGTGGGTCACCATGGTCAATTACAGTTTTGTTCCGTGTCGGTCAGCAACACAAAAACTAATGACGTCAGTCACTAGTACTGATGTACCGTAGCACAGTCAGTGTAGAGGGCAGGGTGCATGACCTGTCTTCTTGGCACAAAGTCGGGTGCTGCTGTCATGACCCGGCAGATGGGTTGACACACAGCAATGGGTTTACCTTGCTGAATGGTGGCCCCGGGTGGCTGCAGACCCAGTTGCGGTGACTGTAGACAGCAGCTGTTGGTTGGACCAGGTCCTGGTGCACTGGTGTTGCTGGTCGAGGTCCTGACTGGGCGGTGGTTGTCGAGCTGGTTACCCTGAACCAGGGGTTGGCGATTCGAAGAGGGATGTCCTCGCCCCTGCGGATGGCTGCTACTGTCGGGTGTGGATACCTGGCTGTCTTGATGAACATCTACCTAAATATTTACAAGCACGTACCCTTCAATGATAAAATTTAAAATACTAATAATAACATACGGACCACCTACAAATTATAAAAAAAAACACACATAACCCAGGCCTGCCGGATTCACGGAATTTAAAGAAATTTCACGGATATTCACTTGTGCACAAAAAAACTGGTTAACAAGATTTATTGAGGGAAGGGATATTTCTTACCTGCCTGTGTATTTACTTATATATACGGAATTGTAGCATATTGCCGCTTAAACAGGCGATTGTTTATTAAATGTGTTTACCGACATGAGTCAATTTAAGAAATAGGCAAACGTTACCAAACAGTCAACAGGTGGACGATCGCTGTAAAATGTAAACACAACATGGCCGCCTACAGACAGGCGAGTAAGCGCTGTGGCATTGCTACCTCACACGCCGTAGCACAAGTGAATAACAAATTAAAAGAGAGGAATTTTTCGTTCTAATCTGGTTTTGTAATTAAATTTGCCTACCATAGCAATTTTAATTAAATAACACTCTAGTCATTTGGAACAGCAATTATCCATGTGTTTATTAAACTACATGTAGTGGTACTGGTAGCAAGCGAGAAAAAAAACACTGCGTAACACAAAACACGCACACACCTTGTTTTTTTTTTAAATTAATTGTGAAAAGTGTTCACGAGCTAAGGTTGAACCGGTTTCCCAATTTACTTTCATTAGCACAGATCTCTTCACACACAAAGATAATCTCAACTATGTAGCAAGATGCATTGCCTTTCGTTTTACACTTAACATTGTGAGTTGTGACTTTAAAAAAAACTTACTTATGATAATGTTTTGCGAAACGACCATGGATTTGGTTAAAATTCACATTAATTTAAAACTCCACAGCAATGTTAATGGGACATGGAATGCAGAGCGATTGACCAGCTGGTGCCATGACTTAAGCAACTAGTACTCTACTGACACACAGCAAAGAATGTCGGACGCTGTTGCTAGATATGTGGAACATTCCACGGCTGCCACATCTACTTTTTCAGTTCGATCACACGTGTTTATACTGTTTACAAACATTAGCTTCTTTGCATGTTGCCGACGGAGAACTTAATATTTTAAAAATATTTTTATACAGCAGTTGGTTTTGCGGGGGGTTGCACAAGGCATTAAAATCACTCAGATTTATAAAAGAACAGTAAGTCAAGTTGATCTTGGATAATGCTTTACTGTTTTTCTTTTGCAAGTCATTAGGTGACCACATTTTGTAAATGTCTGCATTCATGCTGAAATTTTTGCGTGAACAGTATTTTTTTTTGCAATCAGAATTTAACTTGCAAATGCTATTTCCTGTTACAAGTATCTTAAGTCTATTTGTTTTGAGTGTAGGTTTTTCTTGACAATATTTGTTTTGAGTGTAGTTTTTCTTGTTATATCTGATTGAGTGAGTGGAATTTATATTTCAAGGATTTATTTTCATTAGAAACAATATTAATCTTTTATGCTATAAAAAATATGGAGATTTTTGGTGCACTTGTAATTTTTAATTTGCTAAATATGAAATATTTTTATTTGTGTAATCAGGATTTTTTACGATATTGACATTGCATTTTTCAGGATTTTTGAGTGTGTTGTTTAGGATTTAGATTTCAAGAACATTGGCAGCCCGTTTTATAACCCTTCAAACAATAAATAGACTAATTATATAGCCCTTAAAATACAAATAGCACACTGTTAAGTAATATTGAAAATACTTAAAAAGACATACAAACATGTCCTGAAATTATTTACAATTGCAACTTGGAATTTAAAATACTCAACTAAGGCACTGAAAATATTTACAATAATATAATTTATAATAATGTCAATTTTCTTTGCGAAAAACTGTTTTCATACCAGGCACGGGCCTGCACTTATCTTCTTACCTTTCGGGAAGTCTTTATTTACTGGTATACACTTGATGTCCAATGCATCTAGTATAGCACTCACTGTCTTTTTTCTCTTATTTTTGGCACTATTCGAGTAGCATCTGAAACTTTACGTTCTCGTTTATTACGTAGCACTTTTGTCACTAGCTTCTACTGGTATCATTACACTGTAATTACAGTTTGTTTTTGATCACTGGTTTTACTTGTGTAGTGGTTTATGGCTGTTTATTGCATTTATTTATGTTATTCGCTGGTACTAGTGACAGCTGTTAACTGCTGTCTAATTAACGTTTTCACTGGTGAACACTCACGTACTGGGTTCACTGGCTGTGATGAGTTTGAGTCTTTGTTTCCCATGGTCGACCCTGTTTCCTCAAGGCCATGCCCTTGGAGTAAAGCAATGTGAATTGAGAAGTAGGTCACCAGGGAGACTCGTGATAGTGACCAGGTTGAGAGGCGCTGCGGCTGGCTTCTCTCGGGTTGCTTGGCTGTTTGGTTCTTGGTTCATGTACCCGGCAGTGGGCAGCTTGAGGCCACCAGGCACCGTGGGGACAACCTGGAGCCCTCTCTTCTTGGAGGGGCTGCCTTGGGGTGACTGTCAGAGGTCGGGATTCTTGGTGTTCCTCTACCTCGACGGCCAGGTGTTGCACATCCTCCCGAACAGGAGGCAGAGGCTCTTGGGGATCCTCTGCCTCAACAGCATGACTGCTGGGCTCATCTTCCCGTACAGGAGGCTGGACCAGGGTGTCGGCCTCGACGTCAGGACCCGAGTGGCCATCAGAGGGAGCAGTTCTTGTGGTATTCCTCTCTCCTTGGCATGGCGACTGGACTCATCCTCCCATGCGGGCTGATGGGTTCAAGTGTCGGCCTCCACGCCTTCTGTTATAGGGACCTGGGTGGCTGTAAGAGGTAGAGAGGTAGCAGTTCTTGTGGTGTTCCTACCTCACGCTTTCCCCGATGTCTTGTAGCGTTTCTTTGGCTCCGGGGTGTCCAGCATGTGGGTGGTTGTTGTGGTGGCGGCAGAGATCTGTTCTCAGATTTGCTGGTATTCAGGGGGTTTATTCTAAGTTATTCATTTTGTTTCATTTCAACAAAAATGTTGTGATTACTCAAATTTTCATTTACTAATTAAAGGAGCTAGTCTAAGCGCATTCTAGTGTTTGCTTGACATCACTATGTTCGTTAAGAAACTCAAAATGAAAACGAAGCCCTTCAGGCCTTCATTACCAAGTTTTGTTAATAAAACTTGGCATGTGTGTGTAACAGATTGTATTTTGGGACTGTGAAAGAAGAGAATCATGAAGTAATGTGCCTTCATGCATTACAGGGACATAAAAATATATTTTAGGAAAAAATATTTTAAAAGCACCAAATATCCTTTCTATTTTAATTTGGGAAATATCTAAGCAGCAGTGTAGGCTAGCTATTGTGAGGGAATTTATTAGATTATTACAGTTGTTTATAATTAAATAAGTGATTTATTAAAAAAATTTGGATAAACAATGTGGTTCTTTAACTAAATGATAGGTAGCATTAAACTGTAAATAATTCTTTGTGGTTTACAACCAAAATACTTTCTCTGAAAATAATTATTGAGTTAAATTTAATATATGTTGTTAATACAATTGACAAGAAACAAGACAGCATCTAGTTTGTTGTCCATAGCTTTTTTTGTAATATGGGTACTATAAATAATGGAGGAAACTGCTTGTTCGTAAATAGCTGGCAGCCAAACAGCAAAATGATCAATGTGAAAAATCTTAGGGCATGTAACAACCAAAGTTCTGTCTGCTCTCTATTATCGGCATACATGCAAGTCTATTTCAACTCAGTGCATAATGAAAATAAAGCATATGTGTAATACATCACACGTCCAGCCAAGTTACAAACTAGTACGATATTGTCAGCAAATTTGACACACTTGATGAACAGAATATACCTTTTTCTTATAACATATTATGTATTTAATACTAATATTTAAAACACGCCAAAAGCAAACAAAATATTTCAAGCGCTTTACTGCTTTGGTTTATTAATCTTTTCGATCTTAATTATTCATAATTTACAAACAGTCACATAAAATAGTTAGATTTCATGTGCATTGTTTTGCCACCCTGCATTTGCTAACAAAAATCCGAACATTGACGAAGTCTCAGAGGGCTGTAACGAATTATGACTTCAAATACCAAATTGGCTTTCTCAAAGATTTTCTTCGTTTCGAGAGGTTTTTAAATGAGACGAGTACGAAAAATTAACGAATAACTTAAAATAAGCCCCCAGATCTTCCAAGATGTCCCTGGTTGGCCGGTGCATGACCAAAGAACATCCCTGAGCTCATACCTTTGGGGTTATTACTGAATGAGATGCTGGATATCTGGGTCCTGTTGGTGAAATGTGGTTGGTTCTCTGCTGAGCTGCAACTCCCAACTCCAATAGTCGGATGTGGTCTTCGGGGCTTTGATTAGGGACTGGAGGAGGGGTCATCTTCACCCACTCTTCCTCTTTGGTTCCCCGCCGAGATCCGGCTGGTGTAACAGTGCATTGGGTAGATCATTGCTTTTGCCTGGGCAGAGTTGTACCTCAAAATCAAATTCCATGAGGAACATTTCCCACTGCCCAAGCTTAGCCTTGGGGTTTACAGGATTTGCGCAGTCATTGGAGGGCTTTGCTATTTGTGCGAAGTATATAAGTGCTTGCCGTCCATGTGATAGCAGTACTGTGTATTGCCCATTTATAGCAAGATACGCTTGTTCATTTATGTGGTAATGCTGCTCTGTTGTGTTCAATTGCGTGCTTGCATATGCTATCACGTGCGGCTGACCAGCAGCATTTTCTTGATACAGAGCTGTGCTTAGCTTGTCCTGGCATGCATCCGTCTGTAAAATGAGTGGGTTCTCCCCCTGTGCTCGGTGGAGTTGAGAGATGCTGGTGAAGCTTTTCTTGAGTGCTAGGAAGACGTTCTGATATTCGTCTGTCCATCGCCAACGAGTATCCTTCTCTAGGAGGTGGTGAAGGGGGGTCATCTAGAGAGCGATGTTGGGCAAAAAGTTGTGTCACCTGTTGCATAGGCAGATGAAGCAATGCAACTGCTTCTTATTGGTGGGTTTCTCTGCCTCTTGGTTGGCCCTTATCGAGTTGATTTGTAGATAATTACCTTTGGGCATGATGACGTGACCAAGATAATCTATGGATGTATTGTTAAAGTGACTCTTGGACAACCTGCAGGTAAGGCTGTGTAACTCGTGCCTCTCCAAAACTCGCTGGAGGTGGCTGCAGTGTTCATACCATGTTTTGGAGTATATGATGATATCATTCAAATGCGCAAAACAAAACTGCCCTACAAATCCAGTCAGCACCTCAGCCGACATGAGCCTCTGGAAGGTGGCTGGGTCTTTCTTCAGCCCAAATGACATCATTCTGAATGGAAGTGTTTCGCCTTCCGGAGTTATGAATCCTGTATACTTCAGGCTGTTGGGGTGGATCGCGATCTGCCAGTACCTTGACTGCATGTCAAGAGTAGTTAAGATCACAGCTTCCGCTATATCTCTGAGAGTATTATTTGGATTTATGGCAGGAGGGGCGATCGGGTGTGTTCCGTCGTTGAGGTCTTTGTAATTGGTATAAAACCGTAACTGTTCATCCTTCTTTGGAACAAGAACAACTCTTGAGTTGTAGGGCGAGTTGATAGGCTCCACGAGCCCCTGCTCCTTCATCTCCTGCACTTGTGACATGATTGTCACCTCCTGGCGGACACTTTAGGTTCTGTTGTATGCTGGAACATCTGAGGTTGGCCAGATTTCATGTCGGAGCTACATATCTGGTGTGACGATTCTGTTTGGCTAAAGACACCGATGTGGTCATCACGTATTTGCCTGAGTTCAGCAAACTTATGTGCGTCTTAAGTGGTGGTGTATATATAGTTGGGATTTATGGGAGATGGGATAACAGCTTCGGGGCTCTGTTCCCAATTGATGGAAATTCTGTTCTTATCCCCGACATACACTCGCTGATTTCCATGGTCCATCACACATTGTTGTTGGCTTAACCAGGATTGTTCCAGAATCACTGCTACGGTGATATCTGGGGACACCGCGAATTCTGCCAGGTGTGTGTGATGGTAGATACCCACGGTTAGAGTTGTATGTCCATCGACCTTCAGGTTCTGATAGTGCTGTGCCATTCTAACAAGGTGAGTTGTGGGCGGAGTGTTACCCTATGTTCCGAAGCTAACACATCACTTCGGACGAAGTTGCCTGTGGCTGCGGAGTCAAGTAGGGCGAGATATTTGTTCCCGTTTATCTCCACTTCAATAGGTGGTTCACTCTCCTTGTTGAATTCGGTTAGTCTCTGGAGGTGGATGGGTTCTTGGTTACTGGCAGTGGATGCCCTGCTTGCACCCTGGCTGCAGCGTTTCCCGCCTGGTTGGGTTCCGTAATCTCCATTGTGCGCCACAGTGTGTCTGGCACCCGTATGTTATTCCCTTCCCCTCTTCACTCCGGCAGTCCTTGTGAAAGTGCTGGCCTGGGCAGAACCAACACTGATGGAGCGCTGTGGCGAGGTGAAGGAGTGGGAAAGTATTGACTTTGCACTCAGGTGGCTTATCTTGATCAATTTTCTTACTAGTATGTGGTGTCTAGCAAGGTCTGTGGCTTATAATTCCATTCAATTTATTTCGCCCTTTCCACAAGTGTGTCTACAGTGTGCAGTTTCGGAAACGGCAAGAGGTTATGTAGTTTTGGTAGAAGTATGCGTGTTATGTGGTACACACAGCTCTCCTCTCTTTCATCTGGATAGATTTTTTATACACTTGCACCTTGTGACATAAAGATCTCGGCATTTTCTTCACTGGCTTGGGTTCGGCTGTGAAATTCCGTGGTCAGGCGTGCTATGACTTCCTCACCAGTGAATTGTGAGGCGAGGCGAGAACACAGCTGCCCCCATTCTGTGACCAGTTCCCGTACCTAACCCACCATTCAACAGCCTTCCCTTTGAGTTGTCTTTGGGTCCTGCCTACCCATTGTTTGAGTGGTATTTCGTGTTCGCAGAATTCCCTTTCGCATTCTTTCATGAATACTGTTGGGTCTTTGGTGGTCTTCCTCCAAACTCTGGCAGTTGGAGTTAAGTGCTGTCCTGGGCTGTTACAGGACTCTGGCGAGGGTCAGAATTCTGTTGTTCGTAGTCTTCGGCATGTTTACAAACCTTGCATTGATACATTAGACCCAGTCTCGTGATGCGTTCATCGAGCCAGCCAATGCAGGCTTGATGGACGTTTTATACACAGACAACACAACATATTGTGTTGATCCCCTGCCCGGTGCATGTTAGCCAGCTACAGTAGGCAGTGTGGCGAATGCAGCACTCGTCTCACTGGTATTTCAACCCGTCTGTGTAACAAGGCTCATTCGCCCACCCCAAGAATGGGTAATGGAAGCGGTTGTAGCAATTCACACATACAATCACCGCCCTGTTTGAGTTGTAATTGAGACTCCTGGCTAGGTCAGTAGATCTTGGGGTCGTATTGGCTGACCTTGTTCTGCTTCCTAGTCTAAACTATTGAAACTATGGCCACATGTTGGATGCCACGAAAACCCTTGATGCACAACAGCCTTTGGCTGAGGTAGTTTGCTGTGGTCAATTACAGTTTTGTTCAGTGTCTGACACGAAAACTGATGATATCAGTCATTAGTAGTGGTGTACTGGATCATGGCCGGTGTAGAGGGCAGAGCGTGTGGTCCATCTTCTCGGTACGAAGTCGTGTGCTGCTGTTACGGCCCTGCGGATGGGTTGGCACACTGCAACTGGTTTACCTTGCTGGATGGTGGCTCAGGGTGGCTGCAGATCCAGCTGCAGTGACTGTAGACAACGACTGTTGGTTGGACCGGGAGCCGGTGCTCTGGTGTTGCTGGTCAAGGCCCCAGGTTGGGCAGTGGTTGTTGAGCTGGTTACCCCCAAACCAGGTGTTGGCGATTCCAAGAGGGATGTCCTCGCCACTGCAGATGGCTGTTTCTATCGGGTGTGGATACCCGGCTGTCTTGATGAATGCTGGAAATAAGTATTGGGGGAGCTGGGAGGTGAGGCCTCTCCAACTGACGAGCAGCATGAGCTCATTCCTTTGGGGTTATGCTGTGAAATGCAGTTTTAGTGGGGTTACAACTCTGCTTAGCTTTGGAGGTGGTGGCTGCCTTTCGTACCTTCCGCTGAGCCTCATTCCTCCGAGTATATGGCATACGGGAAGGAAAAACTACCGGCCTCAACAAAGGGAAGCAGGCGACAATGGTCCCTAGCTATGTGTACTTCCAAGGCCAAAGCTGAACAGGCAAGAGTCATCCCCGGTGCTTCTTAGTCCGGCACAGTTCAGTTTGGTGGACAGAGTATAAGTTGGCCTGGCTGACTAGCCAACTTAGGGATGTCTTACAAGTGGTGGTGGCTCTACCTTACTGTACACCTGGTGCACAGTACGAGTGGCTGTCTAATGGGTGTGTTGTTGACGTACGTGCATCCCAGTGAAAGGAGTTCTTGGTCCTACGCTTTGGTTCTTACTGGTTGAGGTAAATTTCGGGTCTCCTGTTTCACTCTGACAGATGTGGTGTCTACATAGGACTAACACAATTACCCTATGAAATGAGTACTCGGAAGTAAGGGGGGATATATATATATATATATTCTCTAAAGAATTATATACGGTAGCTTGTACTACCTTCTAATTATTCCAGAGTTGAACGGAAGTTAGTCTATGTGTATCCAGGTGAAGGAGACCTGGTCTTTAACTGAACAAGGCGATCTGGCTAGGTAGCTATGAAAATAACTGGCCCTAACTAATTCTAACCAGTGTCCAGAAGGGACTGTTTAGGACCACTACCAGAGGGGGTAGTGGTAAGCAATTGCAGTTACCAGCAGGTAAGGCGAGAGTTGGTGTGTCCAGAAGGGACCTTCGAGGACCACTATTTGAGAGTGTAGTGGTGGTGCCAACACTGCCAGAGGGGACAGTGCGGTTGTAGTTACCAGAGGGGGTAAGACAAATGTGGACACAGTTCACTGCGGTGGATGGAGTTAGACTCGCTGAGTTAGACTGGGTCTTTGGGCACGGACTTTTATTCTCCTTGTCTGGGGGCCTTGTGGGCCACGCGGAGAGATGGGGTAGCAAGTGCCTCCCTTCGAGCGAAGCTGTTTGCTGGAGTCGTCTACTGCTGCTGCTAGTGTCATCCCTTGTTGAGCTGTAGAACTACGTGACCTTGGGTGGCGGCCACTTGGCTGATAGTATAATCTTACTTTGGAGAGGTTGATGTAACGTCTAACTGAGAGTGAACAGAAGTGAACAATAAAAGCTAGTTCATCATGTCTGTAATAAAGCTCCTTGTTGCAAGGGCATATCCTATAGGCACATGAACAGCCTCCAGTACTGCTTTAACCCCACCTTGATTGAAGTGTAAACATGTTCAGATGAGGCGAAGTCCAGTGTGTGGTATAGTCAGGAAATGTGTCACGCGTTAGTGTACATCAAAGATGGATGAAATAAGTTGACTCCCTTCCTACTTTTAATGAAAGCACTGTCCTTCAAATGGATGTTTCATTCAGAGTGAATGTGCAGTGACAAATGTAAACAGTCTCGCTCATTGTTAGTGTTTCACAGCCCTCCATTTTGTGTACTGTATCATATTAATTTTGTATTGCAATGTCATTAAAGTGGTGAGCCGCCCTCTATCCCAGTGGGTTTCGGGTTCCTCAACAATACCTCACTACATTATTTAAACCCAAAACCCACTCCAACACCTCGAGGTTGTCAGGAAGCTCGTGTTATTAAAAATAAAATTACTTTGGATCCTGACCCAATTAGAAAGTCTCACCATCAGCCTTAAGTACGTATTAATAAAACAACACTCCTTAATATTATTCTCACGCCACAATTTCAGAGGAACAACCAGCTACTACAAATATGCACACCAAAATTTTGTTTCAATTCCAGTGGTGTTTTATTCAATGAATATTTGCTGCTTTCCATTACACACCATATAGATATGTATAAAAGATTATATGGGCTGCAATGCCTTACACTAAAATTGTGAGCAAAATTTAAAAGATATATGAAATGAATAACATATCACGCTCAAGTAAAATATGTATAAAAGTTACACCGGCCCAAGTAGTATATTACCATGATATTTAAAGTACAGTTTCACAATAAATGGAGGAATTACAGCTCTGCATGCGTGACAAAATGTAGTAAAATAATTCAAACACTGGAACTGCTTCTTGGTAAAGAGTCGTAACTGCCCACACACCTCGGACATGCCAAAAATCATCTACTCGTACCTGCTTTCAAAAATGAAGGAAGCTTAGGAAACTGGCGCACCACACCAGCGTAAATACTAGGGCCCTGCCCCAGCATGAGCACAGTTCATCCGCAGTTCGTCGGCTGTGACGTACCAACCCAGCAGAAACAGCGGACCGAGTTCTGCGTTTCTGCACACCGTGTCGCTCAAACACTTGCTTCAAGAAATGGCACTCACTTTTCTACATATAGTTAGCAGCATTCATAAATCAAGCACAGGTTTATTTCTTACACTTGTAGATTGCCCAACAAACAAGGTACCACGGGAAATATTTCACGAGTGCTGAGGTGGTGGACTTGAAAGATGAAAAGCTACAGTTAAAATACTGTGATATTTTCTGCATACTTGATACACTGTCCGCTTACAGTAATAATTAACGATCTCACATACATATTGTTATAAAACAATCACCTAACCACAGACTGCCACAACTCAAGAACACACTTCTCGCCACCGCGTTTAACCGATAATGCGCCGGGGCAGCGCAACATTGCTGACTCCCGCTTACATACGTCCAATCTCACCGGACCTCGGGTAACGAATGAATCCTCGCTGCTACACCAGTACCGCATGCCACACACGGCCTACCGCACACCTAGCGGCAATTACTCTAGCAATATTTGAAATATTACCATTACATGGTATAAAGAATTCATAATAACCTAAGCTAAATGAATTAATATAGTAAAATATTCATAAAAACATCATTAATAAATATTCAATAATACCATATAATGCAATAACAAATGATAGGCTGGCCTATTAAAAACAGAAATATAATAAAAGATCTTCACCAAGCGCTAGTAAATCAAGTTAGTGCCAACCTCAAGAAATTTACACCAGGCATAAAAAAACCCTGTGACTACTGGGGCAGCACACCACATCACAGTATCTAAAACTACATCAAAGACCCACTGACCAACTATCTGCAGACAGACTTGCAATTACCACACCAATTCAGCAACCAGTATGTCAACAAATAGCACAATACATGAAAAAGTTATTAGCGCCCACAGATAAAAGAATTAGAAAATAGTAAGAACAGATAAAGGCTAGAGGAAAAAATTCACTTCTGTACACAGCTAAGAATCTCAACATATGTTAGAAAATAAACACATCCCAGTTCTTATTCCAAATAACACTCAGAGCGGCCTCATACACATCACATTAATCTTGGCTTTCCTCTAAACCACAGTACTTTTTAATTTGTGAGAGGAGAGCTTCCTTTATTACATAATCATTTGCTGGATCACCCAACAATACTGTTGAAATGTAAAATCTTAAAAGGCTCATGGTAAGTCATAGCTAACTTGGCCGAAAAATGATCCATCTTCTTACTTTGGACATAGTGGCTGCAAACAACTAATTCACGAACTTGAAAAGTGTTCTTCAACCTTTCATTATTATATCTTTTTGCTATTGTCTTTCTGGCCTTCTCTAGATTTAAACAAGTATCATTCCAAATATCCTCAAGTTCCTTACTATTAATCTCCATTGCCTCTGGGGGGATACCCAGGCAACGAGTACTACTAACCACTACTAGGTGGCACCACTAGTATGTTTCGTCGTTTGTCTTCCATTCTCCCAGCCGACTGGTGACGTCATGCCAGAGAGTCCGCTCTGCGACCACTCCTCACCCTCAAGACGCCAGCCAGTGAGCGCCGAGGCAGCTTACCCGGGCAGTATTGTTTTTTGGCCAATATATGAAGAATGCTCTGGATTACTGACCTAGTGCAACTCTGCGTGTGTTGAACCTTCGAGATGGCTAGGGTTAAACTATAAAAATTGTGTTAGACCTCTGAGCTGGCAGTTTTGAGTTGAAGTAGCTGAATGGATGACGGCAGTTTTGAGTTGAAGTAGCTGAATGGATGAGTTGAAGTAGCTGAATGGATGTCAACATTTTGAAGGACATGGCTGGAACCTGGCCTATTGGATCAAATGCATGAGTGAAAGACATTATAACTGATTGAAACAGATAGACTGAACAGATGCTAATAATGGGTATGAGTTGATTGACTGTAATCAAGAGAGACATTAAGAATAACATTAATTAAAGTTGAAATAAACATTCCAATACTACGCTCACTGTTAAATATAAAGAGTAGAAGTGGAGGCAGCTAATTGATGTTGTACATAGTAGCCGAGTGAATAAATTACAAATCATTTATTATTATTATTATGTTCTTTCTTTCTTCTTCTTCCCCCTACGAACTCAGATATGCTCCGCAGCCGTCTTCAGCTTGTAACAATATGCTAGGTAGTCAGTACTAGTTTTCAGTTGTTGTCACAGTGCTATATACTGGCCCAGCCCCCGGTAGCCTAGAAACAGGTCATTTCTACCCGGAGTGCGTAGCTTAGCTTCCTGTTAAGCTCTTGACAAATGCAGGAGGGAGTACGTCACCACATGTTTACTTCCCATAGTACGGAATAAACATTGGTTGAAACTTATCCTTGAGTACCACGTTCTTGTAGACGTTGCATCTTTCCCAGTTGACCTCGCCCTTGAGTGAAATGCAGGTGATCCCGGGAACTGTATTCATTCAAGCCAAAAAATGTCTAGCTTACCCACAAGCACCAGCTCGGCCAGCCTTCCCACATACCCTGGTAGGTGGAACAGCAGAGCCTTCACAGGTGCACGGTTTTTGACCAGCTTGTTGGTTTGGTGTTTATTCTTTCTGCCGCACCTTGTGTCGGAGGAGATGTTCCTTAGACTGGAAAGACACGGTCAGAACCCACACCTATGCATAGGGACTGCAGACAGTGAGGCCTAATTTTCTCTACTCACTGCGCCTTTGTGCCGAGCACTGAGATTGGGTATCTGCTCATCGGCAGCCACTTACGTGGTTCTCCACCATAGTGTGATACAAGTCTGCCTTTTGCCTCACGAATGTGACAATGTTGGTGACTGCAGATGCCTTACTCCAGACGCCGTGGTCTGAAGGAGAAGGTCAAATGTGTTTATTTCCTCTGGCTGTTTGCAAGAGCTGACTCCTGCCCTTGTTTCCGCGATAAGACAGCTCAATCCCAAGGATCAAGCTCAAGCCCTACGATGCCTACTCATTCCAGTTACACCAGAAATACCATGAGACCTATTCCAGCCACCCACTCGCCTGAGTCAAGTAGTTCACCCCTGGCTCGTGGAATTCATGAGTCAACCAGAACAATGGTCAACAGCGTCCATAGCATATCTTATGCCTTTTGCTCTCCCCAGCAACACGAACCACATCTCTCAACCAACAAACTCAAACCTCAGGAACATCAACACATTCAGTCGTTCCGCCAGAACCACGAACTAGCACTAGCAATCTTAGTAGTCCAGGTATAATGCCCAAGGTCCAGAGCCTGAAATGCAAGATTATTTTGGCAGAACCAGACTTTATGCCCTGCCGAAAAGCTACCAGGTCAATAATCTACACAAGGAAAGCACGGCCCCATGTAGAGATTAACTGCACATACGAACCCTCCAGATTAAGGGTTTGCCTGACTTAGCACCCAAACAAATACTCTCCCACTTACACTTGATGTACACTTAGTCAACAGGGCATCACGCATCACATTGCAGGATTTTATCCAAAATTCCGTACTATTCTGACGCGTGCCGCTTCCACCATTATATTATAAATGACTACAGCTCATCCACGTGCTTCTGCCAACCACAGGAACCAACTACAAGATGTCTAACAAGAAGTGTTTCGCCCGATACATGGAAGATACTTGGTCTCCCAGACTGTTCCTGCCTTGCCCTTATCCTACTACTAAGTGTGTGTACACACGTGAAGGAGCAAACCAAGTACGACGTGATATGAATGTGTAGAGAGTAGGTTCAACACAAACACACTTCGGAATCACGAAACGAAAGATATTTGAAGCTGCCGCGTAGCGCGCCAGCCTCCCCTGACGCACCCGGCAAACAGAGTGTCGCCACACCACTGAAGATAGCAGAGCGCCTGCAGCAATATCACAAACGCGAGAGGGTAGTTCTCCCACCCCGCGCACTCCAGGCAGACGTCACACCTCCCACTCCGGGCTCGCCAGGCACTCCCGAGGAAATGACGTATAAGGAAGTGCTCAGCCGAGCTCAGGAGTTCTGGTCTCCAGTAACTCGCTTCAACACTTCTTGTTCTAGGGCTCTCTACTGACCATTAGGCCCTCACAGAGCTCTCCAAGAGCTTCCAGTTCTCCAGTGGCTGCCGCCACTACTACCACCAGAGCTTCTACCACTTCTTCATTGTCACCAGAAGCTTCACCAATCTGAAAACATTGACCACGATTGTACACTTGCAGTTGTCGAGACTTCCTGGTCCTTCAGCTACCACTGTTTGCTGGTAGTGGCTCTTCACTTAAAGTTAGGGCCTCTTCTAGGCAAACCCTGTTAGAGTTAGTGCGACAGTAAGTTATATTTTTCCCTTATACTTCAGTAGCCTAGGAGTGTATCACCTTCACCCATTAGAGCGTACAATAAGGTATTTCTGCAGCACAGGTTTATTGATAGTGTGTACGAGGCACCTAGGTATTTATTGTTAAATAAATACCTAACCTCAAAGTATCTCCGAGTTCTTTTCTTAGTACTGTGTCTTTTTCTATCAGTGTTGTCCGACGAGGGTAAGCAATCTGCAAGAGTTATTTAGATAAAAGTCAGTCCGCCTTCAGGGGCCTGTCATTAAAACCCACATCTCATCTTTCGATGGCCACCCATTCTGTTTACTTCGGTGTACAGAACGGTAGAGCCCCAACCATTAGGTACAACCCACATAGGCGGGACAGCCAACCCCAACTGTATCTCTCACCGGAGCGCCTAGCCAAGGTGGTGGTAGAGATATCTGTGGGGATTGGAGGCCCTACGTTTGTAGTCACACCCGGCATTGGCAGGAAGGCAGTCTACGACCCACGACTCCAGGTGTTTGCACTGCTAGGTAGTCAGGGAGCGCACTGCTAGCCATTGTCGGCATTACACCATATTAATTAGATATCATTGATTGCTCGCCAACAACTGGACATCTGATATACCACCAGTCTATGCCGTTCCGTGACTGTCACGGAACTCAAAGAGCTATTAAGAAAGCGGAGTTCAGTGCTGCCAAGCAGGCCTGTGCAAGGAATCTCGTCTCGCCAGGAGTCGACACTCCTCGGGGGCAGGCCCAAGCCGTCCGTCGTGCGGCAAGACCAGTCTCGCCCGTGGGAGCGTATACCTTCCCATCGAACTGGGTAAGGACTGGATACAATATACATCCGGTGGTTTGAGCCCTCATCAGTGGAAGTGACACCCGGATTGGGAGAGCCAACCCGCACATCGGCAGCTGGGCCGCACCGACTGGAACCGACGCCACCATACAGAGCACTACCACAAGCCGACTACTACCTCATCCAGCAGAACCCAGGACACCAGCTGCGCCACCACATCCACAGTAACACCATCAACCAAGAACACCCCGCTGAGCTCTGGTAAGTCAGCCTTGCCCCAGAGGGCCCCTGTTGTGGTAAGACAGGTGGCCAGGCCAAGCATAACAGAGTTTATTCCTAGCAGTCAGCCAACCATGCCGACGCTAGTGTCGAGCAGGAAGTAACCAGTAACGAAGCGCGACTGATCTAGCACACACAAAAATTCCTTGTCCATCTAGTTAAAGCATCACATGTCAATTCATAAAATATTAAATGTTTTCTAAATTGACACCTCACATAACAGTACTCTACATTTCAGTGTTTTTCAAAGTTATTGATTAGCACCAGCCATAGATGTAAAAACATCATGCGTAGTGCACCTTCGTGGCCCTGACTCAAATGTGTGGAGAACCATGTACATCAGGAATAAACATTTAGTTCACTCAGCTCTTGGTTACTTATAGACTGTTCACGGTAAAGTGAGCACTTTTGATGCCCTAGTTACTTTTTCCTTTCAGCCATATTTAATATTTTAACCACCCTTTTTAAATAAATGTTAGCATGTAAGTAATAAACACAGTGTGTATATTTCATATCACTTGGAAGTTAACATCTGAAGCCAACATAAAATATATTTATTGACTATTATTCCAAATGGGATGGCTTTTAAAAGTGTTCACTTTACCATGAATAGCCTATAACAATCGAATGGCTTGATATTTCTGAGGGCTGAGTGGTGTGTTCCAGAGAGCAGTTCGATTATGTCTAGTTACAGCGTGGGTAGAGACAATACTAGACTCGGGATTAAGTTTGCACTACTAATGGCATGAAGGAGGGTAAACCTGTATTACTAAGACTTCCTCATAGATGCAAGATCACAACCATGTAGGGGTTTCAACAAATGGTTAAAACTTCATGAGCAGAAGACGTACAACATTGTTGGATAAGAAAGTAAAGGCTCTCAATTTTGGTGAAAGTGTGTGTCCATGGAAAATTGCTAGTGAATAGTTGGCTAAAGTAATATGGTGGTGTAAGGAGAACTCTCTTGCTCATTCACTTGGTGGGTCACAGAGGACTTCCTTGGTGAATTCAAAATCCTGTGTAAATTTAAGTTGTTAGCCGCCGAACATAAGAATGGGATTTTTTATGCTGTTGAAATTGGTTAATTCAAAATGTAGTATAATATTTCATTTCAAAGTAAAATTTCCCCAAAGTGTACATAAAATACAGATCATTTATAAGCACTGCAGTGATTCTATTCTGACTGTACAACAAAACAAGTATAGCAGAATCCCACCGTAGCAAGCACAGCAGCTGCAAGAACACTGGTATAACGAGGTCTTTTTGAGGAACCGTCAAAAAATCACAAAAATATTCCATGAAAAACTGTAATTTTACGAGTTGAAACATGTACTGTGAGACTTGTGACCATGTGAAGCAAGCTTGCGGCAGGAGTCGTGACCGTGTGAAGCATGCTTTTGTTATCTGTCTGCCAAATACAGCTACATATTAACAGATTTTCGCCAGATTTTTTTCCATACTGTGGCATACCAATTAAAGATAGGGACACATCTACTACTACATTTTATTGCTGTGCTATAACGAATGTAATTTAAATCCATTTTTAGAAAGTTTTCTTGAATTTTTGCTGGTTTTGAGTAAGTCTCGCACTATGCAGGTTTTGTTAGTTAAAAACGTATAATTTTCCAGTGAATACTGTATTTACTGGCATAATTCTTGCACTGGTACAATTCATGCACCCAAATTTTATGGTGCTGAATTAGGGGAAAGAATTTTCCTTTCATATTTCATGCAGCATGTTTCTCTCAACGAGGCATGTAATGCTAATGGGCGCACACTTTGTTCGACCGGGCCAGGTCGCTAACACTTCAAGTTCACTGGTCCTGTTATCAATTTCTGGCTTCCGTGCCCGCACTGCAAACTATAAAGAAAATCAGTCACTGAGTTTATTTATATGCAAGTGGTTTTTTTAATCCGAAGGGAATAGTTTACATTTATATTAATTTTTGTTTAGTACGAATGCATAATGGGTAAATATATCAGTCAAATTGCTGCATTTAAACTTCAGGTAGTTGCGTGTGCAGAGGAACACAGAATAGAGAAGCGGACCGAAAATACACTGTTTCTGAGTTTAACGTGCATGTCATGTTTTCCCAATACTGGACCGCTGTTACGATGTGAACTGGACCTGTAACAACGGCAGTGGCGGCCGGCCGGCGCTGGCCACCTGCCGCCCGCCAGAATAATCGTGTAGCGACTGACCAACAGCGGCAATCTGCCATGTCTGGCCGCACTGCAAGGATCTATGCGCTCGCCCAGCTACATGCATACGGCTATGTTTTTGCTGCTAGTCCCAGCACACGAGTGATGTAATTTTTAATATGTATCTTCATATCTATTATCAATAAATAAATTGCTGTGTTTTTAAAAAAATGTATCCCTCCACAGTTGATGAGGGATTACTTACAGTAGACCCCATTTTAATGTTTACATGCATGTGTCTTGGAGATTTCTTGCATTATTGACGCACCCTAATTTTTGGCACTAAAATTCTGAAAGAAAGGTGCCAGAATTATGCATACGGAGCTGTGACAGGTGAGTTATCGCTTGCAGGGCAGTGCTTCAGTGTCCAAGTAAGCGTTAGCGGGAAATGCTGCTTAGGTCGGGCAACTTATTGTGGTACAATGCTGCGTAGGCCGGGCAACTGATTGTAGGCTGAGTGGCTATACTTGCGTGGCGCGGTCAGATTTTAAGCTTATTTTCACACAATCAGTTATCATATAACAGGATATTTTTACGCTATGGTGGTTCGAACACAATTTGAAAGCAATTTTAGGACAATTTTTAAGTAGAAAGCCCTACTGGGGATCAAAATTGGTCTAATTCGGCGACAGCAAGGATACACTTATAGCGAGGATCGAACCTGGAACCATGACATTTCGCTATAACGAGACACTACTGTATTGCAAGCAGCTGCCTTGCATATGTGCTCAGGACGCAGCAGGTAGCCGGCTGCACAGAACAAACAATAGTTATCACCCTCTCGTCCTATCCACAGACAAAGAATCCCTGCGGTCTGCCCCTTTTTTGCCTCATTTATCCCTCTCACTCTTTTTTTTAACTCAAACTTCATGTTTATGGGAGAAGCGAAAGAAGAGAGGTACAGAAGTTTGTGTCAAAACTATATTTTCATGTGGTGCTTCAATTTTTATTTTTGTTTTTTTTTTATATTTGAAATGAGTGGAAGTAAGAGAAAGTGCAATGCAAAGACTACTTCAGAAAAATTAAGAATGCTGTATTATACTTGTGTATAGCGGGCCTTCATGCCCCTATAGTGTGCATCAAAAATTTGTTGTGTCCTGTTGAATAAGCATGGAAGAAAATGTATTTAAGCGAGTTTGGATTTTGCAGCTTCAAGTCAAGTTCTATGGAACTCGAGTCAAGTCAAGCTGAATTCAGTATAAAATTTTCCAAATAAAATCGAGTTTGCGCCATGAATGTAAATGGGTATAAGGCATTGTCCACATGATGAAATGCATATCCACAATTACAATGTCCGAAGCTAACCTTTCTGACACTATCAATAGAGTGCACTAAAATTGCAGAGCCAATAAATCATATGAGATTACTCACAAGTATTCATATTTATAGCTTTATTTGGTTTTTTAATTAATAATTGTGCAAGTAATTTTTTTTTTTTTTTTTTAATTTATGTGGATTTTTTGTTTAGTCAGTAAATTTTTGGGTTTTGATTTATCAAAGTTTTGTTTTCATAGCTACCAGATTGATGATTACGCCTTTGTAAATGTAGTGTTTTTGTTTTTTTTAATCTCGTGCTTTGCTATAAATACGGTATTATTTACTTATACTATTTGTGTGAGATAAAATGTAAACAAAACAAACTAAATGAGACCCGTCTGCTTGCATCCGTGGATGAAAGTTGAAGTTGATGAATGATCTTCGGACACAGGACCCTGGGATCACGTGCTATGACGTCAAGAGGTCACATGCACCAGTCAGCAGTTAGGCATCTGCAGAAGCTCTGTGGACCAGCTATTGTGGATAAGGCCTAGTGCCCGCCCTCTTACAGTCTCAATATTCCAAGAAAAAAGTTTCTGACTATTTTCTACCAATAAGAAAAATGCTTTGCCTGGTTACGTGATACACAGTGCTTCTGTTTTCCCACCAGCACTGCAGTAGGAATGGTAATGTCAGCCGTGTGATGGTAATAGGAAAAAAGTAAAGTAATTGTTATAAGTTGTGGAGTGGGAGGAGAGCTTCCATGGTGGTCCATCAGTATGCCTCTGGCTGAGTGGATAAGCAGTCCACATTTTCAATTTTTAATAGTTTTTTATTTTTATACGCTTTATGCACATTTCTGCGAAATGTGTGATGTTTCGTGAGGTAAAGAAGCCTTTCGTATTAAAAAAGTTTTATGATTGTATGTATTTGTGATGTGCTGAGATTCTACCTATCATCATTTACAGTTTCCAGCTGTGTCAGCAGTTCACCTAGTGCCACACAGCCAACAAGTGGAAGTGCTTTGCCAGGTGGCAAAATGGCATAAGTAGCAAATATAATTCCCGCCCATTTCAGGATGCTGATAAAAAAAAATGAGGGGTTTTTTTTTTTTGTATATCACCAGTACTTTTAACTTCTTGAGGTCACTAACAATAAATTTCTGAATATACGTGTACTGACACCTTGTATGGCGTCCGTGTTTGTTCACTTTCATTTGTCTTTGTAATCATGGCAGTTGTGGTGATGTAAGGTTGCACTGTCATCTTCTGTCCAGGATTTAGTATGCTTCCATCAGTGTCTAAATGGAATGTTTAAGCTGACGTGTGCCGCTCTGATGTATTATTGCAAATGATTACGACTCGTCTCTTATGATGCCAGTATACTACATTCAAGTGAGAGTCGAACCCCGCCAACTTGTACACGGACGTTGCAAAGTGCCACAACCCTGGAGGGCGCCTCCGAACACTTGGATACTAGGGTTGCGCAAGCCAGCGGCACGTCGCCCTCCCCTCCCCCGTGCTAAGAGCCTACAAGCCTCAGCTGCCTCGGGGCACAGCCGAGCGCCACCGAACACACGCAAAGCGAAGAGACAGATGGAGGGTAGCTATCCCCCACTCTGGCCTCGCGCTAGAGGGGCGTCACACTACTCCACGTGGCCCGCCGTTGCACCTGTTGTTTGAACTATATAAGTCAGTGCGCGGCCGGGCTTGGGAGTTATTCTTTCTGATCCTCGAGCTTGCTCCACCACTTCTTGTGCTGGGGCCTTCGGCGACCTCCAAGTCTTCAGCAGCCACCAGAAGCTGCAGCCATTGCCATCACCAGAAGCTCTTCTGCAGCAGCAGTGACCAGAGGCTTCATTGACGTCAACTACTACCACTTACCAGCTCTTCATTGCAGATAGCCTTCTTCTACTGACATCATCAACACCCTTTGCTACTTATTCCTTCGTGAACAGTAGCCGTCCCTACTTGCTGGTAGGGGCAACTACACTCCCTGCTACTATAGCAGTGGATCCTTTTATTTAATTGTTTGTCTAGACATCCTGAAGTTAGTTAACCACATTAAGTATTTTCTTATTTAGCGATTGACTTCTTATACATCCTTGATTAGCCTAGAACCAGGTCACCTAAACGTGTTCAGTGTAGGTTACTTCCAACATATCGTCTGCTTGGTTAGGAGATAGCATGTGTCACTGTATTTATTATGTTCTTAAAAAATACAGATGTGTTCTTTTAGCTGAGAGTATTCTTTATAGAAAGTCATTCACCACGTCTACTAGGAACCGTACACGTTGTGCACTGCCGACCGAGACTGGGCAACTGATTACGAATTAGATCAGGACTGGGGACCCCCCCATCAGGAATCCACCAGCCCCCCCCCCCCCCCACACACACGCGCACACACACACCAACCATTCGGCGGCCACCTGTTCTAGACCTCCGGGGATAGAACAGCAGAACCCTAACCACTAGCAACTCATCCAACCAGGGAGAGAGAGTACGCTTGGGTTGTATCCCTACCGTAGCACCTAGTTGCTGGCGGGGGTATTTGCTTGAGTGTTACGGCCTGGCCTTGGTTGCGACCCACACCCAGTAGTGGCAGGAAGGTAGCCCATGCAGCTCAACACTTCTGGTCTGCCCGCCGGTGGCAGGGGGGCCTTCTGGAGCACCTAGCTCATGCCGCCAGTCACTGCTGGTAGAACACTAATATAGGAATTTGTTTCACGTCCGCACTGCACAACCTATATCGTTTAGCGGCGGCCTCACCTTTATGCCATTTATGGTAAGGCATGGTTCAAAGAGCGAAGAGCAAAGGAAAGCTCACCTTGCTGCCAAGCAAGGCGAGCCTGGCCCCGCCTACTTTGGGTAGACAAGCGGAAAGAGACCGCGCGGCTTTAACCAGACTGTTAGAGAGAGACAGACCTCTCCCGTATACAATTATATTGGCTTTCCATCACACACACGTGAACACCAAGAGTATCATCCTGTCCTGCACAGTCTGATAGATGGGACCGAGGGACGACACTAGGTTTCTAACCCCAGGTTCTGGAGCCCAGAAGCCACAGCCTGGAATCTATGATACCATGTTGGCCAACACGATATCACCGACCTGCAGCCATTGAACTGCACCGTCTGTTCCAGCTAGCAGTCTTCAGCAGTACTACCCGATGGCCGAAACAAATATAAGTAACGGAGGTAATCCCGACACCTCCCACCAGTCGAGCACCTCGACAAGTAAACCCACAGTGGGAAACAAAGTAAGTCAGATAATCATCCGCAAGCCACTGGTCAAACAGACACTAGAGAACTTTGTACTGAACCGCCAACCCATGTGCCCAGTCAAAGTAAAGGGCCGTAAACGCAAGCTAAGCCAATAAATCCCTAACGCCACATGCTTGGTCCAGCGCAACACAAAGCCACGATGACCATGCCAGCACCCGGCACAGATCAATGCATAAAAGTTTATATATTTCAATAAGGTTTTAATTTTATCATAAATTCCCGTAGATTGTATTTCATTAATGATAATGAATTTTGTTTTATAAGGTGACAAAAATTTTTCAATGGAAAACTATTGCAATTAAATATATATTGTATTTCTGCCTCAGTTTTTTTGCATAAAATCAGTAATATGATCATTCATCTGTTGACACAATTGTAGAAATAAACACAGCAGTAAGCAAACAACTGAGACAACTGTATGTTCGTTTTGCAATCACGTTACCACCTGCTGGAATAGCTAGTGTGTCATGAATCAAACATCACATCAGCTGAGTATCAACGCAAGTAGTGGTTATTGTTTTGTTTTTGTTCTGGTGCAACTTAAATGGTTGTGACAATGCTGTATCTTCACAGTGACATGAAGCCCATTAAAAGAATGCTGGCCACTGGGTTGAGCAGCCTCCCTTTTTTTATATTTGTTTTCTCTTTTATGGTAGTGGCTGGGGTGGGCTGCTTCTCTTGTATGTAGCAGCATGCTGGAATGTGACAGTCCACTCCCTAAATCAATATGGTGAACCACATTTTATGACAAACTGTTTTGAACAAAAGCAGTGGTAAGAAGCATGCGAACTTCAGCTTCTCTTGTATGTAGCAGCATGCTGGAATGTGACAGTCCACTCTTCCCTAAATCAATATGGTGAACCACATTTTATGACAAACTGTTTGAACAAAAGCAGTGTAAGAAGCATGCGAACTTCCAGCATGTATCGTAACACCGCCATTTTTCCCAATGTAATGCTGAAGGGAAACACAGTCAACAAGGATGTGGAAAAGAACAAAATAGTGGTTGCTCACAGTATTTGTTGGAAGCGGGAGGGGTGAAGGTGACCAGAAGAGGTCATGAGAGGTAGAAGGAAGAGGAGTGATGAAGAAAGAGAAAAATGAGTAGGGATAACAGACAGTTCCACTACACTTTAATCATCCTCTAAGTATCTTCCAATAGTTTTCAACTGCTGCTCTTTCCTTTAATTGATTTTTTCCTCGCCATGTATAATGCACACCCCAGAATTCCTTAACTTTATTTTGGGGGGGGGGGGGGGGAATATTATATACTGTGCTAGAATATATATGGTAGATGGGAAATTGATAAATATGAGGCATAAGACAGATATTGCACAAGTGTATGGCATCTTGCTTTAAATGCTGTCTGCTTGCCTGAAGTCAGGCTTCAATTATTGATGGCTTAATAACATGACAAGATAATGTTTGGCCACAGGTAACTAAGGCGTGGAGCATGTCCTGGACAGTATAGGAAAAAATACTGCTTAACTGCACTGCCAGTTGGGATATTGTGAAGTTGTTCCATGTAGGTTGACGCGTGCTCCTCTTTGTGGATAAGTATCTGGAGGGTTGTGTGGAACTTCTTGGCCAGGCAGGGTAGCATTATATTTTTGTCGGAGTTGCTCTGGTACGTTCCGTCTCGAGTGGATGTGGTAGAATATCAATTCAGACGTGAAATTCAGTTACTTAATTGACTCATTAAAGCCTGATAATTTCAATATATAATTTCAAGTCTCAGCGGCTAATGAATTTGAATTCGCCCTGCACTTGGCGTGCTCAGATGGGGCAAAGTCGGCCGTAGAGTGCGCATCTCTGTAGAACAGGAAGCTGGCATGCGTCTAGGTAGATGCCCGCTGTCATTTTCTTTCTGTGCCATGATCGGCTGACAAACAATATCCTGGAGACAGGTAGTGGCAGACGGTAGGAATGGAAATGCTTTGACGGCTGCATGGTGAAGGGAAAGGAAGAGAAGTTGAGAGAAGGAGGTGGGGAATAATACATTTATCTGTTTCGAAGTGCATTTGTTACTGTATTTGTAAGTGCACAAACTGCACGTCACCATGTAGTTTTCATCCAGACCTGTACATCGTGTTTCTCTTTCAGGTGAAATGAATTTTATTTTAAAACAGTGTTATTTATTTTTATGGTGCCTGCTTACAAACTGCATTCATGAAACTTTCCACGTCCAAAAACTAGTTTCTACTATCAGTTTCTTGAAATTGTAAATGGTGAATACAGGCATATTTAATGTTGTACAGGTCTATGCAGCACACAGTCTTTACTTCACAAAAACACAAGAGTCGCAGTTGAAAGTGTTACAGAGGCAAGTTGCCAACAGAAAGACTGTGCATCAGTTCAGTGGCTGGTGCACACAGGCAGTGTGGCGTGTGATGTGCAAAATACATCTTGGTATGAAGTACCCTTAACCACAGATGCACTGGCTGCTTTTTGTGTTTTCAATTCCGCAAAAAAGACCTTGTGAAAGTGTGTGCCAGCCCTTACCTTGCCGCCATCCACCACCACCCTAATACATCACAGTGAATAAACAATTCAAATTCTGTCTGACTCGTGTATCATTGGCAAAATTTAGACTGCCTTATTTTGGGTGGTGGGGTGAGAGACACAAGTTGTATGTGGGTATATACTGCAAATACTGATATTTTTAACCTTGTGCAAAGTTAACATTGTTAACTAAGGAAAATAAGAGATTCCTCAACCAATAACTTGCTTAAAAAAATCTGTCACATTCTTAAATTATTCATACATCGCTTTCAAAGGCACACAAAATGCATGCATATGCACTACTCCCTGTTTGTTTACCCATTTTTTCTCTCTCGTATAATACCCTAGAATGCTGTATTTATAAGACTTACACAGAACAATTAGAATGATTTAAAGCTAAAAATCTGTACGTAAACATCAGCCATTTTGTTTCGCTTGATGCTTGGTATCTTCTTGGTATATATTTATTTATGACATTGCCACCACGAGAATGTCTACATTTTGTCTCGTGTAACTGATGGAATATACTAAACCAAATACTGTATTTGAATAAACGCCTGTCCTTAAAAATTACTTTTGCAAACATTGGTATCAAATTAATTAATAATTATTTTCTTTCAACGATAATAGTAATTTGCTGAAAGGAAGTATAGCGGCCAAGAAAAACATGCTTGTTACAGGTGAATTAACATATATTGTTTTGGCAGTAACTGCAATTTTTGTTTGTTTTGGTAAGTTTCTCGTTACAGTTATTTTTGTAATGACAAAAGTTTTGCATAACTAGATTACTTAATAATGTTTCTATTAGCAGAAACAAATTAATAAATAAAACTTTGAATTATGATAATTTAGTACGACTATTCGTGTGTAGCAAAACAACTCCAGTGCATGTATGTGTGAATTAACATACGTTAAATTACTACACTCTTTTGGAAAGCCTGTGAAATGGTGTATGTATTGAATGATTCAGCTAATTAATTTGTATCGATGGCAGAGAAACGTGTAGTAAGAATTGTAACAGAACGTGTATTGAGGAGTTGCAAATAGGAATTACAAACATTAAGTCATTGTGTATTGTAAATAATGTATTTTGAAACTGTTATTAAAATGTTTGAAATGTCAGTGGGGTAGAAAACCACTATTTCAGATCTGTTTTGCAGTGTAAAAATATCACTTTCATTGTATGGAAAACTAACTTCACCAAAAATATTTACGTCTCAAGCGTATTCAGATTGTTAGGCCTACTAACCATATATTAATCATGTTTTCTTTTGGTAAAACTTGACAGGTTATATAATAATTTGAGGCAGTGGCCAAATTGGCAGTTTTTGTTAACAAAATAATCACTTGACCCGATTTTGTATACAAAAATGGTGACGTATTTGGTAATTTCGTATCTAGCGGATGTTAGCAAAAAAATACAAAATGACAAAATTAGTGCCATGTTTATTTTTACTTAAAAAACATGTGAATACGTAAATAAAATGATGTTTAAAACAAATAATTGTACATAAAATACACTAGGCATTTTTTAAAAAGCAAGTAAGTGTTGTGCTATGTTTGTATATTGTGTAACTAAATTTTTTTAAAGCTGTTATTGCATTATTTATTATTTATTAACGTATTTGTAGTATTCCAGTGATAATTGTAGAAATATTAAGTCCTTTTGAAGCATTACATTTAGATAAAAATATTTTTCACTGTTAATGTAATAATGCATGCTAAACAAGTGACTTACAACGTCACAATTGATACCTACCAAATAACAAATTTACAAAATAATGAGCAAATTTTTGACTGTTCCAGTAAAACTGTGTGTAATTAAGAATGATAGTCTCGTAAGACGAGGTGCACAACAATGCCGACTCATGAAAGATGTTAAACTAAAGTCTTTCCCAAACCCATCCAATCCGCTCTCAATAAAATTAACGGATCCCCAGAAGTATGACTTTGCCATAACAAAAGCAAAGTAGGTTAAAATGGTAACCTACATTGATCTCAGCATTTGTTTACACTCTTTGTTTTCTTCATAAATAGAGTAGCTGTTTAACAAGGATACATTGTGGCCTCGCTATAGTTGATTCACAATAACTTCAGTCTTTTCTGAAGTCCTGCTAAATTTCTACTTTTGGTTACTGATTATGTATCCTTCCGCTACACGTAAACATAAACACTGCCATTTGACTTCTACTTTTATAACTGTTACATACATTGTTTGCTGTGTACAGCCGTTCAAAGAATGCTGTCATATTTCCTTCGAATGTTCACAATTTAGGCCTATAATAATATTTAGGTCGGCCTTATAACTATTTGTTACACACGATATAGTATGTTACACATAATATACATTAATATTTAGCCACAACGGTGTTTGTTACAACTGTGACGGAAACAGTAGTAGTATTTAACATGTTGTTATTAATAAATGTTTGGAATAAAAATTTAAATGAAGGGACAACCAGTCCAACGATATGACGCAGTAAATTCAAGCACGCAACTCGTGTCGCTTATTTATTGTACGTAGCATCGACAAATGTAAAAGATATTGGTGAACATGCAAACACATGGGCTTACCGTAACATTTATTCCCGCTAATATTTACATGCATTGGTACATATTGTAGGTTTATTTTATTATTTAGTTCAATTTATCTGGTTGGGCTTAGTATTATTTTTGGGACTGTGGCAGACATTCAAATCACAGAAACGTAAGCTCGTTACACAACCATGAGTCAAACACCTAGCGCAAAGGTACAATGTTGTGATAGACGTGAATTTCAATAAGTGACGGTCATAACATCAGTTTATGGTTAAAACGTATAAACTTTGCACATATTTAAAATCCACACACATCTGGCCTGTGCGCAATGATTACAACACAACCACCATAGACAGAAATGGTGGCTACGCCATTACACTCGCTGCAATCACAACACTCGTTACAGTATATTAATTATCTCTATCCTAGAAACACATATTTATCACAACATTGTAACTTCCCTAGGATGCTTCAAAAACACGCGTACGAACTTGATGTTTTGTTCACAAACACACCGTGTCATTTTCATGTCACCACACACCACAGGCAATCGTAAGGCACTATGTAAATGGCCTGCCCGCCATATTTTGACAAGCGCGTGGCTAGGCCACGTCTGCCAACCTGCTGGATTTGTAAGTGTCGCACAACGAGCTGTGTTGCACCATTGCATCTAGAATATGTCGTTGCATCTAAATATCATATAATACATATTTAAACAATAAAATCTCATTTCAGTTGTAAATTACAATCTCAAACATCATTATTGTTGCTGTAATTAGTATGAAATGTGCTGAAATTAGAAATAACAAAATGTATACCTTTCCTACACAGGTGGTACGATCTTCCCGAGAGATAACACGCTCTGCTTCGCTTATTGAACTTTTATTCTGGACAAAAAAAAACACCATCCTGCACACGGGAATTCATGCAGATATTTTTAACTGCAGCAGTGAAATGTGTTTCCATCAGTACTATTTAACAATACAAATATATCAATTGGCAACGTTTACCTTACAAATAGTATACATAAAAACGAGGTTAAAAAAAGATTGTAACTCAACTATTTCTAATCGGCCATTGCCAAAACGTCGCTGCTTTCGCTGTTGTTAATTCATGTTTAATACTAAATAAATGTCACAAGTTATGTAAGATACTAAGGTAAAGTTTTATTTATTCAATAATAAAGTACACTTAACTTCATCACAGTGTTAAATATTGGTGGAATACAAGTTATTGGAAAAACAGGTTGACATATTACACCTAGAGTGATTTTTCAAAGGTTAGATTCCAAAAGGCAGAAGAAAGCATGAATGGACTATACATTTCTAGAACAGTCAAAATTTAGTGATCTTATGTTCGGTATTCTGAATGCAAGTACATATTTCGATTTTTTACATGCCATGTGTGTTTACAACCGATACTTCGTATTCATTTGACATGTTTTGTGTGTATACAATCTGTGAAAATGACCCAACACAAAACAACAAACAGAATAAAAAATTTATCTTACTTCAGGTAGCAATAGAATTGCTATTGTTTTCCATCCGGCAATAAACAATTCCCACATTTCCTCTGTCTGATTTAATCCTGGGGGGGGGGGGGGGGGGGGGGAGGAATGCTTGTTTTCCTAAATAAAATTTGTAAGCTTTCTTAGTTCGGAAATTGACATATGAGCATATGCACATTTTTCATATGCAATGTTTAAATGTCCTTTTTAAATTTAAATCATTGAAGAATAGGGATTTTGTATATTACAAAGTGAATTTTTAATACTTTTATGGTAAGCGTATAAGTACTATAAATGTGAAAATAAATACGGCATGGAAGTTATCTTAAATTAATGTATATTTCATCCAAGGCAAGGAATAAGTATATTTTTGCTTTGCATGTCATACTAAGCAAACACATTCTCTAGGGGAAATCATAGTTTTCGGTCTGAAACACTGAACATATGTTAGATTTTATTAAATTTTCATTGTGAAATTATGGAAATTTTATTACTTGAAATTACATGTGAATGTTAAGAAAGTTAGTGTATGTGAAATTTCCGCAGGCAGTTTACGCGTGTTTTAATAGTTTTTATCTATTTTATTGATTGGAAACTTTAAAAGTTGGCAAGTCTGCAAGGGGAAAAGCTCACAATGTTAAGATATATAAGCATTGACACCATCCCTAAAATATTATACATTGGTGCATGTGACCAGTGGCATGACCATAAAATTATGTTCTGTAACCTTCCAGAAGAGAGTTCTAATGCTGGCCTCTGTTCCTGAGCTGCAATGTAGGTTCTCTGCAACTGACTGACTGGTTCACAAAACAAGATTCAGAGTTTACCAGTCCCAATTAGGTGTTTTGGGTTAGTGGTTTTAAAACATCTCTACATGTCCATGAAATTGACAACACTGGATACTGAAAAATTCCTCTGATGAATTGTCAAAATTTATGGGACTTACAATCATGCCTCTTGCATACACAATCCTCTATTGTCTCGAATTGTCAGTAAATATGTGCATGGTGTTTGAAGCACATTTGTGCCTTCATTCATGTAGTATCCCGCTGGGTAATTTGAGTGAAGCAAAGGTGCGTCCAGTGACTTCTGTTAACATAGTATACTTTGAAGTCCAGTGACTTGTGGTCGCATAATATACTTTTTTTTTTTTTTCCCATAGACCGCATAACTATCAGCAATCTAACAGAAGTAAATATGTGTATTTTTCAGCTTGTGTTGTATGTTTATAGCCTAAAACAATTTATGCCCATCAATCCAGCAAATCTCACTTCCGAACAATTCATTCCATGTACATTAAAAATCATTTCGATCCAGGCTGTCATGTAACTTTTTGGATCTTGAAATTTTAAATATCTTTGGAGTGATTTCACCTTTTCCAACTTTATTAGTGAATATTGGTGGATTTGCTGCATAAATGTTTGAACATTTGCCTATCAGTTTTTTTTCCCCCCCCAGAGGTGTGAATAGTTCTTGAAATATATTATATTTAAGTTTAATATAATAATGTTATAACTTTTGATTAATAATAGGAATTTTATTTTCCAGGTTTTGTTTGGTGCTACGAACTGCAATGGCCTGACTGTGGTCACAATATGTTTCATAATATCCAAAGACCATGCTGTTTAGTGAAGATTCATAGCTACTAGTTAATATTTTGAAAAATATACACTAGTCCCAAATATTCTGTTCTGTTGGTGATAATTCACATCATGTAATTAAATGTAAAAGAGTATTGAATATAATGTGTAACAGAACAGTTGAAATAGTATACTGCAAACTGTAGCCATGTCTAAATTTGTGGACATGCAGTGTGCAGTGAAATGTTGTATTACACAAACTGTGATGATTGTAATCTTAAATATGTATAGATGTTCAAAATTTGTTACGTAAATAATACTGTAATTATGAATATATGAAGATTAAAATACAGAAACAACAACAGGATTAAATTCTCAAGATGTCTCCCTTATGCTATAGATACCTTCAGATGAAACTCAAAATTACGACCATTTACAGCTCCCAGGAAAACGGTTATAACTTCGCAGGAGTTGTTTGACTTTGCACCAGTTCTAAATCCACTCTCTATAGGCAAAAAAATGTATTAGAATTTAATTTAGCCATTTTAGCAAGGTTTTAGCAGCAAAATTACACATTACATTTGTTTAGTATAGCAAATGGGTTTCTGCAATTTTACTAGTAAGATATACACAGTCAAATCACATTATAACCACCTGCTAGTACCCGCCCTTCGCAGCACGGACAGCAGCTAGACGAGCTGGCAGTGCCCCAAACAGGTGCTAATAGGTCTCCATGGGTATCTGGAATGCTGTCTGCAGTGCGTCCCACAACTGTTGAAGGGTGCGTGGTGGAGGAGACAGACAGTGATTGGATTGGGGCTGTTTGGGAGCCATGGGAAGAACGTTGACAGTTTTGATCGTGCTCTTCTAGCCACGCGCAGACACTTCTAGACATGTGGTGAAGTGCATTATCATGCTGGAAGATCCCATCCTCCCATAGAAAGACAATTATCGTTTATGAGTGGATGTGATAGCCGAGGATGAATTCACAACCAAATTGATCAAGAGTGCCTTCCACATGGATGATGGGGCCTGGAGAATAATACTAGAACACTCCCCAGACCATACTACTGCCCCCACCGCCTTATGTTCGTCCCGCAATGGAAGCAGGAAGTCGGTTTCTCCGGCATTTCTTGCCGGACACACTGATGTCCATCCATTCCATGCAACTGAAAACGTGACTTGTAAGAGAAGGCAACCCGTCGCCAATCAGCAGCAGTCCTGTCGCCATACTGTGGAGCAAATTCTAGTAGTTTTCATCAATGCACCTGTATTAGCATAGGTGCAGCCACCCTCCGTCGACTCCGGAGTCCCATTCGCAGAAGGGTTCGCTGAACTGTTGTGGTAGACACATGAAAAACCCTGGTTCATTTGGACGGTGAGCTTCATGCACTGTCGTCGACGTTCACCTTGGACATCAGTGGCGAATGGCGCTCTGCAGTTTACACAACGGTTATTCCCAATGGCGCTATTCACCCACTCACGATACATCTTTACCACAGAGGCATGTAATCAATTCACAAACGTAGTTGTTTCCGGAATGCTGCCCTCCTTGGCTCGAAAGCCACATGAGGTGATGGAGCGAGCTGGAGAGAACGAACTACTGTTCTGTGGCAGGGCAGGGAAGGGAAGGGATATATATCAACCTGCTCTTGGGGGTGGCACGAGTAGCTCCTCCTTTTGCAGGCAGAGTTGTACTCCGGTGCCACTTCACGGGCCGTGCTGGGAGCAGGCTACCCTGATATACGAGATGATGTAACATCTGACGTAAAGGTGAATGTAAATGTGAAAACGTTCTTGACTGATGTGTCTGTGGCTGCCCCTTACCTAGGGACGTGCTGGTAGGCTTTGGTAGCAAGTCGTTCATGGTTCAAAGTCAGCCTGGGGTGATGTGATGACATGTACTGATGAGGCAGTCAAGTGTGTATATATATGTATGTATGTATTGATGCATGCCAACATGCTGCACCGCAGAGAGGCGTGCTCTACAGACGACTCCGCCCCATCTGAGAACACCCTACGCTCGGGGAAGATCAAATTCAGTGGCTGAAATTATTTTTTTACTAGTCGGGCAAGGTGAGACTATGCATTGGCCAGCCGACTAAGTAACCAGAATTAACGCGTTTAATTATGGAACTGTACACCCGCCTGGGATTTTGGATGTAAGCGCCACCCTGACGAGTAAAATAATATTTGAATTTTCACTATGCAACTTTAACCGCTGAAGAAGTTCCGAACAACCCCAGAGATAGCAGCACCCCTATGGCCTTGTGACATCACGGCTCGCCAGCCTCAGCCCAAGATAAATGAAAATATCTATGCCTCCACCAGGAGTGATAAGAAAACGAGTGGCGCTACTACACCCGATAAAACCCACGTGTTGGAAGGCTATGCTACCCCCCCCCCCCCCCCCCGGAGAATCGCTGATGCAGGGCGATTTTCATATAAATAGAAGTCCAGCACAGTGGTCTAGCAGAGACCAACTCGCTGACCGACAAGGTTCGCTAGCTCACCCCAGTCTGCGAAAGAGAGAGAGAGAGAGTGTGTGTGTGTCTCCCCCCCCCCGCCCGAGGCAGGGCTCGGACTTCCTACCCATTGCTTGGGATCAGCGGTGCTCTCTCCAGCTAGCAGCAGGCCACCAGCACTCCAGCCTCAGCTTGGACAAGGTTCCTTCCTACAGCTGACTGCCCAGGGACAGCTAACCTCTTCAACGGTAAATCCCAACAACTTTTACCTCGGTCAACTTGCCTTGACTCCTGTGGCAGCAGGTTGTTGCGCAATTAAGTCCCTCTGGATTGAGCCCTTGTAGAGTCACATTGTAAATAGCTGTTAGCTAATTTATTTTCAATTGATTTTCCCAGGCTTGCCTTCGCCAGCCAAGTAGCAAGTAATTTTAATATTTTGTATTTTGAGGTATATCTTATAGTGTATCAGTCAGCTGGGACTTTCCAACATTCTTCTATTAGACGTAATAAAAATTACATGTAAGTACAGTACTTTTAAATTTAGATCCCTTGTTTGTTAATAAATCAAATTTAATGAAATGCTATCAATTACAGTGTGGGAAAATATTTCATAATTGTGATAAATTTAGTTGCACAATAATTATCTTCTTTCTCACGTCACGCATCACTACACAGTCATGAGGTGCACTGAACTCCTCAGGAGATGGGGCCTGAAAGTGACTGGAATACAAGTCCGCAGGGGCATACTGCTGCTTCTGGGTTTCCAGTACACCCGTCACTGGCACGAGGCGTAAGGACTTGATACCTAGACTTTCCTATTACACGGCAGGTTCTCGGGAGCGACTGAAGAACTCACCCCACCTAGGACTGCTCGTCTGCAGCCAGTTAGACAGCCTTTTAATTTTCTCAAATACACAGTCAGCACGGTGGTGCAGGTAGCCGTCACAGGTGATGCGAGAGGCGCGGCTCAACCAAGCAGTCAGTGTGAATATCCTCTCGGAGACAGAGGATATTCACACCGAGCAATCACTAGTACATGGGTCAATTTCTAGCATAGAAACTCCCCACTCAGGAAACCCCTGTTTGTGCCAGCACCATAAAGTTGTTAACAGGAAAATTAATTTGGATTTGACACCCGAACACAGAAGAGCTTCCTAACTTCTGTGTGGTAAATTTGGCCTCTGGGAAGACGATCAGGGTTCTACTCCATGCTAAGGTAGTTCCCAAGCCACATTGAGAACATTCCTCAGCCAATTTTATCCCCACTCAACAGCCAATGAGGCAGTGGCGGGTTAAGCCCGTACATTTTGCCAGATCACTCACCACCACACCCATTCTCAATCAATCTCCGACTTAGCCCATTGCCCATATTTGGAACAGCTGGAATGCCGTCTCTTGACAATCCTAGTCGTGAGGAGGGTTAGTATTACATTCCGACTCACACTGGGGTTTGACTCCCCTCTCCCTCGTAAGATCTGACAGGGCGGTCAGTGCCCTAACCACTTGTCCACCAGGCAAGCGCGTATGTGTGTGTGTTTTATTGATACGTATTTAAATGAAATAATTTAAGACACTTGGAGTCACACTCATCTGATATAAAAACATAATAATAATTTTATATTTGACGTGCGGATGTTCAAAATTGTTAAAGCCAGGTGGAGGCAACCTGGACAACACAGTGCTGCTTTGTGGTGACTGGTAAACTTGAAAGTTACGTTAATTGAAAATAGCCTAAATAAAGTAATTTCCCTAAATAATTTGAATGGGGTTTGCCCAGGCGGGGCTTAAGATGTGAAATAACAGCAGTGTGTTCTTCTCCCAAGTGATGACGTGGCTGGGTTAGGACCTTAAGGGTTGTCCAGAGAGGACGTCGTCGCTGTAACCTTCAGTACCTGGTGATTTTATTCAATTCCAAACACAACCTAAACTTCATAATCAAAAAGTGAAGCTAAAATCAAACTTATTTCAGCAATATCAAAAAAAGGCATTTGAAAACCAAAGACCACACGCACAATAACTAACATGGTGAAGGGGAAAAGGTAAGGTGTGAAACCTGAACTGTTATTGGCTGGCCTTGTTGCTTTGTGTATAATAGTGGACTGTTAATGTAATCACGAGAGATAAGTAGGTGGGAAGCAGTAAAAGAGGGTTGAGTGTAAAAAAAAAGTTTACCCATGGTGGTGGTGTATGCAGCGCAGGCTGACCTGCAGGCACTGGCCAGCATGCCCACTTCAAGCCTCCACTGGGTTTTTATATTCTGGCATACCAATTAAGAGTAGCAACACCATAAACCATGTATTTTATCACTGTAGACAAGCAACTGTATTTTCAATCTACTTTAATTGCTGTATCTTAAAAATTTTACCACAATTTTTTAATTTTTTTGACAACCTTTGATCTCCCCCCCCCCCCCCCCATCTTTATAAAATCTTGTCCTGATTATATTTTTATAAGGTTACCATTGTAGTAGACAGTGGCATTAGAGCCCATGACAGCGCTCACGTGTCCCATACGTGCGCGAAGAGGCAGATAGTTTTGAACTTTCCTATAAATGTTAATTTCATGGTAAAATGTGTTAAATTGTTTTTACAGTGTTTAATATGTCTTAAAATGTTTTAAAGTGTTTGTTCATATATTAATTGTTTGGTTATGAATATTCAAAGTGCCAGCGGCACCAAGATTAAGAACACTTAATATTCTGGCATGAACGCCATCACAAAAATACATTAAAATATTATTAAAATTCATAAGAAAGTTACAGAAATGTAAAACAATAACAAATTTAATTTGTGCCATTTTATTTTCAATATAAAATATTTCACTCGGTGTGCACAGCACTTCCGCTTATGTGAACCCCATAGGTGGCCATGGTAGGTCCATGTGACACTTGTATCTGGACTGTTGAGGAGAGCTGGCCAGGTAAGAGACTGTCATGTACGCACTACAACTTTTGTTCACTGATTTAGGTTTCCATAGTCAATTTAGTTTAACGGTTGATCTTTACTTGCGTACGTTTTTGCCAGACGATTCCCCCGGCATTATGCTTCCGCTTTACTAATTCTTACGCCTTTGTGGCATTTTTAACTTAATCAAGGAGGAGGAGAAAGATGTCGGAGAGGTCACGCGACCCGCACATTTTGAATGACGTCATCTGCCTGTGTTTATGGCATTTCGGTGTAACTTCTTCATAATTGCTACACGCAATTTTAAGAGCTTTATTTTTATGTATGTATTTAAGGGTAATTTTCATGTATGAATATGTTACG